>BSBK01002134.1:2500-562500 GCA_027943335.1 Chamaecyparis obtusa | reverse complement strand
AACTACACACACAAAATTTAAATGATTATAGCTTCAGTTTGTTTGTAAAAGACTTGTTTGAATATCTTTTTGGTGACTCCTTTAGAGAAGTGAGTCAAGGGTACACCAACCCAAGCTGAAAGCTTAAAGTGAAGAAGGATCTCATTGTTGATCCTTGTCAAGTTGGCCCTCTTCCTTATAGACTTTGGAGTGGTGATAGAGTCAAATTTTTATTAAAATTATGCATCAAAGTGTTAATCTACAAGTTGAAGATCAAAGGGAATAATCCACACCAACAAAATTGGCGACTCTGCTGGGGAGAGTCTAGACATAAAGGTTTTAAAGGTGCACTATTGTTTTCTTGTTATATTCAGTTAAAGGATCTCCCACTTTGTGGGTGGAGACTCTAAAAATTAAGAACCAGTGTCATAAATTAAGGATGGAAAAGAGAAGGAATACCAGGTCCTTTGTTAGAAAAAATATAGAGGTCACTCTGGAACAATTGCCTAGACACGAGAAGAAGAGTTGGATCAGAAGGAATGGGGAGTCTACTAGTGCTCCTGTAAGAGAAAAAAGAAATACCAAAGGCAAAGCACCACCGAGACCCTCTAGTGAGGAAGGTTCACATGACAGATTTTCTAGATCAGATGATGGTCACTTTGAGGATAAATTTTATGATACCCCAGAGGTAGTATTTCAGGATAAGGGTTCACTTCCTACAAGTCAGGATGAATGAGATAGAAATGTGGGTTTGGAAGTTGATTTGGATCTCAATGAACATAATTTCAAAAGGAAACCCATGGAACCAAGGTGAGTGCATTTCCCACATCAATATCCTGCTGATGCAGAAGTATCCTCAAGCTCTGAAGATAATATGATAGACCCACATGACCTAAATGCACTTAGGTTATAGTTGGTAGAGCAAGATGCCATATATGAAAGATTGAGGGAAGAAAGAGAGGCTGAAAAGGTAAATTCTCTTATAGAAAGAGAGTCTCTTCTGAGAAAAAACAAGGAAATGAAGGAGAGAAACAAGTTGTTGGCTTCTTCTCCTAAGGTTTTGCAACATGATGTTTTTGGTGATCTTGAGGCTCTAAGGAGTGAGCAAGAATGTTTGGTGCAAGATCATGAGTTTGATGAAGAGGGCCCTATGATCAGACAAGTGCAAAGTTATGTTCCTTTGACCAAAAGTAGGGATGGACATGAGATCACTAGGCTGGATGTTGCTATAGCAGACAAAGGAAAGAAGAAGATGGTGGGTGATAAGGCAGGTAGACCATTGACTATACCAGGCATCCCACCACCTAGATCAAATAGGGAGATAGAGATAGAGAGAAAAAGAAAGGAGGATGAAGCTCTTTCTCAAGAGTTGGAAAGAGCTGAGATTGATGCTGCTATTATAGAGAAAAGAAGAAAGATCCAATTCTTGAGGGCTTCATCAGCTAATATTCAAGGCCCTTTTGCTACTGAATTAGGTATGCCGTCTATGAACACTACTATTCCAATTAGCTATGCTACTACTAGTGGTACAATTCTTACTACATCTAACAAGTCAATGGCTAACCCTAATAGGCAGTCAAATGTACAAGTTGGGAATACAGATAAAAATGCTAATGTTAGTGGGAATACTAGTTCAGGATTTCAAAGAAGACCTATGCACCTAGAGGGCTATAGGCAAATTAGTTTTGATGGGATACCAGGATACCCAAATGCTTTTCCAAAAGATATAAAAGATAAAGTGTCTAATTTTTTTGGTAATAATGCTATTAGTTGTGAAGAACACCTTAGGCTATTTATTGATATGCTTAATGATTATGAGGTAGAGCATGAGGATCTAGTCCTAAAACTGTTTGTGCAATCTTTAGTGGAGGATGCTAGAGATTGGTTTAAGAGGCTTCTTAATAGATGTATTGATACTTGGGATTCCTTTGAGAGATGTTTTAAAGACCAGTTTGGTGATAGAACAAATGCTAGCTTCATGTTGAATGAATTCAACACCATAAGAAAAAATCAGAATGAATCTACAGCTGAATTCAACATGAGATTTCAAAAGGGTATGCATAAGTTATTCCAAGTCATGTGGTTAGATGACAACCTTTGTCTAACTACATAGTTCAATGTATTTGATGGGAAGATGGGTTATTTGCTAAGGGATAAAGAGCCTCGGACTCTTAGGGATGCTTTCAGGATTTCCATTAATATTGAGAACAATATGAAGATATCAGGTAAATTGGGTGGAAAGAGAGATGACTCGAAGTTGTTTGGGGATAAGAAATATAAGTAGGGTAATGATAAAAATGTTAGAGCTATGAGGAACAAAGATAAATTGGATAAGGTTCTTAATGCATTAAAAGATTTGAAAGCATCTGCAAATAGGAGCAACAATGCTCTTACCAATGAGAGGCCTTAGTTCAACAATAATTTCAATAAGTAGAATAGACTACAGAATTACCCTTACAACACCCAATGGAAGGATGGCAAGCCTATTATCCCTGCAAAAGGAAACAATGACAGAGGTGTCCCTGACCCTCTACATAAATCTTCCATAAATGTCATGGAAGACACACCTTGGTGTGTTGCATGCCAGTCCCCTCATTCTGTAGAGAATTGTGTGGTTGCACATTCTATGGCTACAAACCAAGATTTTGATAATGAGGAGATAGATCAAGAAGATGACCAAGATGATATTAGATGCAACATTGCTACTTTATATCTGGGATATGGAGATGATTCTGAACTTGATGAAGACATTGATGAAAAGACTTGTAACATGAACTCCTCTTCTGAGCAAGTAACTTTGAGAAGACCTTCTAGAGAGGAAATGGATAAAATTACTGCAGAGATGATTGCTCATGTGCAAACTAGAGGCATGATGGAAAGAGATACAAGTGGAAGAGCTGCAGAAATTTTAATGAAAAGTACCAACTCCGGAGAGCCTAATGATAACAAATCAAAAGGTGATCACATTGTGAACCTAAGGGAGTTAGAGCTTACAAAATTTCTAGCGAAAGTGAGAAGCTAGTTAGCAAGATGGCTAAAGATGAGAAAACAAGGGTTACCAATAAAGCTAATGTGTTAGATAAGAAAAGAGGTGCCAAGGTAGTGCAAATTGAGGTTCCTCCTACTTCTCATGTTGATATGTTATTTGTATTGTCTCAAATCACAGTTAAGGTTCCATTGTCAGAATTGTTAAGAATCCCTGAACATAAGGATAGCGCTATTGCATGGGTAGATAATGTTCATCATAATATTTCATGTAATGAGCCTCAAGCTAAACTTTTATAAGGAACAGAAGCTCAAGGAATTGTGTCTCAAATTCCACCTATTTATTTGGATAGTTCTGTCAATGCCAGCCTTGAGAATATTGATCCATTCTTTTTAAGTGTCCTTGTTAATGGAATGAAATTGAGAAATTGTATGATTGACAGTGGTGCCTCTAATACTATTATGCCTTTTAAAATCATGGAGAAATTGGGCCTTAATGTTGACACAATCCAAGGTAGATGTTGTGCTATGGATTAGAGAGAGGTACCAGTTATTGGCACCATCAATGCAATGCCATATAGGTTGGTAGCCTATCCAGAGAAAGACTTAACAATGAGTGTATTGGTGGTGGACATCCCTCTTCATTATGGGATGCTATTATCTAGAAAGTGGAGTGCTACCATGGGTGGAAGTCTACAGTGTGATTTCTCCTATGCTACTTTCAAGATTGATGACCAGTTTATCAAGATTGATAGAGAGGCAAGAGTATGCCACATGATTGAGAGAAATATTGATTATGAAACTACATGCTTTGTGGATGCTGACATTAATGCTTTCAGGGAAGAAATTCCTATGTTTGAAGAGACACCTATATTTTCCCCCATATCTATTGAGGCGAGTGCTATATCAGTAAAGGGTGATTTGTGGGTGATGTACTTTGATGGTGCTAGCTGCAAAAATGGTGCAGGGGCTGGTATTTTGCTTACCTCTCCTGATGGTAATACATATAAGTTTTCTTTCACACTAAATTTCTTTTGTACCAATAACATAGCAGAATATGAAGCATTGTTGTTAGGACTGAGGTTGGTACATAAGTATGGAATTAAATGCATAAGGGTTGTAGGGGATTCTAAATTAGTGGTCTCTCAAGTCAGATCAGTGTATGCTTCCAAGAACAAGAGACTTAAACAATATAGAAATGTTGTGTGGGATTTGATTGAATGTTTTGATGCTTTTAATATTGAATGGAAGGATAGAAGTAGCAACAAGATGGCTGATTTTTTAGCTAACATAGCAATCAATCCCACTGATATTACTTTTTCTGGTCTCTCTAAAGTGGAAATTCAGACTAGGCCTAGTATACCAAACAATGTAGAAAATTGGCAGGTCTTTGATGATGATAATGATATCTTGAGATTTATGAATTGTGAGGATCAGTATCATGGTCAGGAATTTGATTGTTCAGCCTTAGTTGAGACTGCAGAAGGAAAGGAGGTTGTCTTTGGTAATGAAGTTATTCAACTTAAAACTAACAAGGTGCCTAAGGGACTTGTTGTATTAGAAACTTTGTTTGACAACCAGGACAAAGTTCAGAAAGATAATAAAAAAGAGGGTTGTGTGGACCTAGAGGAGATAAATCTTGGAACACAAGAGGCACCTAAGAAGGTATACATTGGTAAAGATTTATCTCATAAAATAAGAAAGTCTTTAATTGAGTTATTGAAAAAATTCAAGCATGTTTTTGCATGGTCATATGATGACCTAAAGGTTTATAGAGAAGACTTGTTTTAGCATACCATTCCTTTGAAGGGAGATGCTAAACCTTTCCAGCAAAAACAAAGGCCTATTAATCCTACTTTGGCCCCCAAGATGTAGGAAGAATTGGTTAAGCTGAGAGATGCTGGAATTATCAAGCCTATGGCATTCTTCTTGGGTGTCAAACCTTGTCCCTGTGAGAAAGAAGAATGATGACATAAGACTTTGTGTAGATTTCAGAAATTTGAACATCAGCTCATTAAAGGATAACTATTGTTTTCCCAATATGGAAGCTATGTTGTAAAGATTAATCGGACCAGAATTAATGTCTATGATGGATGGTTTCTCTAGTTATAATCAGGTGATTGTTAAGGAATCAGAACAATTTAAGATAGCTTTCACTACCCCTTGGGGAACATATGTTTATGTGAGAATGCCTTTTGGCCTCACAAATGTTGGTGCTACATTTCAGAGGGAAATGGATGTTGCCTTTTCAAATTTCATTGATCATTTCCTTGTTGTTTATCAAGATGATTTGACTGCCTATTCCAAGAAGGAAGAAGACCATCGTACTCATCTAGAAAAAATGTTTGTAAGGGCTTTGGAATATGGCATTTCTTTAAATCCAAGGAAGTGTACATTTGGAGTCACTAAAGGCAAGCTTCTTGGCCATTTAGTGGGGAAGAAAGGAGTGGGAATTGATCCTGAGAGAGTAGCAGCTATTGATAGAATTTAGAGACCAAAGAATGTTAAAGGGATCCAGTCTTTCTTTGGTCAGGTCAATTTCTTAAGAATGTTAAGATGTTGAAGAAAGGATCTGCAATCAATTGGGAAGGTGAGCCTAATGAATCTTTTAAAAACATCAAGAAGGTTACCAAAGATGCACCGGTGCTTAAGGCACCTGATTACAATATCCCAATGCATATTTTTTCTTTTGCATCATTTCATACAATTGCTGCAGTTTTGTTATAGAAGAATAAGGATGGTTTTGAGCAGCCTATTGCATTTTTCAGTAAATCTTTGCAGGCTGCTGAATTAAAGTATGATATAAATGAAACGAAGGCTTATGCACTTGTGAAGGTAGTTAATTCTTTTAGGTGCTATTTGATGGGAGCAATTGTGATTTCTTTTGTGCCTAGTGCAGCTGTGAAGGACATTTTCTCACAGTAGGAGGTGTCTGGAAGAAGGTGTAGATGGATCAACAGGATCCAAGAATTTAATATTGATGTTCAGATCACTAAGTTGATTAGAGGACAGGGATTGGAAAAACTGATGGGTCAATCCAATCTTGATGCTAATCAGATAAATTATTCTGAAATTGATTATACATGTGATATGGATGATTGTATTTGGTATCAAGACATCATTTATTATTTGAGAAACATGAAATGTCCAGATAATATGGATGACAATAAGAAGAGGACATTGAAATTACAGGCCATCAAGTATATAATTGTGAAATGTAAATTGTATAGACAAAATTTGGATTGCATACTTTTGAAATGTGTAGATGAAAATCATGCTAACAACTTGTTGAAGGTAATGCATGAGGGAGTTTGTGGTGGACACTATATGGGAAAGACTACTGCTCATAAGATCTTGAGAGCAGGATTTTGGTGGCCCACAATCTTCAAGGATGCAGAGCAATTGGTAAGGAGGTGTGATGCATGTCAAAGATTCTCTGGTAAGCTTAAATTTTTAGGAAATGTTTCATTAAGGCCAGTAGAAGTGCAGGCTCCTTTCCAACAATGGGGAATTGATTTCATTGGGGAGATACCAAACAAGTCAAGTGGAGGAAACTCATGGATCTTGGTTGCCATTGATTACTTTACAAAGTGGGTAGAGGCTATACCTACAAGGAATGCTACTAGTAGGGTGGCAACTGATTTTCTATTGAATAACATTGTTACAAGGTTTGGGTGTCCTGAAAGGATAGTTAGTGACAATGCAATGTGCTTTAGGTTTGCTGAATATAAGGACTTTTGCAAAGGTTTGGGACTTCAGATTTCTAATTCCTCACCTTATCATCCACAAGGAAATGGTCAGGTAGAATCTACTAATAAGAGTCTAATTAAGATCCTTAGGAGGATCCTTGAGAAAAAAAAAAGGGCATGGAATGCCAAGTTGCCATTAGCTCTTTGGGATGATAGGGTAACTGTGAAGAAGGCAATCAGTTGTGCACCATTTGACCTTGTTTATGGGATACATGCAAGGATGCCTTAGAATAATTTGCTGGAGATGTACAAGTTTGTGCAAATATATGATGATGAAATTGAAGATGAGATGCAATTGAGAATTGAAGACATTATTAGGTTGGATGAAGTAAGGAGGGAGTCAGCTACAAGAAATGCCAGGCTACAGTTGAAAATCAAAAATCTATATGATAGGAAGGCAGTGGAAAGAAATTTTGAGCCTGATGACCTAGTTTTAATTTGGAATGCCAGGTTGGAGGATAAAGGAAAACATGGAAAGTTTGATCCTATCTGGTTAGGGCCATATCAGATTCATGAAAAATGGGGCCAAGATTCTTATATTGTGAAGGACTTAACTGGCAACATTCAAGAATTGCCTGTTCATGGATGATTCTTGAAAAAATACTTCTCTTGAAGTATTATGTTTTCCATGAGCAGTAGTTAGGTTGTACATGTGTATATATCCTTGTAAATTTTTTAAAGTCTCCTAGTTTCTGGTCCTATTTTGCCCTGTTCTAAGTTTCTCCCTGCTTGTCCCTTTTTATCTATAAATTTTTAGTCTATGGGTGCTCTGCTTTAACCAATGATTTCTAAATTCTTGTTGTGCCTGCAAGAGACACACATCCCCAAACAGAGCCACGGTTAGCACTTAGAAAAATTTTCATCGCTCTAGCCCTTTTCCCCTAGTCTCTGCATTCATTTTCAGGTCTCTGGCCTGAAACTCTTTTGAAAATTTAAAAAAATAGCCATTACCTGAGAAAACCTTTTGTTTTAACCCTGGCCTTGTTATCATTTTGCATTACCTTTTACAACCACTTAAAACTCCTAATTTACATGTGCTAATTAAAGGGTCTTCTTTACCCTGTTCTCGGTTATGTTTCATGTCTGGTGGGGTCCCCCTTTATTTTTTTCCTAAGTTTCTAACCCTGTCGGCATTAATATTTCCTAAGTCTGGTGCCTAGAAATGTTTTAATTTTCCCTAAGTCCTATGCCTTATTTTTCTAATGTTCCAGCGGCTTATATTTCCTGGGCCTGGCTTCTGACAGCCTTTTCATCCAATGGCTGGTGCATAATCTCAAGAGATGTGTCAGAGGCTTGAGATCATGTGTCGTCTGTCCGATCTTCCATGGTTGAAGTATTTCAAATAGGGGCAGGTCCACCTCCATGTAAGCATAGTTTGCGGTTCCTCATTGGCTGAGAGAATTAATGACTTGGTAGGGATGTCAGAGTGTACTTTTGAGCGAAGAAAATTTGCATGTCTGCTCGCCGAATTTTGTGATGTGGTAGCTTCTTGTTCGATAATATATCCTTTGCAGCAAGGTGGGGTCGGGCCGTACATCATCAACAAAAGATTCAAGATCTACGACTGGTGCATGATCTCAAAGAATCTAAAGATCCCTTGAGATTATGCGCCAACCATCCAATTCTCCAAGTGTGCAGGAAGGTTGTAGTGGGTCCACTGCCAGCTATGATGAAATGGCATGTTTTGATTGGGTGTGTCAGAGACATGTGGAGCAGTTTCAGTGTGACTGCACATATTCGATTGTGGCCGTAGTGTCAGAAAAGGAATGAATTGGAAGATTTTGATTGGTCCATGAGTTTGTGACCAGGCAGTTGTTAGTGGGACCTAGTCTTCAGATGTGTCAGTGGGTCCTATGTTGTCAAAAAATCAATGGTCGGTGCATGATCTCAAGTGATGTGTTAGAGGATTGAGATCTTGCACCTGCCATCTGATTCACAAGCCTAGTCGGTGGGTCCTTTGTTAGAAGATCGACGATCGACATATATTCTAAGGGGTCCTTTCTGACACATGAGATTATGTGCCAGCTGTCAATTCTCCTTTGCGGGCCCAGTTAATTTTTGCAGAGGATTTAGCGGTCTAGACAAACTAGTTAGTGGTGCCGACAAAATTCAAAGGGGTCACATGATCGCTGAATTTTTAGCGGAAGGATAAGTTATTCTATGAATGGGCAAAAAGGCTTTTTGTCGCCAATTCACTAAATTTAGCCAGGAAAGACATAAGGCCCACGAAGACATGAGATCAGATGGTCACATTTTAAAGTTGATAAAGATTTAAATTTAGGTCGCCGATTCACTGCTGGCGCCATGGAAGTGACCGTTAAGGTTCAAATTTGAATATTTTGAAGGTTAGCAGTGACACAAAGGACTGGTTTTTAATGCAGAAGCGACTGGAGTTGGTGGATAAAGACATTTGTAAAGTTGCAGAGTGGTCCAAAGCACCATGATTGATTGCAGTGATGTTTTTGTGCCGTAAGGGTATGGTTTTGATGCTCGGGGCATGTTGCAGGTGGCCAAAAGGGCTGATTGACTCAGATTTTCATGGATTTGTAGTACTTTCTTAGAGATTTACAATGAGTGCAAATCTTTCTCAGGCATGACTGACTAGTTTTCATCCCTTGTTATTAATATTTTGACTGTTCCTAGTTGGTTGGGTGGTTGAAACCCTAACCCTAGTTTTCTAAAGCTTGTTGCATCTTCTTTGAAGATTCCAAGATAGCTAGGGGTATAAGAAGTAGTTTTTCTGACTTAGTGAGGGTTCCAAAAGTTTTTTGGTCCTTGGTTGTAAATGTATGAACATCTTGAGGAAGGAGAAGTTGGATTTTGGGCTGGCCTCCTAGACCTGAGTTATTTGGTGATGTATTGATCCTGATTATGTTAATGAGAACATTATTGAATTCCAATCTTGCATTTGTGTATGTCTTCTCATCTTTCATCTGAGCTCATATATGTTAAATGTCACAAAGTGGGGTTATCATATGGTAAACAAAGAGTATTGTGGATGTCGTCTCTGAGTTCCTAACAAAGTTGGGATTAAAATCTCTTGGGTGTATTCAATGGGTTCATATCTAGTTAAGAATTTGACGTACAAGTGTTTGAGTGAGAGGGGTGATAGGAAAAGAACTCATCCTGAATTATTTTGTGTTTGATTTGAGGTTTTCAGTTGATATGTGTTGCTAAGTGACTCTTTGCCCTAGGATAAGGCACTGGTCCCTTCTCTGGATGCAGTTCATTGGTTTCCAACTACACACACAAAATTTAAATGATTATACCTTCAGTTTGTTTGTAAAAGACTTGTTTGAATATCTTTTTGGTGACTCCTTTAGAGAAGTGATTCAAGGGTACACCCACCCAAGATGAAAGCTTAAAGTGAAGAAGGATCTCATTGTTGATCCTTGTCAAGTTGGCCCTCTTCCTTATAGACTTTGGAGTGGTGATAGAGTCAAATTGTTATTAAAATTATTCATCAAAGTGTCAATCTACAAGTTGAAGATCAAAGGGAATAATCCACACCAAAAAAATCCATAAGTCAACCAAACATATTAATGTAAATGAAACATGTAATATTCTAGGTCCATTAGGCCATCTACTACTTCAAATAAACAATTTTAAAAAAGGCATGCTAGATGTAGTTCCCAATGTATCCATATCTAGTCCCAACAACTATCTATATACTACCTCTATTGAGCACATGCTACAAGACTTTTTACATTGGAAAATAGAAATATGGTTAATTTACTAGCATAATGACCCTTTGGTCTCTTCAATCATTCTATCTAGTAAATATCAACTAGAGAAATCTAGATGTGGAAATATGTGTAGACATACTCTCCTTTCAAACCAAAGATAATAATGATCAATTGTGAAGGACTATAGATATAAAATGTTATTACTACAAGCTAACTTGCCTCATTAATTTTTTGATCACACCTTTGGATCCCTTCTATTGACTGGAGTACATAGAGGATTATATTACAAATATACTCCAACTAGTTCTATCATTGCAGTAAGCAATTGTATTGTCACAACTCAAAATGGAACTTAAAAAGGTCTAATATGACATTACAAGTAATTTTTATTTATTTTTGGATGTTAAGACATCAATGATAATAATATTTTGAATCCTTTTAACTCTCCTTTGATATCAATGATGGAATATGTTCAACATATGTATCAAAACCTAGAGCTTTAGGAAGGTAAGATAAAAATAATAGGGAGTTAAAGTTTCAAACAATATATGTTGGATCTATCCAAGTCATACAAGAATGAGCTTTAACATGATATATGTGTATGTATAGATTCATATTTTAAATTACAACCCTTTCTTAGCTCACATTTTGTGAACCCACTATATTACCACTTCAATATATGAAATTCATTATAGAAAAAATTGAGGAACATATGTCTTTTTTAGATTAATATCATTTTTGTGAGATTGATGAGAATTTTATTTACCTTCTAACATTGATGATATCTAACTCACTTCCGACATTATCATGTTTGATAATTATTTATCATCAAACTTCCATTTGTATATATGTATATCATAACCTAGAACTTGATGGCTATAAGATAAAAATAGAGGGTTACTATTTCAATTGTAACTCCATGGTAGATTTATCCACTTTTCATACATACATTTGACCTTCTTTATGGTACACACAATTATACAAAAAGAAACATGTAGACAAATCATTGGGAAAAGGGACAAATCTTGAGGAAATTGTGATCGTCTCTAAAGAGTCTTCCTCTTCATTATCCATAGACTTGGATTGGTTCCCTTAAAATACCTCCCTCAAGAATGTTAAATAGGCTCAGAAGCCAACTTTGATGTAGATCAAGCTCAGAGAATCCAATTAAGGAAAGTCCAAATAGGTAGAAAAACACCCACAATAGAATAACACAGCAAGATATGCTTCAATTCAGTTTTTCATTAACATGTCCAGCTGTAAGGCCTTCTGGGTTATGGCCAATTATAATTAAGAAATAGTTATGCAAGATCAACAAAGATCCAAGTCCCAATCCTAGCTAGTCTAGTTCTAAAAACAAACAGCATGTGATGGAAACCCTAAGGTAGATCTGAACTTGAGCTCGCAAGCCTCCAAGCAATCTCCTTGTCTCCAAGAAAGAAACCACTAGCTCTACTATTACAAACTATCAGATAACAATATGATGTTCAAGATCTTACAGGATCCAAGTCTATCATATATCATGATCTGATACCACTAAAAACTACTACCACTTCTCTACCTAAACATCTACCCAAAACACCCCTTAAATACTAATCTTCAGCCCCAAGTCAGTTGGAAGAAACAAATAAACTCCTAAGACAAGTCAGCTTCTAAAACAAATAAATATTAAATGCAACCATAGTCAGCTCTCAAATAGCCTTACAATTATTTAATTCTTCATGTTGACCACTAGATCTACATAGGAGAATACAACAAAAGCTACCAAAAATAAATGCATCAAGTTGGCCAACCAAATCAGTAAGAACTCCAGTTGGTAAACCAGAACTACCAAGTGCCAGAGAAATAACCGAGCACTAGTGAAACAGCCAACCATGCCAAGCATCACTGAGAAACAAAGGTATCACCAAGAAAGTGCGTCGACTGAGCACAAGAGGTTTCACCAAGTTCCTTCAGCGACTAAGCTTCCTTAAATAATCGAGATCACCAGTTAAAGTTGGAACCAAGTAACACAAAACCAAAATACCACACCACTATGCAGATTCACTGAGGACCCAAGAATGCCCCTACATCAGACACCCTAGGTTTGAAAATATGTTGTCATATGCAAGAAGAACATCTTCTGGGATTCAGTACGTAAACCCTAAACTAGTTCTTCACATACAAGCCCTCCAACTTTTTAGCTTGCATACCTTTCCACTTATGTTTCCTCTATCTTTTCAAGTCTTTTCTTGATAACGAACAAGTATGTTCTCCATATTGATCATCCATACCTTCAGGATTTGACAACACAACCTATCTACCAATACTCAGACTCCTACCGAGTGTTGTATCCAGCAAAGGCATTAGGGAAAACTTCATGTCATCCTTCTCAACAGTAAATACATTCTTCACACAATCATATATAGCTCTGCAATCACATTTCCAAGTTCTACCAAGCAATATATGAAAATTAATCATTTCCACAATATCACAAAATACAAGATCCTTATAATGGCCAATATGAACATCAATAAAGCATTGTTCCCTCACTTCCAAAGCATGATCATCTTGTAACCAGCCAATAATATAAGGATAAGGATGCTTCATTCTATTCAAACAAAGTTTACCTCTATACTTGCACCGAGTCCTAAACAAGTTACTACTCTAACAAGGTTCCACCTTTGCACCAAGCAATGTTCGTCAAACTAGCAAGTTCTTAGATTCTAGTTCATTCTGAATATTCTCATTTACCACAGCAGTTCGTCAGTCACCAAGATTTTTTTGTGTACACTCAAAATAATGGTGTCCTTCTTCACCATAATTATAACAAATACCATTAAAGATAACTCTACCTGTCTTCTTCTTCAGTTCTATAGGTTTCTATTAATCTTCTATAGTTAGTTTATCCTTCACCAAGTGATCAATCTTTTCCTTCCCTTGAGGATCACCATGTTGTTTCCTTTTCAACTTATCTTCTTCCTTCAGAGCATACTGATAAGCATCTTCAACATAATCAATCTTCAGCATACCAATCTCATCATGAATATTGAATTTTAAACCATTCACATACTGAGCTACCTTTTCCTTACCAACTTCTCTATGTCTAGACTGAATAGTAAGTTTGTAGAACTCCTCGGTATAATCTTTAATAGTCAAATCTTTTTGCTTCAGATTCTGCAACTTGTTAAACAAGTCAAGCTCATAGTCAATAGGCATGAACTTAGCTTTCAATTTAGTCACCATCAACCTCCACCGATTGATCTTCATTTCACCTTCATCTTCTCTATCTCTTTGTAATTCTTTCCACCAAAGAGTAGCATGTCCTTTCAACTTAGTCTGTGCCATCCTCACCCTAAGAGGATCTTCAATTTATTCAAGCTCAAAGAAGTCTTCTAATTCACCAATCCAATCAATCAAATTCTCAAGTTTCAAAGTATTGAACAAATTAGAAACTTCCATTCGGTAACTAGTACTTAACCAAGCTCCATATCTATGAAACCGACCAGTTCTATCTTTTCTAGATCTATCCCTCCGATTGGGTCTATCATCACCACTAGATCCAACACCTTCAAAGTCTTTAGCAGCTTCCTCATAACTATCATCAGTACCAAGATTCTGAGGTACACTAGTCATAACTCGCATGATTTAATCCATCATGTCATTCTTCATTAATTCCATCTCTGATCTAAAATCAAATTTAACCTTCTCTGTAATCCTAGATTCCACAGTATCACAGAGATCAACAATTACTCTAGGGTCCAATCTTCTTAGATGAATCCTTAAAGATAAAACAAACAAAACCCTCTGCAGAAAACCCTACACCGACCACCTTGTGACAATCTCCAAGTTGTATGGAAGTCATATTAGCTTGCCACCTTGCACGAACAACTAGGTCAAGATTCCACTAGTTCAGTGTCATGGATTTGCAACTCAGATCATACAATCTCTTCGCCAACAAGATCAACTTTGCAAGATTAGCCTTGCAAGGTCAACCTTCACTCAATAAGGTCAACATAGTTCTGATACCACCTAACACAGATCAAACTTGGAGAATCCAACTAAGGATAGTCCAAATAGGTAGAAAAATACCCATAGTGGAATAACACAACAAGATATGCTTCAATTCAGATTTTCATTAACATGCCCAGTTGTAAGGCCTTCTGAGTTATGGCCAATTACAATCAAGAAACAGTTATGCAAGATCAACAAAGATCCAAGTCCCAATCCTAGCTAGTCCAGTTCTGAAAACAAATAGCAACTGATGGAAACCCCAAGGAAAATTTGAACTTGAGCTCGCAAGCCTCCAAGAAATCTCCTTGTCTCCAAGAAAGAAACCACTAGCTCTGTTATTACAAACTATCAGATAACAATCTGATCTTCAAGATCTCGCAGGATCCAAGTCTATCAAATATCCTGATCTTCTACCACTAAAAACTACTACCACTTCTCTACCTCAACATCTACCCAAAACACCCATTGAATACTAATCTTCAGCTACAAGTCGGCTAGAAGAAACAAATAAGCTCCTAAGCTAAGTTGACTTATAAAACAAACAAATATTAAATGCAATAATAGTCAGCTCTCAAATATCCTTACAATTATTTAATTCTCCATGTCGGCCACTAGATCTACATAGGAGAATACAACAAAAGCTACCAACAATAAATACACCAAGTCGGCCAACCAAATCACCAAGAACTCTAGTCGATAAACCAGAACTACTAAGCACCAAAGAAACAACTGAGCATAAGTGAAACAACCGACCATGCCAAGTATCACCGAGCAAGGACATTGATCGAGCACCATAGACATCACTGAGCACAAGAGGTTTCATCGAGTTCCTTCAGCGATCGAGCTTCCTTCAATAACTAAGATCACCGATTAAAGCTGCAACCGAGTAACACAAAACCAAAATACCACACCACCATGCAGATTCATCGAAGACCCAAGAATGCCCCTGCATCACCCTTCCTCTCTCAAAGTTATTTTTCCCCTTCCCCTAAAGATGAGTTTGAGGTCTCAATCCCATAAAATGTCTCTCCCCCCTATTCCCACAACCCCACCATTAAAGATGAATTACTTGGTTACCCCCATTTTGTGGAAAAGTGGATAAATTGTGTATCTTGTATAATTGTTAGAATGCCATAATCAAATAGCTCATAGCGCAACTTCATACTGCTAAGAAAAAGATCAACATACTTGAAGATCTTGCAAAGGTCAAGGCTAAAGCATGAGATTGGTATCAGAATGAGGTACAAAATTGGGTTTGGGAAGCAACTAACAAACTTTCAATGAAATTAGATAATTGGGATACAATTGCATATCAAGGTCATGAATTAAAGCGAATGATTCCCACGTAGGAGGAGAAACATAAAGTGTTATTGGCTTTGGCCAATGTTAAATGAAATTGGAACAAAATACTTGAAGAAATTTTGAATTTCAGTAAGGACATGGTGAAAAAGACTATGAGCCTAGTTCATACCTTTTAGGAGGAGTTGAAGTATAGGAAAGCTAAAAGAAGGAGAGAGGCAGCTACATTGCTAGAAAAAGATACTACTTTGGGCTCAACTCAACGATCTCATTGGAAGAGATCTTTCTTGGGAAATCTAAAGGAGTTGAATAAGGAATGGAAAGAGGCCAAAACCCATTCCCTTTAGTTTATGTCTCTATTTGTGATTAGGCTTTCTTCTTTTTCTATTGCTAGTTATTTAGTTAGTTTTTTGTTTAGATGTTTTTTTGATTGATTTCACTTCTTTTAAATTCCCTTTGAACTTCCTACGGTCTTGATGTTATGGTTTTGGGCCCTTTCTCGATTGACTTAATAAGAAAAAACACATAAACTCACCAATTCACACATATCCATAGATTTATCCCTAAACAATACAAGAATCACTAAGTTTACATGTCATAGGTCTACTTCATTTATACTTAAAAATTAGCTACATTTTATTATCAAGATTTCACTCAAGGCTTTTTTTCTAAGTTCTAACATAAGTTTCAATATTTATGAGAATGATGAAATAGATAATCTTTTAATATATGTTGATGTATCCAAATTAAACATTTATGTTTGTTCATATAGATATATTAAGACATATATGTATATTATGTACACATGTTGAACCAAGAGACTCGAAAGTAGACTTCTCCTCATGCTTTCTTGATGAATTGTGGTCAAAAGTGTGCATCATGACTTGTTTGATGATGCTCTGCTTCTCTACCCCCTCTAAGTGGAGTTCTTGGGTGACCTTTTGGTAGTACGTCTTGCTAGTATGGCTCTAGCAAGTTACCTTGATTATTTTTTGCCATTTCTCAAGTCCATGATTATCAAGATAGAAAGGATATGATGAGATAAAGGCCCCTTCCATGGACACACAATACCCCACTAATGTATTTGGTAAGTTGAGTGACCATAATTTCTTGCCTCCTCCTACTACGCTATTATTGTTTCCTAACAACTATTTCTTTTATGTTTTGTACAACCACTCTATGCAAACTATTAGAATGCAATTTCTTCTCCACTTACCTTTTTTGGGTGAATGTATGTACCTCTATTTTCTTATAAATGAGAATGTGAATACATATTTATCAAAAAATAATAATATAAACTGACAATAATATCTAATATAAATAAATTTATTATTGTATTTAGTTTTAAATTTATTATTTAATGTTGACAATAAGAATAAAGCCATAATGATGAATTTCATACATTATTCTTAAATCTTAAAGTTGATTTAGCTAAAGATAACTTCAGCTCTAAGATGACTCATGTGATTGTGAATCCATTAGTTTATGTGAACACCATATGTGATCATAATTTCTTTTTTGTATAATCATAAATACCTAATCCTTAATCTTACCCTTTTACGTAGAATAAGTTATATTCCCAATTAAGTTACAATTACATTCTGAAATTAAAAAAAACGGCTCCAAACAACAACACGTCCTACGAAGTTCTTAATTTACTTTGAACTTCTGATAAATGAGATTCCGACCGAAAAAGTTAAATTTTCAATCAAATATAAAACATGAACATAGTTAAAGCCAACATAAAGGTAATTTTCACCCAATGAACACAGGTACTTTATTATGTTAAAGATAATGCTGGATTTTCCGCTTTTATTTATTCAATTATTTATGATTTCATTATCATATCTCTTGAATCATGCCATCTTTATAGATTGTTTTTAAATTGGCGTATTACTCATAACAACGCTGGCCGATCGAATCAATGTTCTTTTCTCTGTCCGATCGAAGATTTCTTCTCTTTTCTATGCAACATTATTGAGAACTTTTTGTCCTATTTTGGCTAGTTCTTTTCTCTGTCCGGTCGAAGATTTCTTCTCTTTTCTATACAACATTATTGAGAGCTTTTGTCCTATTTTGGCTAGTTGAAATAGAAAGTTGAATAGTTTATATCTTTTTTAACTTATAGTGTCTCGTTTCATCGGCGAAAACGTCTCCAAGGATTTTGTTAGCTAAATTGTTTATTTAATTAAGAGTATAACAGTATTATTAATCTTTTTGATTGTTAAACAAATACTATTGGTATCGAATTAGCTGTTGTCATGGTAAAGTGGCATATGCTAAAGTTAGTTGTGCAGATTCCTCTGCTCTGTTTGACAAAAATTTCATTTATACACAACACCAAAATTTTCGTACTTTCTATCATGTTCAGCTTGACCATAGCGATATGAAAAGGAGTTTGTGTTGTTATATTTTGCAGGCATGAAGAAAAGGGAAGATAGACAACAGAAAACCTTCAAGAGTGGAGGAATACGCTCTATAATGTGGGCCACATCACTATTAACAGAGACTGATCGTAAATACAATATTATTTCCACCACGCATCCTTTCATTGGTAATCTTCACATGTATTTCATTATTTCCTATCTGTTTAGTTTAAGTGCCATGCTTACCTAAGTTTATTTTGTTTCGATTTTCTATTATTATACATGTTTTACGGATTGGAGGAGGCTTCTGAGAAATATTGTTAATAGTGTTTGGAGGGTAATGGTATATGTGGTAGAAAGGAACTTGTACAAGACTCTGGAATGGAAGCAAATCAACCCGCAGAAAGCAGTCACAATGGGGAAATCGTGGAAAATTGGGGGTTGGGTGGTTAGAGGAATCTTGCTAAGAAATTATATAGCAGTGAATTAGATAATTCGCGTTTATGGACAGGTCTAGTTGTCTATACACGCAGGAGACCAAAACAAGCAGTAAGAGCTGCTGGATATTGTAGCCAACTAGATTCCTATGGGTTAAAAGGAAAGTCTTGGGTAGATAGGAAAGTCTTGGGTGTGGTATTTGAAAGTCTTGGGTAGAAAAGAAAGTCTTGGTTATGGTGTTTATATTGGGATGGGTTCTTATGGTGGAAATGTCTAGTTGTCTTATAGGAGCATTCGAGTAGTTATGTCAATATTTTTATCTAAAAAGAATTTTTCAAATATAACAAAACAATCAGTTATTTAATTTCACAAAAACGCATCAATAAAGGGACTATTATGGATACTTCAACAATATGGAATGCTCATGTGAAACAAGTGGACTTGAAACCAAACTTTTTAGATAGAGAAATTGACAATTATATTGTTGTACAAAATTAAAAGTCATTTGAAATACCCACAGAATTTGGGTGGACTTGAAGTTAGAATGCTCATTATAATTCCATCTCACGTTCTTTCATTGTATATTGTGCATGTTGTGATTTCTTTGTGACAATTTGAAAAACATGGATGTTGAAGCATCTCATCCATCTATAAATTGAACATAAAATAGATCTATTTTTAAAAAATTCTTTTAAATGCATTGATTTAATGATCATATATTATGAATTATCTTTCTAATCTTTTAATGTATGGTAATATAGTAGACTTCTCTTATTAAAAAAAAAATTATTTTGGTCTATTTATGTTTTATTTAAGATGATTTTCTTATTATTATGTAAAGTATAGTAAGTTTCTTATATTGTATTATGTCAATTTTCTACTTGGTGGTCAACACCTCTTTAGGGACTCATGGTATGGCTTAACCACTTCTCGTAGGTTGGGTTAAATCTAGCATTGGTATCAAACATTGAAAGTTTGATCTTTTGTTGCAATGGAAAATGATTCTAATAATTGGTATCAGAGCCTTTGATAACAGGTTTGAGTCTCCCTTTAGTGGGTGTTAAGAGCTTAGTTGGTGTTGAGGGAGAGATTGTTGACTTGGTGATCAACACCTCCTTGGGGACTTATGGCATGGCTTAACCATCTATTTGGGGTTAGCTTAAATCAGACATTTGTATTAGACATTAATAGTTCACACTTTTGATACAACAATAAGTTACTCCAACATCCTTAATAGTTTAAGTGAAATTATTATGATAATGGGAGATTAAAGTATTGACACTTACTTTAATTAATTTGATAGAAGTTGCAAAATGAGGTTTTACAATATTTTACACACAAGTTGTATATAGTGCGTGTATATAACATGATATAGAATCAAATACTAAATTAATGATGATTATTTTAATATAGTTTAGTTCTAATGGGTGTTGGCTAATGTATAATGTTAGTTTGTAATTTACTTGTGGATGCTTACTATTTTAATAGAACACTTGGTATTGTGAAGTTTATAGACCAATATTAAGGCATTTAACTGCTAATATGGTCACTGTAGATTATCATAAAGTTTGATCCCCATAATATCTCATCGAGTATTAATTAACCCAACAGTTATCCCATTCACATCGTTAGAAGAGGTAATCATATATACATATGTGTCAAAATAATGCAACTTTAACCATGCACATTTCAGAAGAGTAAATGTTGGAAGGGTATACAATAGATATGGATAATGTAGAGAAGGCTCGTTTGATAGTCATCACTATATCTCAACCTCTTTGAAGATAGAAGAAACATTATCATTTGAGTAATACTCCAATATAGACCATAAACATTGAACATCTATTATGATATTCATCTTTGAGTTGGACATTGGCATAAGCATATAATAAATGTTTATTTTATTTATGATTGGTTGTGAGAAACTAATAAGGTGCTACAAAAATATTGAAGCATTCAATGTCCTATTAATATGATAATATATTTAATCAAATAACTTTTTAAAAATGTCACTATGATATTCTATTCTACAAAATATGGATGCACATTTGAGACTATTTATTAATTACTTTAAGTTTAGAATATAACATGATGTTAAATATCAATCAATTAATTAATATGATCAAATATATTGAGAATATCATTATATTTCTATAATTTTATACTATTATAATAATTTATTACTTATTATTTGAATATCTTTATCAAAAATTAATATATTAGTGAAATTACTATAATAACAAATAAACATTAAATATTCAAATGTGTAAAAACTATAAACATATAGATTAATTTTCAAATATTTAGAAAAGGATTACTACTATTGATTAATATAAATATTATTTATCTTTGCATATCTTATTTACTATGTAAATACAAATTTTTTATTAATCAATACAATCTTTATAATTTTACAAATTTGACAAGGTGGTGTTCTTTCTATCAAGATTAACATCCTCTAACATCCTCTTGAGATACTATTATTGAATGTTTAAACTGAGATCATCCCAGTTCATAACTCCCTATCCAAAGTCTTGGAAAAAGATACTTTGAAGCATGTTATTGTTAGGAAGAGAGATGATATCACCCAGAGTTAGATTTTGGGAGTGATTGGTAGTATTAATAGATGTTTAAGTTAGTAGGTATACATTTCTGGTAGTATATTAGTATTCTTTTGTGATTTTCAGACTCTTTTAGAATTGCAGAGTCTGAAGCATTATACTTACTCATATTTGTATATTTTGATCTCATTATTACTAATATAAATTATATCGGCATACAGCTTTTAACGACTAAAAAACTATAAATATTCTTGTGTACTTACCATTTCATAGCACCTCTAAATTACAGATAATTCACAAATTTGCGAATAAGAGGAGGAGATTTTTTTATATTTTTTTAAGTGTGAAAAACAAAGTTCTTTTATTGTTTGAATCGACCATTTCGTCTGTTTTATACAGAGTTATTGAAAAATTAATTTTGATTGCTCAGAGACAGCTGGTGAAGAAACTATTTACCTTTTACTCCATCTACCCACTACCATGAAGTTTTCTAACCAATCCAAATACAATGATGTTCACCAAGAGCTCACAGATATAAAACGTAGTTCAAAATGTGTGAAACTTCCTTTCATTCTACTTTGGTTTTCCTGTATTCTTTTTGGGGTCGAATTTCTAAGAATGGCATCTATTTTCTCACCCATAACTGGGGATCAACCCAAAAATGAGCTAGGAAATGCTTCTGAAGAAAATAAATCTTGTCCCTCTAATTCTGGTAAACCCTCACCTCAACGCCTTTGTTCGTCCATCTCTGATTGCTTCGCTTTCTTTTCTTCCCTCTTTGTTTTTAGCCCGGCCAATTCAGTGTCGTCTACCCCTGTCACTAGCTGTACACCTTCAAATGTTTTTGAAGAAGTTGCACCGTCTCCGTATACTTCTGGGACATCAATAATGCCAATGAAAAAGACGCCTTATGATGTATTTATTAATCACCGTGGCGTGGATGCTAAAGAAATCCTCGCGAACCCTCTCTATAATACTTTAACTGGAATGGGGTTTAGGGTTTTTCTTGATTCACAAGAGCTGGAATTGGGGGAGTTCTTGCCTACAGCACTAGAAGCTGCGATCCGCAGTGCTTGGCTTCATATAGCAATAATTTCTGAGAACTACGCACAATCCCCGTGGTGTTTGGCAGAACTTTCTTTCATGCTCAAAACTGGCACCCAAATTGTTCCTGTTTTCTATCATGTACAGCCTGAGGATGTTCGACATGGAAAAGGAGTCTTTGCTGAAGCATTTTCCAGGCATGAAGACAAGCGAAGATACAGCAAAGAAAAGCTTCAGGAGTGGAAGAAGGCACTCCACCGTGTCTCATATTATGTGGGTCACGTCATTAATAATGAGGAGTAAGTGAAAAATACTATCCCCCGCTTATTCTTTTCCTAACAATCTTCTCCTGCACTTCTGTATTTTTTAATATTGGGAGCATACCAAATGTTAGGTTACATTGTTTTGTTTCATTTAATCTGTTATTGGGTTTGTTCTAGTGACAAGGCGAAGCTGCTGAAGAATATTGCAAATTGTCTTATGAAAGTAAAATCTAGGGAAGCCTATTCCATCACAGCTTCGTGACCGAGGTAAATTCAAATAGTTAGATGGTGGTAAATTTTCTAGGCATGTTTTATGCGATTTTGATTGTTGGTGTGATTTTTCTTAATATAGAAAAACGGGAAAATAAGGATGGTCGGTATTATTACAAGCTAAGAGTTAATCTTCAATAGTTAGCATCTCAACAATGAGTTAACAATTGATATCTCAAACACGCTCTCAGTATCGCTATCAAGCCACGCTATGTAAAAATCTGGTGCTCCTAAAAATCTTCTTAATGCTGTGGTGAAGTCCTCTTCTTTTGCGAACCTTCTACGTAATCTCTCGCATGGTGCTCCTCTAGGATTTGCTAATAAGTGCCCTCCCTATGCCTCCTTTGTTTTGGAGTTGGTGGTGGGTCAAGAGGTACTTGATTGTATTTCGTACATTGAAAAGAAACGTTTGGTCTATAGGTTTAGTACCTCGTGGCCCTTATTTTCGAACTTGAATACTTGGAGTTCAGAGTACTGGAACCTAATGGTCACAGCTAAGGTTGAGATTTACCTTTGTGCCACGGTTTTTTTTGTCGACTTCTTTGAGTCCTCTAAGGATTGCAAAGTTGTTTTTACTATAGGAGAATGGAAATGGGGTTCTCACCATCTTCCTCTTTGCCCTTGGATGTCCTCTTTCAACCCTTTATATGAATCTACTACTATCACTTTTGTTTAGGTAAGGCTAACTTACCTCATCCTCCAATTTAAGTGCAAATCAGCTTATTATGTTATTCACAATAAATCAGGTTGCTTCCCAAAGGTGGACTCTAACACTACTGATTTTTCCCAAACATCATACACTCGAGTCTTGCCAGAGATAACTCTTTTGAAAGCTCTACCTTGTGAGATAATTTTGAAGGTGGGTGAGTGATTTTGGACATAGATGATTGATTACAAGGGGATCACTTTCCACTGCAGATGCTACTTTGATTTGTATCATTTGGCCACCCTTTTCCCCATCGATTTTGTCTATATTTTCCCCCCACCTGGAAGAAGGGTGCTGATGATGGCCATCTCTCTATCTTTTGTGCTTCTTAATACAATGACTCAACACACTAGAGATTCAATTCTTGCTTCTCCTATTGCATCTAAAATGAAATGTCGAGGTTTTCATTGTTGTTATTGGCCCAACAATTAGGAACTTGGGTACTTATCCACTTCATTAAATGGTTTTTGACTCTCATTCTCCATATTGTAAGGTTTCCCCCTTAAATGGAGACTTTATCAAGGAGGTTTGTCTATCTATTTAGTGGGCATATCGTCCCTTGCTTCTAAAGGTTCCAAAAGAAAACATGATCCAACATGGGAATATTTTTTGTTAAAAGAATAAAGGTAGTTCCTCATAGTTCCTCACACATATGGAATATATTGTTTCATAGGGGCAAATCTTGGGGCTTGACCATAATTTTTAGTGATTATTTTCTTTGATTTATTTTGTCTTATCACAACTTTTCTTTTCTTTTGATTTTTGATGTTTGGTTGTCCTACCTTTGGTTTCTCTAGTTACCCCTTTGGTAACCTTCTCACTTGTAATAGGATTTGGGAACTATAAAAAACCCACTTATCTTAGCAAAAAAAAAAAATTCTAGTTAACAATTTTTTTGAAAAGTTAAAATCTAATAGGATTTATAAACCAAATTTTTTAACAATTGATTACCTTAACAATGACACATCCTCAACATCTATTGGCATATATTAAATACATAATTAACACATATTAAATATTTTGACATATTATTTATTTATTAATTCTAGCACTCACTCTTCATGAATAAATAAAATTTTATGGACTCCTAGGACATCCCCTATATTACACAAATCTTCTCTTACCTAGGTGCTTAATGAATACATTATCTATATGAGACTTTGTTTTATAATTTAACAAATCTATCTCTTATTAATGCATCTTTTATCATTCAAAATTATGTCAAGTCTCAACACATTTTGATCCAACAAAATTGGATTGTTCGTCAATTTGATTGAGGTTTGATTATCTCACTTTATTGAAGCATGTCTTTCTTAATTTGGTCTCATATATTTGAGAATCACCCTAGTCAAATAAATTTATATAGAGTAATACATAATTATTTATAGTTAGCTTCTTGGTGATTCAATTAATAATGACTAGATCATAGTAAATGTGTAACAAGTGTTGTATTTTCTATCATCTATATCTCTAACCAATTTATTATCTAAAAAGTTAAAAAAATCAACATCCAAATACATAGTATTACTCTATCATTGATTGGTTTTGAGTAGCTTGAGTTCTCTTATTTAGTGTTATTTTCTTCGTCTTTCCTTTTCAAATAGGGCTTAGGCCCAAACAAAAACCAAACTTATCTTAATTAAAAACATTCAAATAGTGAGTATTACATATTTAAAAAAAATAGTTGTTTCCTCTATGCATTAGATACATTTTATTATTATTTTTTAATGATCCTTAAGTGCCTTGATAATGAATTGGCTAAACTTGTTGACTTAATACACAATATCAAGTTATGTCTCAAATAAATAATTCAAACTACACATCAATTACCTATACAAAGGGACATTTACATCCTTTGATGTCACGTTCAATGAAAAACTAACATTCTATTCTAATGGTGTGGATACTAACTAGTTATCCATATCAAACTAGTAGAGCAATTTATTTTCATATTCAGTTTGAGTAATCAATGTCTTAACTTCTTTCCCTACAATCTTAAATTCCTAAAGGATGACACGTTTAGCAAAGATCCTTCATTTCAAATTCTTAAAATATATCTCATTTAATTTCGTCAATCAGCCATATAGTACTTCTATGATTGAATCGTGAACATATAATGAAAGGAAAACTGTTAATTTTAGATCGCTGCAAATGTAATAGAGCTTCTTGTAATGTATGTATTTTTCAAATGTAGGAATATCTCTTTCATTTATATTGAGATTGAGGCTAGGAGAGATATGTCCCTACATGGGACATGTCTATTCATTATTATGAGATTAATATAATGATAATTGATATATATATATATGTGTGTGTGTGTGTGTTCAATAGTTTAGTCTCATAGTCTTATCTAATGGAAGCTACACAACATCAACAAAAACAACTTTCATACCATCTTTCGTTATGAAAATTTTGGCTCAATTTTAGTTTTGTTAAATCATTATTGGTAGAAGTAGTTGTCAATTTTCACATACCATGACCTTACTACAAGAACATGGACTTCTTTCTTTAACCTCCATAAATGATGTTATTTTCTTTTATGTCAATTCACTGTCTTTTTTCAACCCCACATTCTTTATCATTTGATTGATCAACAATTCATATACTCTCAATGGATTCTTCAATGATACTCCATAAATTTAGATTTTATTCCTCTTCAATATCCCATAACCATGAAATCTAGCATCTCTACTAAGATAGACTCTTTGTAACATGATTATATATTTTTTTCAGATTTATAAATAACATAATAACTAATTAAAATATATTTGATGAAATTTTAATAAAATATCCTGATTTTTCTAGACTATGAAAGAATGGACTATTTCCATGAACTCTCACATGGGCAAATATTTTCTTATTATAAAATAGAAACTAATAATGATTTTTTCTTTCTAAAAATTAGGTTGGACTTCTATAAAACCTTCTTACTAGATCCCAAAAATTGTTAGGGACATTCATTTTTTTAGTATATTTATAAAAATCTCAATTATTAATCAATCGTTCTCTCAACTACAATAATTTTCATGATTTTTTAAACCACGTAGTTTTCCATTAATCCACCTTATTTACAAAGCTTATAATTTCTTTAAATGATTATTCCCACTTGATAAATTAAGAATATTAATATTGTGTCTTCTTTTCTTTTCACCTTAGTTTTAATCTGCTTGAAATATTTATAAGCATTATTCTTATTTGTCAAGAAATAGACTAATGTATATGTACCTCTTTTATTAACAAGTATAAACAAATAATAAGCACTCCCAAACGAGTTGGTTTAGTAGGACCACAAACATTTGTAAAGATTTATTTATCTTTTATTTGACCTTAAAGAAATTCCTATGTTGCATTTCTAATACAAAGTGTCACAATTATTAATGATATTGCATGTTAAAAAATTATCTTTACAAATTTAAATTTAAATTTTTATCTATAACTATTTCAAAAATCACTAAATTCTTAATAATTTTTGTACTATGCATCACATTTGCAAATAGTATTACATGTTTATTAGATAACATAACACTTATATGACCATTAAAACTTTTAATATCATAACCCCTTTCATCACTTAGATACATCTTGCTAACATCACTCTCTAAATATAGAAATTTGAATTAATCTATATTACATGCCATATCAATAGATACCATTGAAAGTATAAACAAAAAAAATTACAATCATTTATGTTAAATATAGAAATTTGAATTAATCTCTATTGCATTGGATATCAATAGATACCATTGAAAGTATAAAAAAAAAATTACAATCATTTATATTTATTAGAAATGTCAACATAAAAATAATTGATTAAAGATTATTGAAATCACCAGTTATATATTTTTCACCATTAACAAAGTTATCATATCTATTATTTTTGAGCTCATGAAGTTTATCTTTCCAACAGTCATATACAAAATTTCCACAATTACCATCTTAACTAATTAGACCATTTATTCTATATTTCCATCATGTTTGTGTCCTTGAGAATTCATCCATTACATTGCTTGGGATGGCTTCTTGTTTTTGACAATCAATGCTGCATATCTATCTCATTTGATTCCATTATATTTACTATTTTAAGGAGACAAAAGCAAACAGCTTTTACAAGCCCCCTTTTTGTTTTCAGCACACACCAAACAACACAGTTTCCACCACTGTATACAATGGTAATTACTAAATTGAGATAATATTTAATGTCCACTTACTTTGATGTGATTTTGGCCAACAAAAAAGTTAGCCAGTAATTGCAAATTTTAGATCTATAATCACATCATTTTACGTTTCCATTTTCCTCCATTAGCCAAAAGAATGTGGATTTCAGAAGCAGCAATTGATAATGATATGCCACAGCTATAGCTGCGACAATACACCCAGCAGTAAAATGTAATTAAAAGCCCTATATATTTATAAAATGGGCTGTCGCTAACAGAAAAAGTGTTTTAAATAATCCAAAATCAAAGAGTGATTAAAACATCGATTCAGGATCCTTCATTTCAAATTCGTATGATGTATCTTATTTGGTTTCAAAAATTTGGACCATTCTGAGTTTTGTTAAATATTTTTGACCAAAGTATTTATCAATTTTCACATACCATGATATTGGCGCATATTTAAGATCTTATAATTGTTTCTTCAATTTGCATAACAAATGCTATTTGCTTTTATATCAGTTCACTCTTTCTTGTTTCACTTTAAACTTATTATCATTTTGTTGATCTACAATTCCTATATCCTCAATATCTTCTTCAAGAATCTTATCTGAAGTTGGATATTTTCCCTTTTCAATATCATTATCATATTCATAAAATTTAATATCTCTTCTATGATAACAAAATAAGTACTCAAGATAAATTTGACAGGCTTTTAATAATTTATCATCTTGGTTTATTCTAGACTATGCCAGAATGAAATACTTCCAAAAACTCTCACATGGCCAAAAAATGGTTTATTATAAAGAAAAACTAATAAGGAATTTTATTCTCTAGTTAGGGACATTCCTTTTTAGTATATTTATAACAAGTTTAATTATTATTCTATTCCTCTTAACTACATTATTTTAAACTAGAGTTTTTCCTTGTTCCATTCTATTTAAGAATACTATTTTTCTTTTCACCTTGGTTCTAACTTTATTGAAATGTTAGTAAACAACATTCTTATTTTCTTAGAAATAGATTTATGTGTACCTAGTTCTTTTATTAGTAAATATAACAAAATAAAAAGCTCTCCTAAGTATCTTCTGTTTTAAGACTTGAACTTTTCAGTTTTGTTTTAATTTGTATTGGGTTTCAGGCACCCTGTAAAATCTGTTTTACGTAATAAAAAAAAAGCTCCCCCAAGTCAATCGATTTGTCTACAACCAAGAACATTCGTATGTATTAATTATAGAATATTTATTGTCTTTTATTTGACCTTAACAAAAAAATTATGTTACATTTCTAATATAGACAACCACAATTATTATGTTCCTTAATTTCAGAAGATCTTGTATTGGATTGGTTTTCTTTGTAGAGCTACATGATCTTTAAGATTCAATTGACCATACATCATGTGTGATAATTATTTCATTGATACATGTAGATATTTCGTATTTGCAAATAGTATTACATGTTTATATGTAACATAACACTTATGACCATTAACATTTTATATCATGCAACCTATCATCAATTAGATACAACTTACAAGCATCACTTTCTTAATATAAGAATTTGAATCAATCTCTATTACTTGACATGCCTATATATTTCCTTGAATATATAAACAAAACATTGCAGCCATAATTAATTTAATATTATTGAGATTACCATTTATATTTTCTTCACCGCCAACAAAAAATATCCTTGTATTTTTAAATTTATCTTTGTAACATTTATATGTAAAGTGTCCATATTTACCATATTCATTAGAACATTAAAATTAACAGGAATGATTCTCTATTTTTATACTTTTTCTATAATGTTTGTATTGTTTGTACTTTCCTTTTGATAGCTTCTTGTTCTTGTGCATCAATACATAGTCTTCAATCTAATGCCTATTTTTCTTCCTTCTATTCACTTAGTAGTAGCTTATCAAAATAAGGTGCATGTTTTCTTATTGTAACTTACTAGTAGTGAGCATTTGATACTCACTCAACATGCCATTCAAAATAATAGTAACTCAATCACCTCTACAAATTTGTTCACTAGTATCCTGAAGTTTACTGAACACTAAAAATATGAGAGAAAACTAAATCGACAGGCATGGACAAAAGAATCTTTGCTTTCCGGATCCTGAATGACTGGTTGAAGTATAACTAATTTATCCTCAATACCGTTTACAATAAGTTGTGTATGATACCGCTACAATAGAATTTACTTCTTAAACTCCCAAATTAATATAATTTGCAGCGTCTAGGTCATCTTATTCAATTAGATATGCGTGCATTTGGTTTACCATTTTAAGGAGACTTAAATCAAACTACTTTTACAAGTCTCCCTCTTCTTTTCAGCACACACTAAATAGCACAATTTCCACCAATTAATACAATGACAATTACGAAGTTGAAACAATATTGAATGTCTACTTATTCTGATGTGATTATAGACAACAAAAAAGTTAACGGTAATTACAGATTTTAAATTTATCTTTTCATCAATATACGTTGCCATTTTCCTCCATTGCCCAAAAGAATGTTGATTTCAGCAGCAGCGAGAGGTGATTATGATGCCATTGTTATAGCTGCAACAATACACCCAGTAGTAGAATGTTATTAAAAACCCTATATTTTTATGAATATGGGTTGTACCTCACAGAAAATCCTTTTTCAACAAACCAAGGTCAAAGAGTGATGCGAAGGGGCTTGAGGAACATGTGTAGACATTTTGATACCAAATTCAAACCAAATAAGTTGAAGAGACCCAATGTTTGCTCATCAAAATCGATTACATATTTATAGTTGGAAACGAACTCAATAACTCTCGACAAAATTAAAATCTAACATGGCATTTACTTGGAATTACATATTGAGCATATATAGATCACTTCACTTTTTCATTAGTTTTGATATTATTTATCAATCCAGTTAATGGCTGTTTTTTTGTAGACTATGTTGCTGAGAGTATGGATTTGGTGCTGCAGAATCAAGGAAAGAAATTCTCAAGACAATATTACGGGAAAAAAACTTCATAATGAAACATAATCAAGTGCCAGTATCTTGGATGAAGGCGTGCGGGGGTAAATAAGTTTTGATAAGCCTCTTAACACAGCATCCCACTTGGTACATAACAAACGATCAAAGAATACACAAATTCTGTTCAAGGAAAAGGTGAAGTGGATAAAGGATTGCTTGTCATGGGAGGAGCAGAGTTGTGGCATTTACATTTTCCTTCATGTAAATGTGATATGAATTTAGTGAGAAAAATATTTTGTGGTCTTGTATGGTGATCACTACAATATAACATTTGGCCACATCATTGATTTAATTCTTTCTTCCTTCCGTCTGGACATTTAAAATGTATGGATACTTCAGACGTTAGTGTCAGCCCTTCACAGCAAAAGGGAAATATTAAAATGAAAAGACAAGGCGAACCACAATGAATTGATTGCATAGTTATCATTATTGATATATGTTCCAATTTTGAAATCGTCCTTTATCTGTCAAGATGCATTTTATTATCTAATGTCTGCTCTGCTATCATTTGAAACTTGAACATTTCTTTTTAAAAGTTTCCATCTACACACAATTATGTACTTTGTTTCAAATGATTCATTAATTTTTTATTTTTTTCATTTCCCACTTTATCATGTGAGAATCAAATGATTTCTCATTCATTTTAATAATTTTAAAGGAACAAACTTGTACTTAGATTGAGTATAGTATTATAAATAAGTTATTTTAAAAAAAATAAAAATTAATAATCTTATATTCATTTTTATTTTATAAGTTATTATCATTTCACCAAAATCAAGTTGTATCTTTACATTGAAACCTATTAACATAATCAAGATCATATCTTGAAAATTCCTCTTGAATTCCATCCTATTTTTTCTATCTTGGAACAAAACCCTACTTGGATCTTAGGTGTTTGATTATTGGGATATTACATATACTCCCTCCTCTTGTAGAATTGATCCATTATGGTTTGAGGATCATTTCCAATTGGTCATAGTTGAACGAGTTATGCTTCTTAATTCTTTGAGATTATATAGATTTGATCTTCAGGAGAAGCTGATTTGAAGATCTTCTAATGGTGGGATGTACTCTGTTAAAACTGGTTACAAACTTCTCTCCTCTCAGCAACCCTAGGAATTCAATTGTATAAATGTATGGAATTCTAAGGTTATACAAAAAAATTATTTCTTCTATTGGACAGTTTGTCATAGAAAAATTCTCACCATGGACAACATTTAGAAGAAAGGTATAAAGTTTGTTAATAGATGTGCATCATATGAAAAGGAATTGGAAATTATTTCTCACCTCATGTGCACTTGTCAATATTCATGAAATATCAAATAGAGACTTATGTCCCTCTTCCCTATATAGTGGGTTTGGCTTTCTGATCCCTACTTGAACTCTTCTACTTGGTTTCCCCTAGCTGTCATCCTCTTACATTAGATTTTTGGTGGTAAACTCTTCTTCATGTTAGCTGGGCAAGTTATGGAAAGAATGTAATACCCATATATTCAAAGATACATAATCTAATTTGGAGCATATTTACTCTTCTACTATTAACAATATCAAGGATAAGATGAAGTACAGTATTCAAACTAGACAAAAAAATTTCTCCTTCCTTGATTCATTGGGAGATTGCCAGAAATTGGGATATTTCTCCTTTCCTTGAGTAGGCTACAGCTCCTATCCTCTGGAATTCAAAAATAGTATTAAATGGCCCCACTAACCCCAAATGGTTTAAACTCAACTTTGATGATTCCTCTCCTTGGAACCCAGGTCAGGTGGGTGTGGGTGGACTCATTATTGATAAACAAGGAAAGCTTATTTTAACTTATGGAGTGAATTTGGGTTCCCAAACTAATCATGTAGCTTAATTGGAATCAACCCCTTATGGAGTTATGTTGGTCACCCAATCCATTTATAATAATCTTATTATTGAGAGTGATGTCCTTAACTTCAACATGATGTTAAATGGGGCAACTAAACCAGGATGTAAGATGCCATATATAATCTAAAAACTAGAAGTTTGTTGGACACAATGGACAATGATAATATACAACATACCTTACATGACATGAACTGATTTTTTGATGGGTTGGTGTCTATGGGTCAATTAACAAATGTATTTCAAACTTGGATAAAATTTTTAGATATTCCTTATGGGCATGTGTTCCGATCACTTAAGATCTTCCTACATATGGTGAAGGGTTTTTGAAGCCCTTACTCATTCATGATTACTACTCATGATTTTAGAGGTAATTATTACTCAGAGGTGAGAAGCTTTTAATAGGGTATTATTTCCCCATTTTTCTTAAAATCTTATTAGTAAAATTTCCTATCTCTAATGGTTTCTTTGTCTATACGAAGTTACTATATTTATAGGAAGTCATTGGAGGAATATTATCTAGAGTGAGCCTGATAATTATGAAAATTTCAAGAACAATGCTTCCCTTTGGCCTATTCTCTAATTGAGCAATATGGATAATTATGTGGAAGGGATGAAGGGCTATGACCCCAAAATATCTAATAAATTCATTAACTCTTGGGATAAAGGAAAATTTACCATTGGGAATTTCTTTTGTGGTCTCCATTGAGTCTATTTTTTTGTGAATGGTCTTTTGGTGGAAGGGTCAACTCTTCCCCAAAAATCTAAAGCTCATTAAAGGTAAGATTTGAAGAAATTCCTCAGTTCTAGAGGAAAAATTATTCATCTATAAAATAGCTTCAATTGTGAAGAACTTCTAGTGGAAAGGAAGGATGTAGATTTGGTGCTCAATGAATTCATCATGATTGAAGGTAGAATCAAACAAATAAACTCTTATCTCTTCCATATGCTTAATCATTTTAGTCATGGCATAAAAATTAATTTACCCTAATAGATTTTACGTTGCTCTCCCAGTCTATTGTAAAATCCCAAACCCGTGGGATCCCCCTTTGCTCTAGGGTTTGATTCTTCAAATGTATAATATTCATTTGGATCTGATCCTAAGATTAGACCACAATCTTCCCCTATCATCATCAAACTCTCTAATTAGAAAGCTAGTAAAAAATGTTTCAACTTGTGCCACTCTCACCCCTCCTAGCTCCATGACTAGGATTAGCCACAAAAGGAAGACCAAGATGAAATCATTGGGAAAAGGGAATAATATCAATGAAAATCTTATTGTCTCTCAAGATTCTTCCCCTTCATGGTCTACAAAGTCAGATTGGACCCCTTAAAATGACCTCCTTGAGAATGTCAAATATGAAATGGAAACCTCTTCCCCTCTCAATGTCTTTGTCCCCCACTCCCATAAATATGACCCTTAGTTCTCTTCCATGTAAAATGTATTTCCCTAAAATTCCCATAACCCCACTCCTAAAGATGAATTACTATGATACCCCTACATAGTGGATAGATTTGGTGAATTGTGCATCTTGTATAATTGCTAGAATGTCATCATCAAATGAATCATAGTAAATCTTCATAAGATGAACAAAAAAGATCAATAGACTTGAAGCTCTTGTGGAGGTTGAGGATATAGTGGGTAATTGGTCTCATACTATGGTTAATATTCTAATTTGGGAATTAGTTGACAAACTTTCAATGAAATTGGACAATTGGGATACCATTGCAGATAATGATATGTGTAGGATCATGGTATGCCAAAAAGTGGTGATGTGAAAAAGAAGTCTTGATTGAAAAATCAGCTATAACTTTCAAGTAGTATAAGATTTTTGAAATCTGAAATATGCATCACATTATATGCTTTGACTACTACAAGAAGAAGTTTTCTTTTTTTCAATTTTATGAAGTTTAGACTAAGTTAAGGTGGTCAGACACGGGAACTTTTATATTTTGGAAAATTTGTAGCAAAAAAATCATAATAAATTATTTATTTATTAATAAAATTCTAAAAAAATATGAGTGACATTCAGACATGAGTCTACTACTTATATCTATAAGCTTGTAAAATAATATTATCATTTTATTGTGTTTAAGGTGGTCAGACATAAACCTGCTTCTTATCTTTTTTCTAAAATTTTCATACTATTGATAAATTGATTGGAAAATAGCTATAACAATCAAATGGTATAACATATTTGAAATCTAAAATATGTGTCACATTATATGCTTTTCCTTATAAAATAAAAAAAATAGTTATTGATTTGATGAAGTTTAGACCAGGTTAAGGTGGTCAGACACGAGAGTTTTTATATTCTCAAAAATTTATCGTAGAAAAATCATAATTAATTATTTACTTAAAAAAAAATTACAAAAAAATATTATCTTTTTATTATGTTTAAGGTGGTCAGGCATACACCTACTTCTTATCTTTTTCTAATGATTTTATAGTATTGCATTAAAATTTGAAATTTTCACCATATAGAATAATTTATTTTCAAAAAATGGCTAGTATCTTAGAAACTACATTCATTTTCTACAGATTCTCCTATTACATATGTTTTATATAAAATTGATAACTTTTTCAAATTTTTATGTCAACTTTCTTAACCCTAATTTCCTGAATTTTCATTGTCACTTAAGGGCCTAGTTTGGCATACCATGATCCCACACATACCCATTAAATTTATGAATTGAAGGGAATGATTTCCTCTAAAGAGGAGAAACATAAAATGAGTTAGATTTGGACAATGGTAAATCAAATAAGGATGAAGATAACAAAAATATTGAAGATATTATGAATTTCATCAATGATATGGTAGGAAAGACTGTGAGCTTGCTTCATACCCTTTATGAGAAACTATAAAAAAGAAAACTAAAACAATAGATGAGACTATAATGCTAGACAAATATGGTCCTTTTATTTCAACCCCAGCTCAACACTCTCATAGGGAGGCTTCTTTCATGAAAAATCTAAAGAATTTAAAGTAGGAAGGGAAGGAGGGAAAAACCCCTTCCCCCTAGTTTCTATCTCTATTTCTTCTCATTTTCTCTTTTGTTTGTTGTTGGATCTTTGGTTAGATTTTTTTTTTATTGTTTTGTTTGTTGAATTACCTTATTGTGAATTCCTTTTGTTTTTTCTATGGGCTTTTTTTTATGGGCTCAAGCCTTTTCTTGATTAACTTAATCATAAGGAAATCTAAATCATGAATTAACTATATCTTCATAATATCAAATTGGATTTTTTGGTCAAGAATAATTACTAACTTGAAGAATTAGGAACTTGTGTAGACCTATACAAACTTAAACAAAAATAACCTTTAGAAATTGGTTCGATCTTCTAATTTATTAGATGAAGAAAATTCAAAGATTACAAAATCATTTATAATTCAATAACAAAACTACTTAAAAAGATAGTAGAAATAAAGGAAGCTTGAAAACAAAATAATAGTAATAACAACTTGACAAGAAGATAATGAAAGTAGGCAATAGTAGTGATATTAATTTCCAAAAAGAACAACCCACGAAAATATTCAACCTCAAGTAGAAAGTCACTACCACTTGATTGAATAATCATAATAGTAACATGGATCACTTGTATATAAAGTGAAGCTGACAAAGAACTCATCCATCATAAAACTGTTAGGATTAGGTAATACTGAGAGGGGGGGTGAATCGGTATTACAAAACTTTGTTTTCAACTTTAAAAAATTACAAATAATCCAAAGTAATGCAGAAATGAAAAGAAAATATAAGCATAACACATTACTCATGACACCATGATTTGTTCTCGATGAAACCCTGGCCAAAGGGAAAACCCCAGTGGGGATGGTACCCACAAATATGCACTAAAGTATAATATCCATGTCAGGAGATCTAGCCCTATTAGGAGCTTATTGTTACATAGTAAATTTCCTTGTTAGAGGAATAAAAAACCCTGTTAGGGGTATACAAAAAACCTAGTTAAAGGTGGTGAGCATGCTACTCTTACAATCAATACTTATCTTCAAAAGTAGTTCTCAAAAGGGGAACAATACAAGAACTTATCTTTCTTAAATAGTTCTAATTGTAGCTTAGCCTCTTACTGATCTCACATCTGATCACTACCCTTACATTCATGAACTTACTCAACTACGATTATCATTACCATCCATTTCTTTCACAAAACAAATATATACTTATACAAAATTAGCCTTCCAATCAGCTTCATAATTACCATACAAAACATAATATAAAATCATACAAATGATATAGATGGAGTCGGCACTCTTATATTACCAAAGATTCATAAATATACTTTATTTACTTTTCTTCACACATTACCATATCCATTACACTTTCCTTAATCTTTGTAACTCTTCATATACCCTATTACATTATTTTATTGTCTTCGCGTACCTTCCGAACACTACATTTCACAAATATGGTAACCAAAACTTATACGATCTTAACTGAGGCATCTGAATATCCTAAAATACCTCTAGTTAACTTTTCAAGCCATAACACCTTATATATCTTCATCTCTAACCAAAACTATGGCACTATACCCTGTCATCCTAATTCTGGACTTAGTCATTTTCATGAATGTGACTCTGTTGGCAATCTCCATAACATGTGATCACTCTAACATAAGTGTTTCCATGAATGAAAACCCTTAAGTGATTCCCAGTACTCCAAACCATGACATGCCAACAATCTCTCCCTTTGGCATTGATGAAAACACTTAGAAAAATGACTAAGTGTTACAATACAACTTTCTTTTTCTTTTTCTTTTTTCTACATATAACTCTAGATATCTCTTTCTCTTCCTCATTTTTCCTTTTTCTTCCTCTCCCTTTGACATCAATGGAAAAGGTATATATAAAATTGTAAAACTCAAGCACAAAAGATTAGTGCTTACTTACTAGATTTAGGACATCTTGGAAGGAGTTTTCCAAGGTCTTAACTTCTACATTCCATGAACTTATCAATAGTTCATTGACATGGATTAATCCATTCAGTGCATGTGACATTGTCTCTGCTACCTTAAGCTCAGTGAGAGTAGATACTAACATTGAGCCTTCAACCCTTATCATCTCAAAGAGATGAGTCTCCAACCTTTCTCTATTTTTGGTACTCCTATTTTGTCCAATAGCCTAGATGTCTCCTTATCTACCTCTCCCATAGTTTGTGAAGATGATTCACAATTGTCCATTATACAGTCAAGGCTAGCCCTATCTTTGGCTATGGTCTCCTAAACATTCTTCAAATGTCTCCAAGGATTTATGCAATAGCTATATAGTCTCATGCCTTGTGCTGTAAAACTCTTGGCTTTAAGAGTGGTAGCCTTAAGAATTCCTAAGTCCCATGAAATTGACTTACGAACTTCACTCAACTTCTTCTCAAAGAAGTTATTTTCAGCCTTCTCCTCTAATGTTTTTAGCAATGAGTCAAAATGACTATCAAAGCTATCCAATACTGTACCAAGATTTTGAACCTCATCCTTGTCTTTTAGGATAACTGGTGAGGCGAGTAGCTTGCTCACTATTTCTATAGCCTTGACCATTATCTTAGCTCTTTTGTCTCCTTTCTAAACTCATCTCTCCTTAGCTTTAGTAAAAGCCATTAATGAAAGTCTCATCAGTTCATCTTCATCCATGTTGTCCACATTAGAACTAACTAGTTTGGCCGCACTTGCCAACAATAGAGATGAATCCAGTTTGACTTCAACAACCTTTTCTAATTTTGGTTGTCTTTGTTTCTTTTCTTCTTGTTTTAACTCCTCTTATTCTTTTTCTTCTTGTTTCTCTTATGATTTTCCCTCCTCTATCTATTCCTAATCTTCAACCTTCATCGCACTATCCACGTTGTCCATAAATGGATCATTTACATCATGTGAAGTCTCAAGGCTAACAGGCACACCAGTGACAAAGAAGTCTAGTTGCAAGCTAACTTGAGCACTTTCATCCATTGGCTTTGAGCTCTCTCCTAAACCTAAGGATATAGGTTTAGTAGTATTAGGAGGTGACACCTTTTTAGGAATTTCATACATTAGAACTTGGTCTAATACCTTTTGGGTATCTTCAATCACTTCATCATATTTTCTAGCCATAATCTTGACTAGTCTGGTCTTTGTTCTTAGTAGAGGTTTTAGTGCCTTTATGATTATTTCTCTTTCTTGAATTGACACAACCGACAACATATCATCAATTGTCTTGTTTCTTATGTTCTCATCTTTTGAGTGTGCTAACTATTTCCTAATTTCTAATTTTTTGTATAGGTCTTCGAGAATGCTTGCTTCAACCTACAACAAATTCTTCTTAAAAACTAGCAGGTGCTCAATGATAGAGTTCTCAATGATTGCTTGATCTTCCAGAATATATCTTTCATAGTATCTATTTACTGATATCTAATTTCTATCATTGACAATTCTCTTTTTAAGTAACTTGAGATCTAGTTTCCACAAGGTCTATGTATTCTTATGAACCATTTTCTCCTCCTCTTTCTCTATTACCTTCTCTTCCTTTTTCTTCCTCTTTACCTCTATCTCTTTTTCTCTTGGAATGATCTTCTTTCTTGTCCTTGTAGATCTTCTAGGAGTGAATGCAGGCACAAATTCTTGAATTTCTTCTTCTTGTGCATCAACAATAGTAATAGCAGGAACTACTAATTTCTCTCCCTCAGAAGAATTAAGTGCCTCAATAGCTATGCTAGAAGATGCCTCCATTTTATCTCTTATGCACTTCAACTACTCCTTAGTGATTCATACCATTGCAGTAATGTCTTCAACAATTTTGTTGACCTTTCTCTTTCTTGTTACCTTTTCCTTCTCTTCTCTCACTTTCTCGTACTTCTCTCTATAAGTACCCCATCTTTCTTGGGTAGGGTCTTTTTTTTTTGCTAATACATGTTCCACTTTCATGGTTAGGATTTTAGCACTTACCTCATATCCCATAGGATAACACCACTTGGTTCTAGGCTCAACTACCTCAAAGAAGACACAATCTGTTTCAACCATGAAACATATAGTGTCTTCATATTTTTCCACTATCTCTTTTGGTATCTTGTACCTTCTTTTCATCTACCTTTGTAGTATCTTTTTCATAGAAAATAATTCTCCATTTACCTAGTCCTTCTTCTGTCTTCTATAACTGTCTGAGATTTGAAGTCCAGTGGGTACATCATTCTTCCATGCTCTGGGACGCATGCCAGGAAATTTATGAATGACATGAATATACATATGAACTAGTAATGATCCAAATCAAAATGCTTTGGATTTTTCTTTCTTAACAACCTTAACATTTTCCAGAAACTTTTGTGCCAAAACTTTGTAAAGGTTATATTGTTTGTTTTCCATAACCATTCAATAAGCCATCATGATAACTCTAGCAGAAACAAAGTTTGATCTACTTTTGTAAAACAATTTGTAACCTAACAATATTGTTATTAATCTGACATCCTGTAAATATATATCATTAACTATCATCCCTCTCTTATCCCATTTAGAATGAGTTAGGGTTTATGCCTATTTTCATAGGTTTTCCTTAGCCACAAGTAAGGCTCCTTCATTATCAAGGCCGATGATCTCATGAATTATGTGCACATAAATATTCACTAGTTTCTCACCAATCCACAAAAACTGGTCATGAATTCTACTAAGAATGATCTTAAACCATTTGACTTCTATGAATTATGTGAGTAGGGTTAACTTGAGGATTGATTAATCTTTTAGGTGTTTGAATTCTTCTACCATGGATCCATCAGCTTCTACCATACTATCGAATTCCCTATAAATGTTAACCTCCCCAATGGTCTCATACTTGTAGTGAATGTATGCCCTAATATCTTCTATGTGTAACCCACCTATAGGGGTTTGTGAAAATGCTCCTTCCAAATCATCCTCATAGGATTTGAATGGATGCCTTTTGAATTTCTATCTAGGTCTATCTAAAACATCATAAATTACTAACTTGCATCCATGACTTTCTAAAGAGATTAGGTCTAAATACCTTAAATGCACTTGAATCCGATGTTTAGTTTTACGTGAACAAAAAATATCTCTGCTAGATCATTTCTCTTTTTCCACACTTTAGATCTCCTTAGTTTATGATCAACAAATGGTGTACGAATGAGATCCCTTAAATATTTTATCTATCACAAGTTGAGAGTGTGCATTAAATACTGGTAGCTCAACTTCACATGTTGTCCAGTCAATGGAAAACATGCAAACATAGAATATGAATCTTCAAGTACTATGATCTCATTCAAAAACTCCAAAACATCTGTACACATCACACACAAGCTTGCATGAGCTTACTCCACTTATACAGGGGCTGGATAATTTATGTTATCTGCATCCAATGCTCCACATAAGGCCATGAGGCCTTCTAGGTTGATACCTCAAAGAACTCATCATGCAAAGACACAACATCATTAGCTATCTCTCCCTGAACCACTACCTTATTTAGAACTTTTACTTGCCATATCTTTTCATCCTCTTATTTTTTGTATTCATTCATGTAATCATTTAAGATTTTACCACTATTACCAATTTTCTTCCTTATAACCATAGGCGGTGGTCCTTTTGGTTCACTATATCTCCTTGGTCCTCTTCTATTCTCATTTCCATTGTATCTGCAAAACTCTGCAATGTGACCTGGATTGTTACATTTGTAACAAATAGGTGGTCTTCTTCTTTCTTGATTAGTTTGTAGCTTACAGTACCTTGATGTGTGCCCAAAGTTATTGCATTTCTGACATGTAACCTTGGCTGAAAATTCTTCTCTGACATAGGCTTGTTTGTACCTACAATGATCAAGTTTTCTACAATCAACCTTCTTCTATCCATACTCATAACAATTAAAACATTAGCTGGTAAAGGGCTTAGAGTTACCTTTACTTTTACAATCTCTTTTCACGTGTCCAACATTTTTGCATCCAAAACATCTACCTCTGAAGGGTCTGGACTATTTTCTAGGTTCTTCATTTGTAGGCCTTTCTTCAGTAATAGGTCTTTCCCCATTCTTGGCTTCTTTAGGTTCTTCTTGAGTTTTTGAACTTTCTGCTTTATTGAATCCACACATATCTTCTTGAGGCCTTTGTCTTGCTCTTTGTTCATCACTCTTTTCATTTCTTGTGTGTAATTTTTCAATGAGTAATTTGGCTTGAGTGAGTTCACCTTTACTAATATGATTGTATTTATCTAGTTCCTGATATTTATCCTTGTAATGGTCAAGTTTAGTCTTCATTTGTCCCATTTGCAGGTTAGCTTCTTTTAGTGACTCTTCAACTTTGTTTCTTTCATCCTTTTCATGTTGAATCTCCTTGATCATCAAAAGATTGATTTGTTCTTTTTCTTGCTCCAACTTTTTTACTTTGTCTGATGTATCATTGTCTGACCCTTGTTTGATTTTCTCCATAAGGTCTTGTCTCTGATTTTTTACAATCTCAAGCAGTTCTTTAAATTTCCTCATGAAACCTTCTACTCTTCTTAACTTAAATCTTAATTCATCAGTCTCAGATTTCATCTTATCCAGATCTTCAATTGTAGCTTCAAAGTTCTCTTAGAAAACTTCCAAATCCATTTTGATCTCCCTTAAGTTGTTAGACTTTTTCTTCAAGGGCCAATAATTCTGATACCAATTGTTAGGATTAGGTAATACTGAGAGGGGGGTGAATCAGTATTACATAACTTTGATTTCAACTTTAAACAATTAAAAAAAATCCAAAGTGATGCAAAAATGAAAAGAACATATAAGCATAACACATTACTCATGACACCATGATTTGTTCTCAAGGAAACCAAAGGGAAAACCCCGGTAGGAATGGTACCCACAAATATACACTAAAGTATAATATCCCTATTAGGAGATCTAGCCCTATTAGGAGATAATTGTTACATAGTAAATTTCCTTTTTAGAGGAATACAAAACCATGTTAGGGGTATACAAAACACCTGGTTAAAGGTGGTGAGCACACTACTCTTACAATCAATACTTGTCTTCAAAAGTAGTTCTCAAAAGGGGAACAATACAAGAACTTATCTTTCTTAGATAGTTCTAATTGTAGCTCAGCCTCTTACTGATCTCATATTTGATCACTTATCTTATATTCGCAAACTTACTCCATTATCACTATCATTTCCATACATTGCTTTCACAAAACCAATCTATACTTATACAAAATCAGCCTTCCATTTGGCTTCATAATTACCATACAAAATATAATATAAAATCATGAAAATGGTATACATGGAGTTGGCACTGTTATATTACCAAAGAGTTAGAAATATAATTTATTTACTTGTCTTCGCACATTACCATATCAATTATTCTTTCCTCAATCTTCGCAATTGTTCATATACCCTATTACACTATTTTACTATCTTCGCATACCTTTCGAACACTGCATTTCACAAATATGGTAACCAAAACTTATGCAATATTAATTGAAGCATGTGAATATCCCAAAATACCTCCAATTAACTTTTCAAGCCATAATACCTTATATATCTTCATCGCTGACCAAAACTATGGCACTGTACCCTGTCATCCTGATTCTAGACTTAGCCATTTTCATGATTGTGACTCTCATGGGAATCTCCACAACATGTGATCATTCTAACATAATTTTTTCCATGAATGACAACCATTAAGTGATTCCCAATACTCCAAACCATCACATGCCAACAAAAACATGATCAAGCTAAACTAGTTGTTGAAGAAGCATGATGAGTGTGATTTTCTTTGAATTTTGATCTTGAAAGAAAGACCTTATCCTTGAGGTAAGAGTGATAATCTTAAATCTAGAACTTTATAATTTCATTGATATCATGTTCCATTGAAAAGATTATAAAATTTATTTGGCTTAGAAGGTAGGGACATATTATAATAATTTCAATCTCAGTTAGGGAAAGGAAAGAGACAATGTACCTAGTATTCCAAATATATTGTATGGTACCAAGATGACCTGAACTAAAGGGAATATTGTGGGAAGATGATAGACTAAGAAGAATGGGCTTCTAGGACCAAGGGAAGTGAAAAATGGAGAGCATGAAGGCAATAGATTTATCCATGATAGTTTAGTATGGAGACAAAACTAAAACTAGTGCTTGAAGGATTCAAATCTACTACAGAAGGGACAAGGAGGAAAATAGAGTAGTTCAAGGATCCAATTGGGAGTTTCACATATAAAAGAAACCTAGTGGTGACAAGGGATTGATAATAAACTTTTGAATTTGAACCATGAAGGATGAACTTATTCTAGCTAAATCATTCTAGATTTCAACTCCAATTAACATTAAGTCGGTGAAAAATGGGAAAGCTAGGCACAAGTTGTTTATATATTAATTTTAGAGGGAGGGTTCTAAGGTTACATCCATTAGGTCACCACTAACACTTGATAAAAAATAATGACAACTAAAAGAGGTTAGAATTTCTATGTTGGGGAGAACATATTTTAGATTACCATCACAACAACCTTGCATCTAGAGCTTAAGTTAATGAATATTTAAATTATGGTTTGTGGATTTTTTTCTCTCTGATCATCCCATTATATCAAATAAGATATGCCTGATAACTTGATGCATGACTAAAATATTGATCAACCCATGACAATATATGAGAAACTAGTTACCAAGATTTCCAAATGTAGTTGGCAAGAGCTAATGTATGGGTCCTAAACTATGGGTCTAGAAGGATCTTGTCACTCCAATACATAGTATTCCAAGTTTTTTTAGATTTATATATTTGAATATAATACTAGGCCAATAATTTCTAAGGTGAGTCTCCTTTTGAAGCTTTCTTAATCCATTTAGTTAAAAGAAAAATCCCTTACATGTGAGGATAGTTAATGCCCAGTACACTATTCTCTTTTGGGAGAATACAATGTGCCCAAGTGGTATCTAATATGCCTTTTTTATTTCAACATTTAGACCAAATAAAATAGTGTATAAGTTATGCTATTTTATTATAGAATGTTTTAAAGGGAAACCAAAATGAAGAATATAGGAGTACATGTAAGTAGTTGGGCCCCAATTCAAGGGAGTGTTTCTAGAACTTTAGAATCCTTTTAGAAATGTGTACCCATTTTGAACAAAAAAGGTATGTTTTTTAGGTTCAAGTAACCTATCTAATGTTTTAAAATGGGTAAGCATTCTTTTGCAAAAAAAAACAAAACCTTTTCTTTCAAAATGCATATGTGTTTGGTAAAAGTATTATTTATTTAAAATTATACTTGAAGACTCATTTTTACATAGAAAGTTATTAAATTTACATGACGAGTATGCATTATTCAAAACTTGAATTCACAACCCACCCCTTGCATTAGGTTTTGGTTCAAGATAGGCTTGGTGTGACCAATCCTGTGACTTGGATCTGTAAACTAATGGCTAAGGCATTGGAACCTAGAAATTTTTCCTTGCTATAATTTTTTGAAGGCCTTCCTGATCATTTTTTTGACAAAATGAAAACCTATTGGACTTCTTACTGTCTAGAATTCAAAAATATAATATTTTGGGTATTTGGTTAATTTTTCTATTTTAAATTATTTATTAATCAATCTAGTACATAGAATTTAAAAAACAAATATGTCTAATCTTGTAATAACTATTTGGTTTTTACATTGTTTACAAAATAAATTATATGACATCAATCTAAATAATTCTCATGTAGATTAAAAAATTAAAAAAAGAGATAAGTTTTGGTCTTTTATGGTGGTTGTACACTAGAGGTTTAAAAAATAGACTTTAGGGTCAATAATTGTTTTTAAGAAAATTAATGAAAAATTTGAAAAAATGATAATCAATTTTTAGTTACTTAGATGTATTTACCCAAAAGGATTTACAAAAACACTTTTATTTAGGTCAATATATGGTGGTTTTACACATGTATGTTATGGTCCTTAAAAAAGCATTTTGAAGAAGTAGTTTTTACACACACTTACTAGAAACTAATTTCTACCATATGGGTATTAAAAAAATTACACATTTGATAATAAGACTTGAAAATTACATTTTCTAGCTTTGAAGTTTTATGAGTTTCAGTCTTTAAGTTTGTCAAATTTTTATTTCAATTGAGACAAATTTTGAAAATAAGGGGAAAACCTCTAGTGTTTACCCAAAAGTGGGACTCAACTTCTTGCAGGCACCCATCAACTAGACTAACCAATATTACCCACCTACACACATTTAGTGATAAATAAGAAGTTATTTGTCATTGATAAAAAAAAGTTTTAAAAACTTTTATAAGAACCATCTCCAAATATCTTTCAATGAAACTTTGATTTTGAAAGGAATGTCGAGGTATCGAGTTATGATTCTATGTTTAATTTCTTTCAATATTTTCAAGATCCAAGGAGGATGAGAGTTGGGGTGAGTCTTTTCAAATTCAATTTATTTCTTAGTTAATTGAGAGCTCAACATGACACAAAAAAGGTCAAGGATATTATGAAAATTGTTGATATTATTGATAGTATTTTGAATAAGTATCATGCTACCATTATGAAAGTGGGATTTTCGATCAAGAGAGCCACCCATAAGAGAGATACAATCAATTGGATTTATTGGTCATTATGTATGAGATAACCAAGGAAAATGATTACGAGGACATAAATAAAAGAGGGAATAAGAAAACCTTGGTATATAGATTTTTAAAAAGAGAATTAAGGAAGGAGGCATCCACTAACAAGTAATCTTACATCCGCACGTATGAACAAAATTATAGTGAGCATAAAAATAAGGACCAAATCCCAACCATTGAAGCACTTTTAGTATAAATGACCATCTTGTACAATCATAAGCCTTATCAAATTTTAGTTTGAGAATCAAAGCATCCCATTCCATTGATTCACAAGAAGGTACCAAATTTTCAAAAAAAACAATTCTACCTCCAAGGAATCCAATTTGTTTTGGTTGGAGAATCTCTTCAAAAATGGTTTTGGTTGTTTTTTCCAAGTCTTTAGCTAAGATCTTGTATAAAGTGTTAAGAAAGGTTATGGGATATTAGTTACTATTTTTACTATATTCTAGCTTTCTATAATACCCAATCTTATTTGACATGCTATGATACCAAAAAAAATAAAATTCAAATGAGTTAGCATTGGGTCGACATGTTCACTCTCTAATGCCATAGTTGGGCCTTGTACTACAAATCAATATTTACCCCAACTTTACAAATCTCTAATTACCTCATGAAAGTAGGTGTGCATGGTGTTTGGAAGGTTAGAACATTATAGTTTTATTGTTCACAATGTGATCTACTTCTGATTCTATATTGGTAATATTGATTTATTCTTATAAAGTTAATAATATACTTAAAGCTCAAAACTACCGTGATTTCTCTTATTTGAATTAATATTCTAAGTCACTTAAACATTTCTATTGATAATTAGGATAACCTAAATGTTAATAATGAACCCTAACCAATTCCTGATATTGGTATTACTATTTTTACTATTGTAGTAAGGAACATTAACTTTGTTTCTTTTTATTTCTCTACTTTTTTTAATACTCATAATAGTGGTATATTTCATAAATACATTTTACTTATAAGGAGATATTAAATCACCCAATTCCACACTATTACATAATTTTTATTTTCCTAAGAAAATACATTCGTTTGTAGAAGCATGATTATACTTGTCTTAATCTAGTACTATTTTAGAGTGATGTAGTTATTCCTAAACATATCTTTTATTTGTATGATTATTGAAACATTATCTTATTATTTACTCTAGTTTATGTATGTAACGTGGTTGATAAGATAATAAATAAACAAAGAGAAAGTCATCTTATCATAACAATTATCTTGTTTTATCTTTTTACTTCTAACCTTTACTACCATCAGGGATAATTGGATAAATATTAAACTATGAATCGCTATCTAATATATACTTTCAAGAGTCAGCACTAAAATATATAATTAGGTACATGTATTGGCAAGATCCTTGACACTTTAGAATACTTGTGTGATAATAATGAGGAGTGGCTTTATTTATATGAGTTTCTAAATTGAATCTACTACTTCATTCACGAGAAATCACACCCCTTTCATTCTCTAGTTTATTTTTTGTTTTATTTATCACATTTTGGCAACTAAGATAAGGTTTTATTATGCACCTTTATTCTTATGTAACTATTTAGAAAGAGTACACTACTCCATGAAAAAGTGTGCATTATGCAATTACAAATGCAGTCATATCTGGTCCTAATGGTCATCTACATGCTACCTTTGGTGAGAACACACTACAATCCTTTTTCACATAAAAAAATATATAAACATAGTTAATTTAGTAGTATTGTGACCCGTATATCACTTAAAACTTTCTATGACTTCTTAAATGTCAACTCTAGAAACTCTTGATATTGAAGTATGTGTAAAAATAGTTCCAGGTTCCAAATTGAAGATCATAAATATCAATTGTGAAGGGATATAGATCATTATAAATTATTACTTGAACATCACTATGTAGGTAACTTGTATTATTCACTTCCAGATCACACCTTTGGATCCTTCTATTGATAGGAACATATTAAGGGTGATATTACAAATACTTTTTAAATGATTTGACCATTAGTGTAAGCCATTATACCATTACTACTTAAAATGTCACTCAAAAAGATGTGACGACATGGAATATAATTTGCATTCTTGTGGATTAACTGACACCAATGACCATAACCTTCTAAATCCTCCTAAGACTCATTTGACATTAATGACAACATATGTTCAACATATATATCACAACTTAAATATTGAGGGGGCTAAGATAAAAATAGTAGTGGGTAAATATTTAAAATAGTATATGTTAGAGCTATCAAATTCATAAAGCATGAGATTCATCATGATATATATATATTCATCCTTTACTTAAAAAGCCTTTCCACATTCATATTTTGTGAACCCACTTCATTACAACTTAAATATAAGTAATTCATTACAAATAACAATAAAGAACTTATTTACATTACAAAAGGAAAAACTAGAGGATACTCAGGTGATTCGTGACTCACCAAAAGATAAGAAAAATCCTCATGATGGGGAACAAGAGGGTAATACCAAATCAAGCCAAGAGAGCACTGCTCTTAGAGCGGTGTCTCCGTAGTTAGAAGGCATAGACTTGGAAGTCAAAATTCAACAAGACTCCTTGATAGAAACTAGAGACAATGTGAAGGGGAAGGAGGTGACTCGTGCCTAGGTTCTATTTTTGTCTCCTTCATCCCAAACTCCCTTGAATCCCCCTTTGGAAGAATGTTTTTCAAACCTAGCTAGGGTCATACCTAGTGGCCCCCCGGATTCTCACCTCTACCCAGAGACATAGGATTCAAAAAATGTCCAAAAAATGGACTTTCTTTTGGGAACTATCTCTCAAAGGCAGCTCACCAAGATGGAGGAGCTCTTTGCCAAATACAAAGATGAAAATGAGGGCTGGATAAAGGTTCAAAGTAAAAAGAGAACCAAAAGTAGAGACCCCTCTCTAGTTTCTCCAGTAACTACTAGAAGCAGAAACATAGTAGATGTTGGGGATAAAATCAAATCCCCCGGCAGAAAGAAAGCTAGTCAGATTAGGTAAGAGGAAGCTAGCAGGAACATCGTGGATGGAACCAAGAAAACCATCCAGGCTACCTACACCCCCAGTAAGAAATGTTAGTAACTTGGAAGGACCCCAGTGAGCTAATTAGTTCACACAAGCTGATTGTTATACGATGACCTCTCATCTCACAAATCTTCTTTGTAGCAATAAAAAATGAAGTGATAGCCATGTATGAAACTCAATGGGGCAACAATGACTGGTTCTCCCAAGGCCATGGTCTCAGACATGGCTATGGTCTCGGCTTAGTCATCACTTTTTTTGTTACGTAGACCAATCTTTCTAAGGCTAACTTTACTCATCACATGCTCACCTCTGTTTCCAATTGGGCTGTTGACTGGATTGCCTTTCTGGCTACTAGCAAGGAAGCTTACATCATTAGGACCCATGTCGACACTTTCCATCAAGAAGAGCTAGATGCTTTGGATGGAGATGATCTTCAACGTACCAATGCAATAAATAATTATAATTATTATTGCAAAGGGCTTGTTCGGTGAATTTCACTCATGTTGAGCTGGGGATGATCTGCATGAGTTTTAATAACACATCACCTCCACACACATTTAGGTCCCCCTTCCCCAAATCTTGTAATCATTTCAAAAAACCAACTTTTAGAAAGCCCTCAAATGAAGTTAGAAAGAAGGCTGTTGACACCTGAAAATTTAGGTCTTAAAATTGCAAATGCATCAGGGAAGTATGATGTTTGATTTCAATTTTATATAACTTTCCTATGATAAAAAATTAAAATAGATAGAAGGCATTTGCATTTATGATTTCCACTCTCATGTATTAAGTTGTAAAATGTCTTATTTTATACATATTTGTTTTTAGATATTAATAATTTTAAAAAAATAAAATATGTATATAATTCAACTGAAAAGGCGGCGAGAGGGAGTTGAACACTCAACCTCTCGACCCATTTCTCTTCTACCTATCTACCTGACCCTACCCTCACCAAGTACTCTACGTTATTCTTCAAGAGTATATGTGTGAATAAATATATAAATATAAGATAATCATATTTCCTTCAAAGTAAATTATTAAAATTAATATTATTTATTGGGTGGATTTTTTGCATGTTGTAATCACTTGTTTTTTATTTGTATTTTACCCTAAAAATTTTAAATTATGTAACATAGTGAGTCTATTATTTGATTAATTTATTTACTTTGAGACCTAACTTCTTATCATCTCCTCATTTTCATGTTTTCACATATAGTTAACATTTATATTTTTAGGGTAATTATTTTCTCTTAATGTGTTAGCCCACTAGTGGATATATTTTATTTTAGGGCTAAATCTATTTTGCATTAAATGGGTTTTACTCTTTAGTAGGATCATTAATTTTTATTTTCAAAATAAAATGATAATTATGAGCATAATGATTTATTTATCTTATTATGATCCTATATAGTTTGATAATTTTTGGGACATAAAATATAATTATATTTTATTTTATGTTACTTAATTTAAACTAATTATTAATAAATAACAAGTGGTTCTTATAAGATCAACATCATATATATATTATTTATTTAAGATAAACTAATATTGGTTATTTTGTGCGTGCAAGAAATTAAAGAACAAACTATTATGCATGGCACTCAAATTATGAGGGAAATTTATCCCGAACCAACATTTTAATGATTTATTATATATATTTAGGGTTAGTTGCGTGATTAGGTCCTGTGAAAGGGCATGTCCTTTCACAGGAAACCTTTGAAATTCGTATTTATACTCAAGCAATTGTAAAAAATAAAAGGAATTCGATAACAACAATTGTAAGATTCATAGGAGCAAAAATATTTCAAACAATTTTGTGATGGTATATACACCTCTTATGGACTAAATTTTTTATGGGTGAATCTAGAGGGCTGGTATATGAAATTTGATCAATACTGTAATGTTGCCGGAATGAGATAAGTTTAAATTCTTCAATGTTATAATTCAGTGATTTTGATGATATTTATGTGTGGATGAATTCTTTCGAGTTCCTTTAATGTGATCGATCTGAATTCTGTTATCAGTATATTTGATGAAAATATTGGTCTCCCAAGATATGTTTTTAGTTAAACTCTTCCAAATTGCACGATTGGTAGGCCTATAAACATTGGAGTTAAATTCAATAAAGTTGTCTATATTGATAATTTGGAATTCATTTCTATCTCCTAACCCATTTTGATTGTCAGGACTCTGATGCCCAATGTTATAGGCACTGATCTCATATTCAGTATTGTCTTCACATATTTGATTGTTTCATGTATTAGTTTCTAGGTTTTTCCCTCATTTCAATTCTAAAGCATTTCAATCAATCTTTAGGTTTTAGTTTATAAGTTTTCAAATTCGTATTTCATTGATTAGTTATTACATTGATTTTCTAACATTTTAACCCTAATTAGCATTAGGTCCTAGATTTCAATTTTGTTAGTTCAGTATAGCTCATTCATTTCACATTTAGTTTTCAATCCTAACTTTGATTTGTTAATTGTTAGAATCTATAGTCATAAGTTATTTGCAAGTTTTCAGTTATTGGGTACACCCGCCCTGGTTTCTAAACTAAAGTGCAGGGATTCAAGTTAGAGAAAAGGCTTTGAATCTATCAATTGGCATCCCATAACCACTAAGAAGAAATCTAGTGATTTCAGGATCCAACAAATTGGCCACTCTGCTGGGGAACAACCTATCAGTGAAGAAGGTGAGGTGGTGACTCTAAAACTCAATTTTAGGCAAAGCCTATGTTAGGGAGAAGATCTCTAAAGAATAAGCGGTTCGTCGAATTGCAACCAAACAATGAAGAAAGAACTACAGGAAGCGATGGTGAATGGTTCAAAGTAGTGAATAATCCAATGTGTGACCTAAGTAGTAAGTGAAAAAATATCAATAATCCCCGTGGCAATCAGAACAGTGGGGGAGGAAAGAATGGAAGTGGTCAGAAAAGTCACCAGGATGATGAATATGATTTGAATAAGTTTCATAAACACCCTTTGCATAGTAGAAAGGCATACAGTTTATTTGACAATGCTAAGTACCCACATTATGGTGAAGGTTCACAGCAACGGAGAGGAAATAGTGGTCATCTTGGTCATAATTTTAATGATTTTGAAAAAATTATAATGAGAGGTATTATGACAATACACAAGGAGAGAAAGACATTAATGAACAATACTATGAAAATCAACATTATGAAAGCGACGATATTATAAATAATAAGAGGAGGGATTATGAAGAAAATAATATTGAGTATTACAAAGAAAGTAAAAATGATATGCATGTTCATAGTTTGGTGAACAATAATCAATATTTTCAACCTGAATACATTCACAATCAGGAAAAGGGTGAGTGTTATAATAAAAATGTTGAAAATAAAGGTGAATATTACGAGCTGTCTCAAGATAAAATACAAGATGAGCATAATAGTTTTGGAGAAGATTGTGTGTATGAGCGAAAAAATAAATATTATAGCCAGAAGAATGGTGACTATAATCCACAATATCTATATGAAGGAGAGACTAGTGCACAACCTCATGAATTCCAAAATTGGCATCAGCAAATACATTTTTCACAATACCCTAATATGTATGTAGAAGAGGATATAAAAAATAAACAATATAATAATAATATTGTTTTCACGCAAGACAGGTATGAACATTACAATAATGACACCCAAGCAAAAGTTGATGAAACACAGCAGCATATGCTTGCGCAGGAAGAAGATAAGTTGAGTTTTGACATACAATATGAGCTGGATAATAATATGTTTATGCAAAACTCAAAAGATGCCCATCAAAGTAATAGCGAAAAGGAGTGCATGAGACAAACTATCCACAAAGATAAAAATGATCAACATAATGCAAGTAACACACGTCACAAGAAAAATAGGATTTTTCAAAGACATTTCATGCAGCAACTTGGAGACTTGCATGAACAGCCCGGAAAGATTGATGTGCAGCAAAAGAACGGCATATTTGAAGAGGGTTATGATATTGTTAAAAGTGTGCAAACTATGGACACACATCATCCTAATGAGCGGTTGGGAGCTTTGCGTGAATAGACAGGGAAGATTGGTGTCCAACAAGATATTCGTGAAGTCCACCAGCCTGTGCCAAAAAAAAAAAGTGACAAGTTATGTGTTCGGGCATATAATAATTTGCCAAATAATATATGCGAACAGCCAGAGATAATTGCACAAAGCTCTCAATCACATTAGCAACAGCATAATGTACATTATGGGGACCATTGCGAAATGGATTTACAAAGCAAGGAATTACATACGCATGGTATCAACTTTCCATATACAAATACATTATTAAAAAAAGATCAAAGGAAAAACCCTGTGCAGGATAGCATTGACAATTCGGGTGAACAATATGGTATTGGAGGTATTAAATTAAGTTCCAAACAGCAATGTGAGCAGCCTCACAGTATTAAGTGTTCAGCGCAAGAAAATGGCTATCATTCTGGACAAAAGGAAGATATCAATGCTTTAAAAAATGTCAATGCTAATAATGATGTTTGGTCATTTAAAGATGCTTTTGGCTCAACTAATGTGGGAGTGCATTACAGTGAATTAGATAACCAACATTTTAATTCACATGTTAATACATTGCAAAATGAAATTGTAAGTTATCGAATGCAGAAAATTAACCATATACGCTGCCAAAATTGTAAAATATATGATGAAAGTACCTCTCATTTGTCATCGAGAGTTAATACACATGGTAGGTACGTTGAAGGAGTAGAAGGCTGGAAGATTTTAAAATGTGATATGCAGCCTGGAGGCCTGCGTAAGCAGCCATATGGACATGGGAAAAGTCAAAATAATGTGCAAACTACTCACGGAAAACAACAAGTAAGTAATGTCTATTATCAAAATTAGATCCGACAATTTAGAAACCCATGTGAGCATCCGGATGAGACCCACCAACATGCGCGAAATAAAAGAGAGTATGGCAAAAACAATAATCAGCAAATTTATTATACACAGCAGCCTAAACAGCCAGGTAAAATTAACAAATTTGCACAGAAAGAAAAACGTTGGCATACAAGTAATAGCCATTATAAAAAACAAAATAGCAACCAGCTATTTGCGTAGGAAGATGGCTATGTTTTTGTGAAAGGAGAAGAAGTGAAAGTAAATTTCAATGAGCAGCAAATTAGAGGTTATCAGCTTGTGCAAAATATGGAGGAAAATATACAAAATGAATTAGAAAATAATATTTTTTATGTGCAGCCAAATAACTCTAAATTCGCGCAAAATAAAAAGGAATATTATAAAAGGAGTGGTAATAATAACGTGCAGTTGGGCTGGAGTAAACATGACCACCGTGTTAAAAATAGAGATGAAAGTGAATACAATTTTAATTATTTACATGGAATTGGTGACAATGTAATAGTGGGAGCCGATATTAAAAATAAAAGCTATTATTACCAAGGAAAAAGAAATAATGAGCAAGTGAATGATGATTTTTTGCAGCCGAATAATTTTTATCAGCTTGGATACACGGATAATGATTATAATAATAAAAATATTCAGGCTAGACTTGAGGATATGAAAGGTAATAAAGAATTTCATTTACAACAAAGTGATTATTTATATAACAGGAACATTAATGCGGGGAGAGATAAAAGATATGGTTGGTGCATTGAGGAGGGAAATAAATATGATTATTTAAATAATAATCATATTCGGAGTGCCGAAGACCACACGTATTTAGGAAATAATATATATTATTCTGCATAGCAAAATCCTGGACACGCATTGTGTTATGAAGGCGGCATGCATAGAACAATATGATATGCAACTTAACCAGGGTAATCAAGTAAATATGAATCAACAGAATTGCACATTGCTGCAGGATAATATGAAACATCAAAATCACGATATGCAAGGTAAAAGACAGGTACAATCTTTTAATATATGCAATAATGTACATATGCGGAATAAAATAAATGATGAAGTGCATGATTTTCCAGGTAATACTAAACATGTTGATGCATATGATGAAAATAATTTAAATTATTATAATGTTCATGACCAAAATGCTACAAATTATAAAGTATCTGACAATATACAAAGTTATCATAATATGCAGAACAGGTATACCAACCTTGATCAAAATGGAAAAAATCCTATATACCGGCATCATACACAAGGCCAACAGAGTATGAGGCATCAAAGTCAAGATTATGGATATTATGATCATCAAGCTCACACAGATCAGTATGGTAACAAGGCAAATCAACACCAGGAGAATGAATCATGCATGTCTCCCTTAAATGCATTCGTTACCTTAGAACGATATGATAACGAAAATATGGTGAATTTGTTTATGAGGATGATGGATATTTTCCATAAAATACCTTCTGATATCAGGCCAAGTTTTTCAAACAAAATATGCAGTTTAGGAGTAACTCATGAACAGCTAGATCTCTTTCTTAAAATTGTATATGATGATTTAATGGAAGAAAATGAATGCATTGAAAAATCTATAAAGAGCCCTAATGAAATTTTATACGAAGAAGAAAATCATGAACAAATTGAGGAAACATATACATGAGATCAGTTTTGTGCAGAAATGAGTGAAGCATGTAATGAAGGAAATTTATTTATAAATGTTTTACAAAAGAATGAAGATTTTTCTAGATATAGGCCATGTGTTAATCCATCCTGTGAAATAAATGAAATCTCTCTAGAATGTGAAAAGGATGTCTCACAATTAGAAAATGCATCACCTAGTGAACAAATTTATTACATGTGGAATTATGAAGATGGGCATGAAAATTATGTTCAGTGCACCTTGAGAAGGTATAAAATATCATGTAACCAAAACAAAAATTTTGACAGAGGTAAGGTTACCTCCTTAGGTAAGTATCTCTCCTAGAAATCAATTCTCTTATTACATTTTCTCTACAAGCTTTTATGTCATATTTTCATCATGAGAACTATTATTTTGGAGAGGCAACTGAGTTTGTTTTCCTTTCTTCTTGATTCTTTATATTTTGTTTATCATTATTGTATATCGTTAATACTTTATGAAAGTGGTCTGTTCCTCCAAAAAAGTCTAGATTCTCGTTGTGCCTAGGTATGGACACACGTCCCCAATGAGAGCCACTGTTGACACCTGAAAATTCAAGTCTTAAAATTGCAAATGCTTCAGGGAAGTATGATGTTTGATTTCAATTTTATATAACTTTCCTATGCTAAAAGATTAAAATAGATAGAAGGCATTTGCATTTATGATTTCCACTCTCATGTATTAAGTTGTAAAATGTCTTATTTTATACATATTTGTTTTTAGATATTAATAATTTTTTAAAAATAAAATATGTATATAATTGGGCTGAAAAGGCGGTGAGAGGGAGTTGAACACTCAACCACCTATCTACCCGACCCTACCCTCACCAACTACTCTACGTTATTCTTCAAGAGTATATGTGTGAATAAATATATAAATATAAGATAATCATATTTCCTTCAAAGTAAATTATTAAAATTAATATTATTTATTGGATGGATTTTTTGCATGTTGTAATCACTTGTTTTTTATTTGTATTTTACCCTAAAAATTTTAAATTATGTAACATAGTGAGTCTATTATTTTATTAATTTATTTACTTTGTGACCTAACTTCTTATCATCTCCTCATTTTCATGTTTTCACATATAGTTAACATTTATATTTTTAGGGTAATTATTTTCTCTTAATGTGTTAGCCCACTAGTGGATAGATTTTATTTTAGGGCTAAATCTATTTTGCATTAAATGGGTTTTACTCTTTAGTAGGATCATAAATTTTTATTTTCAAACTAAAATGATAATTATGAGCATAATGATTTATTTATCTTATTATGATCCTATATAGTTTGATAATTTTTGGGACATAAAATATAATTATATTTTATTTTATGTTACTTAATTTAAACTAATTATTAATAAATAACAAGTGGTTCTTATAAGATCAACATCATATATATATTATTTATTTAAGATAAACTAATATTGGTTATTTTGTGCGTGCAGAAAATTAAAGAACAAACTATTATGCATGGCACTCAAATTATGAGGGAAATTTATCCCGAACCAACATTGTAATGATTTTTTATACATATTTAGGGTTAGTTGCGTGATTAGGTCCTGTGAAAGGGCGTGTCCTTTCACAGGAAACCTTTGAAATTCGTATTATACTCAAGCAATTGTAAAAAATAAAAGGAATTCGATAACAACAATTATAAGATTCATAGGAGCAAAAATATTTCAAATAATTTTGTGATGGCATATACACCTCTTATGGACTAAATTTTTTATGGGCGAATCTGGAGGGCTGGTATAGGAAATTTGATCAATATTGTAATGCTGCCAGAATGAGATAAGTTTAAAGTCTTCAATGTTATAATTCAGTGATTTTGATGATATTTATGTGTGGATGAATTCTTTCAAGTTCCTTTAATGTGATCGATCTGAATTCTGTTATCAATATATTTGATGAAAATATTGGTCTCCCAGGATATGTTTTTAGTTAAACTCTTCCAAATTGCGCGATTGGTAGGCCTATAAACATCGGAGTTAAATTCAATAAAGTTGTCTATATTGATAATTTGGAATTCATTTCTATCTCCTAACCCATTTCAATTGTCAGGACTTTGATGCCCAATGTTATAGGCACTGATCTCATATTCAGTATTGTTTTCACATATCTGATTGTTTCATGTATTAGTTTCCAGGTTTTTCCCTCATTTCAATTCTAAAGCATTTCAATCAATCTTTAAGTTTTAGTTTATAAGTTTTCAAATTCGTATTTCATTGATTAGTTATTACATTGATTTTCTAACATTTTAACCCTAATTAGCATTAGGTCCTAGATTTCAATTTTGTTAGTTCAGTATAGCTCATTCATTTGACATTTAGTTTTCAATCCTAACTTTGATTTGTTAATTGTTAGAATCTATAGCCATAAGTTATTTGCAAGTTTTCAGTTATTGGGTACACCCACCCTGGTTTCTAACCTAAAGTGCAAGGATTCAAGTTAGAGAAAAGGCTCTGAATCCATCATTTGGCATCTTGTAACCACTAAGAAGAAATCCAGTGATTTTAGGAGCCAACAAAGGCAAGAAACAATTTTTGGCTAAACCAGAGGAAAAATAGAGCCTACACAAAAGCCATAGTTGGGGAAAGGTTAAGAAGGGAGCCAGAGTGCGACATTGAGAAATGGAAGAATCACAAAAAAGTCTGGAATGCCTTATAGAAAGGGGATATGACTACTTTTATTAAAAGAATCCATGGTTGCAGGAAGGAAATCACTAAAATCTTCATCAAAACTTGGAATGAAGGGATGATGGAGATTGAGAGAAAGTCATTCAAGCTGTCACAAAGGAGGTTATATCAATGGTCACCAACATTCCCATCGCCGAAAAAAATTCTACAAAGACCAAAAACTATCTGACATTGCTATCAAAAAGTTTGCAAGGGATGACAAGGAGATGAATGCCATAATTAAGTCAGGCACCTACTACCTTCCTGGGATCTTGAAGATGCTTTGGCAGTATGTTTTGAAGGCCCTCATCTTTTATGTCACCCTAGATACCAGGTTTGATAGAATCCGCACCTATCATTTCATTTTGCTAAATCATTTTAGGCATGGTTTTATTATTTTAATTCCCTTTTATCTCCTCTCTTCTATAAACAAGAATATCATTGGTTTTAGAGATAAGAAAATTGCTAATCCCACCCTGCATGAAGGATTGCTTCTATTGATATATGAATTCTTTAAATCCCAAATCCTGGGCGAGGAAATAGGGAAAGTCAAAGCTATTAGCGAGGAATCTAGGTTAGATTATGTTCCTTCGGGCACTTCTGTGGAAAAAATGTCAGATGACAGTGAGGAAGTTGAAAATAAGAAATAGAACAAGGGATCACCATCCAAGAAGCAACCCTTGAAATCTGCCAAAATTGAAAAACCCTCTAAAAAATAGGATAGGAAGGAGGTTAATTTGGAGGAAGAGTACAATGACAAGGAGGAAGAAATGGATACAAAAGATGATGAGGGTAATCCCAATATGGAAGCTACAGACATCCAGGAACTGGTCAAAGAAGAAATTCCCAAATCTATGAAAGACCTCTCAGGCTGCCTGTCGGTTGATCTTACTATAAGCGAGGATAAAACCCATCCTCCTCAGTCCCGTAATGGCATGAATATTAAGATTCATGACCTAGTTGCTAAAGATAATGAAGAGCAGGGTACTAACCAGTCACCTATAAGGATAAATGAAACTAATGATACCTCTTAGGGGGAGTATAATAGTCAGGATACCGGGAAAGGCAAAAAGGTCTGGAGAAATTTCAACATCAACATTGTGCAAATGGGAATAATTAGGGAGGTCCTCTACCCTCAGATTCTAAAGGAAAATGAAGGAAAAGTCCACAAGGAAGAGTTGATAGACCCAACACCGGTTGTACTAAGTGATAAAGCCAGGCAAATGGATATGGATTTTCTCAACAACACCAAGAATAGCATGCTGAATCAGTTTAGGTCTTTCAAATGGCTCTACCACAAGATTGAGGACCTCAAAGAAAAAATTCAAAGCTTGGACAACAAGGAACACACCACAGAGAAAAAGCTAAGCCTAGAAACCAGGGTCCAGCACTTGGAATCCAAAATGATAAGCCTTGAAAAAACCCTTAAGGGTGTTGCCAAGCAAAATTTTGATATCCTCAAAATGTCTAATGAGAACTTGAAGCTGTTAATCAAAAAGATGGAAGAAAAAATGGAAACCACGACTGATTAGAGGACTAGGGAGGATGAGAAGGAGCCCACTGAAGGACCAAGAAAAAGAACCAGGAAAAAACAGGGAGAAAATTGATCCCCAAGGATCCCAAGTTCAGAACATGAAAGACACTATTCAATTGATGGAGGCCCACGAAAGCAATGTGATTGTCATGCTCAGGAGCTTGGCATAACTTGTTTTGGTGCCCATATTTTTTGTCTTATTTTGACTTTCTTTGTTTTTTCTTGTTTGGCCTTGTAGTGGCCTATTACTTGGTACTCTGTACTACTATACTCTATTTGGTTTTCATGCTTTTCTTTTGATCATACACTGTTGTGGGTTTCAAGATCCCTGTAAAACCTATTTTACTAAATTAAAAATAGTAAAGAACTTATATAACTTCTAGCATAATATCTTTTTTTGTGAAAATGATGAAAAGTTGGAATTAACTTTTAAAATTATTGATGATATCCAATTGGTTTTCTATGTTAGATCATGCTTCCTAATAATGTAATATGAAACTTTAATAGGTATATGCATATCATGACCTAGAGTACGACAATTGTGAGAGAAGAAAATGGATTAAAGTTTCAAATGTAACTCTAAGTTGGATCTATCCACTAGTCATACATGCATATGAGCTTCCATAAGGGACATAAAATCACACACAACACTCTAATATTGACATGTAACCATAGATTCATCCTTAAAAATCACAAGCATCACTAAGTTGATATGTTGTAAGTCTAATTCAATAGTACTTTAAAATTATGTACACCCCATTAGCAACATTTCACTCCAGACTTGTTTTCTCCAAGTTCTAGCACAAGTTGAACAAAGATACTTATAAGTAAACTTTTCCCCATGATATCTTTATGGATTGTGGTCATAGGAGTGTGTCATGACTTGTTTGATGGTTCTTAGATTCTCCACTCCCTCCAAATGGAGTTCTTCGATAACAATTAGTGGTACTTCTAGCTAGTATCGCTCTAGCAACTTATCTCAACTGTTATTGTCTATTTCTCTAGTCCATGATTATCAAGTTAAGATGAAGATGATGAGATATGAGACCCTTCCATGGATACACTTTACCACACTAATGTATGGTGTAAGTTGTACCGCGCTAATGTATGGGGTAAGTTGAACGACATAGGCTTCATGGTTCCCCCTTCTACTACTATTGTTTCTACCTAGAGACAATTTATTTTATGTTATTTTACACTACCTTTAGCCCTATGTGAACTATTAGGATTTGATTTTTATATCCACTAACATTTTTTTGAATGCATGTACCACTATTTTCTTATAAGTAATAATGCAAACACATATTCTTCAAAACCTAATATAAACTTACATTTTTGTCTAATATGAACAAATTCACTATTAAATTTGCTATTTTTCATTGACAATATGAATAAATCCTTGATAATAGATAATAAATTTGCTACATTGTAGTTGAATTTAAATTTAATCTGTCTAGAGGTGACTTGAGCTATATGAATGACTAACACGATCGTGAATCCATTAGTTTATGTAGAGTCGATCTTACCATAGATTTTGATGTTAAAACACCAACATATCTTACGAAGTTCTCATTTCCCTATGAAATTTTGAAAAAGCAGATTCTGACCGACAAAGGTATCAGAAGTTTCAGTCAAGTATAAAACATGAACATCGTTAAAGCCACCATATGTGTAATTTTCACCCACAGAACATAGCTACTTTATTATGTTAAAGACACCGCTGGATTTTCTATCTTTATTTAATTATTTATGGATTTCGTGATCATATCTAATGTGAATCATGCCATCTTTATAGATAGTTCTTAAATTGGTGTTTTAATCAAAACAATGCTGTCGATTGAATCAAGTTGCTTTTCTCAATCCGATCGAAGATTTCTCCTCTTTTCTATACAAAATTATTAAGAATTGTTTTGTCCTATTATGGCTTGTTCAAACAAAAAGTGGAATGATTTATGTCTTTTTTGACCTATGGGGTCTCGTTTCATTGGCGAAAACGTCCCTAAGGGCTTATTAGCTAACTTTTTTAATTAAAAAGTATAAATCAAACATAAAAGTATTATTAATCATTCGATTATTAAATAAATGCAATTGGTATAAAAATGAGCTTTGTCTTGGTAAAGAGGCATACGCTGTAGTTGGTTGTGCAATTTCCTCTGCTCTATTTTGTAAGTCTTCTTACTTTCTATATCGATAGGAAAAGGAGTTTGTGTTGTTACATTTTGCAGTCACGAAAAGGAGGGAAAATAAACAACAGAAAAATCTCAGTACTCGGGAGTGGAGGAATACGCTCTACAATGAAGGTCAAATTACTATTAACAAAGAGTGAATGTAAATAGTATTTCCAGCAACTATCCATTCATTTTAATCTTCACATGTATTTCCTTATTTCATTAATAATCTTCCCATGCAAATATGTTTTCGTGAAAATAAACAACAGAAAAATCTCAGGACTCGGGAGTGGAGGAATACGCTCTACAATGAAGGTCAAATTACTATTAAAAAAGAGTGAGCGTAAATAGTATTTCCAGCAACTATCCATTCATTTTAATCTTCAAATATATTTCCTTATTTCACTAATAATCTTCCCATGCAAATCTGTTTTCGTGAAAATAAACAACAGAAAAATCTCAGGACTCGGGAGTGGAGGAATACGCTCTACAATGAAGGTTAAATTACTATTAACAAAGAGTGAGTGTAAATAGTATTTCCAGCAACTATCCATTCATTTTAATCTTCACATGTATTTCCTTATTTCATTAATAATCTTCCCATGCAAATCTGTCTGAATCTGACAAAGTACAGTTCTTCTAATTGAATAATTTGTATCAGAGCTCTTTGAACAACTAATTGGGACTTTGGCGAATAATTTCCAAAGCTACGGATGATTTGAGAGTACATAAATGCTCTTGGAAGAATTTTAAGATATGGAAGACACGGATGCAATCGTTGCTGATTAAGACAATTTTTTCCTTGGCAATTGGGGGAAAAACAAAGAAGCCCACCACAATGAGTGAAGAACATTGGGAAACCTTCACGAAAAGGCCAAAGCAATAATATTTCTCTCCCTAAATGATAATGTGTTGTACAATGTTGCAAATGAGTCAACAACAAAAGAGGTATGGGACAAGATCACAACCACATATGCAATGACATGCACCACAAATAAAGTCTTCATCATGTGAAGAAGTTACACAAACTCAAGATGAGAGATAATGAAGCCATGACAAACCATATTAACGAATTCAATGCCTTGATCAACCAAGAGAATTCGGTTGGCATGACACAAGACAATGAGAACAAGGTTGTCATATTATTATGTTCTCTTCCTAACAACTAGGATGGAGTTGTAACAACCATTAGCACTACAACATCAAACTTGAAAAATTTATCTTTTGATGAAGTTTCAGCGACTCTTCTTAGCGAAGGTGTCAGAAGAAAGAACATTGAGTCTTCAACTAGTGAAGCCTTAACAATATTCAGTACCAAAAATAGGGGAAGAAGCCATAATAGAGGCATAAATAATTACAATAAGAGGTCTAAATCTGCAAGAAGATCATAGTCCATGTTGATGTTTTGTAACTCTAGTTGATTAAATCTATGAGTCAATACTAGTGAAGATATATATATATATATATATATATATATATATATATATATATATATATATATATATATATATATATATATATATATATATATATATATATATATATATATATATATATATATATATATATATATATATATATATATATATATATATATATATATGTATATGTATATATATATGTATATGTATATGTATATGTATATGTATATGTATATGTATATGTATATGTATATGTATATGTATATGTAAACATTAGAGAACTTAATATAATACTCAAGAGATATTATATATATACATATACATATACATATATATATACATATACATATATACATATACATATATACATATATATATATACATATATATATATATGTATATATATACATGTATATATATACATACATGTATATATATATATACATATATATATACACACATATATATATACATATATATATATACATAAATATATATATATACATATATATACATATATGTATATATATATATATACATATATATATGTATATATATATGTGTGTGTGTGTGTGTGTGTGTGTGTGTGTGTATATATATATATATATATATGTATGTATGTATATATTGTTGGCATTAAGCAGAATTGCCACTAGTGACAACACTTATTTACATTCTGGATGTAAACCGAGCAGACAGTGCAAACCGAGTAGACAAGTGCAAACCGAGCAGACAGTGCAAACCGAGCAGACAAGTGCAAACCGAGCAGACAGTGCAAACCGAGCAGACAAGTGCAAATCGAGTAGACAGTGCAAACCGAGCAGACAGTGGAAACCGAGCAAGTTAGTACAAACTGATCAGGACAATGTAAACCGAGTAACATCTTGTCTACCGAGTCACCAATACTTACCGAGTTCAATACCTACCGAGTGATCAGTATGAACCGTGCCTTCACTTCTACCGAGTGCATGATGATGCCGAGTAATGCAGTGGACGCCGAGTATCAGAAAGTCACCGAGTCAGTTTGAAGGAACCGAGTAACCATATTTAGGCCGACTTAGTAGCACTTATGTTTATTTGTCAAGCCGACTGTGTAATTGTAATTGTAATTAATTGATTGAGACTTGTATATAAACAATGTTGTAGAAATAAAAAATAAAATGAAATATATGAAGTAGAATATATGTGAAAGAGAAAGAAAGGCAGAAATAAGTGAATTACAGAAGGCTTCAGAAGTTTAAGGTACAGCAAAGAAAAATTCATCACAGAAGGTGATCAGTACATCAGCGAATCTCATTCAGCAATCCAGTTGCAAAGCAGAGATCTACTGTTTCATTCTAACAGGTGAATCAGTACTAAATCCTTTAACCGGGTAGACTTAATAGTCTTTGTAAAAATCTCTTTACCAAGTGCATACTTCACTGTATGTTTGTAAATCCTTTAACAGGGTGGATTTAGCAATCCTTATTGCTCCTAACAGGGCAGATCATCAGAAGTGATCAAATTGTAAGCCTTAACCGGCCAACTTTATTCTGCAGTATTAAAGCTTTGTGGGTTTCATCCCCACCCCAGTTTTACTTTCTTTTGGAAGGTTTCTGGGTAACCAAATCTATGTGTCATTATTGTGAATACTTTTAAGTTTCATGCTTTCTGTATGCAAAGGTTAAAAGGGTAAATTATATGTTAAAAATTGTAAGAAAATTTGGAGTTACTGATTCACCCCTCCCCTCTTAGTAACTCGATTAATTCTTGAATATTTTCAACAATTGGTATCAGAGCTGCATTGGTTCTCAAGACAAAGCTTAACTAGCTTGAGCAAAGATCCAGGACAATGGAGGTATTCAAACTGAACAAGGTGATTGAAAATGAAAAGCTAGATCTGGAAATGGCCATAGCTAAACTCAAAGAAGCAAAAGAACATCTTTCCCAATCCCTAAGAAGAAGGAAGGAACTTGCAAATCAGATGAATGATCAGAATTACATTGAAGAAAAGATTGAAGATCTTCTTCCCTCAAATAACTCAGATGAAGCAAACAATGCTGTCAAAGAACTCCTAGAAAAGAATGGGTCTCTGCAGGAAGAAGTGAGAAAATTGAAAAGAGAACAAGAACTACACTCTACAAGATTCTGTGAGATCTTGGAACAGAGAAACAAGTTGAAAGATGAATTAGATGGAAGAAACATTGAAGTCCAAAACAAAACCCTTCAGCTAGAAAATCTAATTGATCAGATCTCTCATACAAATGAAGAAATTCTAAATCTAAGATCAGAAATAGAAAACACAAGAGAAGAACTAAGATCTGAAAAGGAAATCAATCTAAGATTGATGGATGACCTAAACGCTGAAAAACAAATCAATGAAGGAATGCTGAAAAGTCAAGAAGACTTGAATCAGCTGTATGAACGAAATCTTCATAGGCAAAAAGGAAAAGCAGGACTTGGATACAAAGAAGAAGGCAAATCCTCTAAGCAAGGTACTCAAAGAAATCAAAAACCTACTTGTAATCATTGTGGTAAAATAGGACATACTTCAAATAAATGTTGGAACAATGAAAAATCAGAATTCAATGGAAAATGTTATAACTGCAATCAACCTGGTCACAAAGCAAATGAATGCAGGGAAAAACCTAGATTCAGAGGTAATTGTCACAAGTGCAACAAACAAGGTCACAAGGCATCCGAGTGCAGATCCAAGACATTTAATCCAGCAGAACAAATTGTGAAAGCAATGTTTGGATGGGACTACAACACCTGGTGTAGATGTCATTACTGTGGAGAATATGGACACATTGGCATGAATTGCATAAAACATCATCTAAGGAAAAGAGATACTACAGTAAGATGTTTCAAATGCACTAAACTCAGTCACATAGCCAGAAACTGCATGAATGCTAATGAAATTGAAGAAGGAAAGAAGAATGAAGCAACTAAGGTCAGGAAACAGGTGAGACAAAAATGGATTCCTAAAGCTACCGAGCAATCCAGTCCAAGTAATGGAATGGATGGCTCTACCAACTCAAATTAAATTTCCAAGGAGGCACTGGAACTGTATTCTCATAGATCAATCTCAAGCAGTTCCAGAACCGAAATTAAAAGAAAAGTCTAAATCAGCATGCAAGATGCAGTGAGATCACAGGAAGGTCGGTATAGTCTTCACCGAGCAAGGTCGGTATAGTCTTCACCGAGCAAGGTCGGTACCTGTCTTTACCGAGCGAGGTCGGAGCATTATGAATTCTTGAGTTCACCGAGTTGTGAAGTCTTTTCCGAGCAATTAATTCTTAGTGGGTGACAGTCTGTCAGAATTCCTACCCTAATTTGAAATGAGCATTAATGAGAGATTTGTAAACAAAAAGCAAGTAATCAAACTCATTCTTCACCGCGAATCTTTAGCACTTTGAGAGCAGAAAATTTCAAGAGCATCCCGGCGATTTAATACTTTTGCGAAAGGAATTTTCTGTGAGCTACCATGGCATCATCCAGCACTTCAGCGAAGAAAGGGTCTGATATGTTAGTTCAAGGGGAGTGGAAAGCACCAGATTTTAAGATCGTGCCCGCAATTGCAGCAGCCCTAGATCCGAACGGAGCTCAATCTCAGATTCCTCCTAAGGTACTGCTTATTAACGATATCCGCAATCATTTTAACTGTTCAATTCATGAAATGGGAAACCTAGAACTAGACATTGTGCGTGAGGAACTATGTGTGGATGGTATTTTGAAACCCGAGCACAAACATCTGGAAGATAAGGGTTTAGTCCACATTGCACATCTTCCTCGAAACTTTCGAGATAAATGGGTTAGGTACATTCTTAGTCGAGTACATGATGGAAATATTTGGCTTGAGCAACCTATTGAGATCACAAAGAAAATGATTCAACAAGTCACCGGTCTTCCCATGTTGAACAAAGCTAAAACTACCAAAACCCTAGGTCGGACGGAACTAGAGAAGAAAACCCTAGCCGAGTGGGATGGTAGAGGCATGAAAGTTAGCAGCATTACCGACGCTGAACTGAAGTTTGGTACACATATCATTGCCCACAAGATTTACAGTTCTAGTCGACAGAACAGTGTCTCTTGTGAAGCTGTTGACCTAGCATACAAAGTGGTCAAAAACAACTTGACATTTGACCTAGCAGACTTATTGTTGAAACAGTTCAACAAGAACATGGAAAGCATCAAAACTTCCAAAAACAATCCATGTAAGTTTGGATCCTTGTTGGTCTGTTTATTCTTCTATGTTCAGAAATTCTTCCCTTCTAAAGGAAAAGTTGTATGGAGAAAAGATGTGCCAGTACTCTATGAAATAAATGAATACATCGCAGAAATGGGTGAAAACTTTGAAAGCATCATGGATAATTATTTTGAGTCTTTCAAAGAGAAAATGAATGACAGATTCCGGATTCCACAGAAGTTGGTGGAAGATTACAAAGATGACATCTATTTTATGGTAGATTGTGATAATGTGTATATTCAAGTAGTTAAACCGAGAACTGTATATGTAAAACCTCTTCCTTATGAGGTAAATATTGATGAAACCAAGAACATCATTGAAGCTCTTCTAAATCAGCCTGTCAATCCCAAAGCCCCATATTTTGGAACATATGATGAAGCTAAGGTGAGAATTGAACTAAGCATAAAGCTTCCACAGGCGGTAAACAAAGGAAAGAAAAGGATAGCTAAAATGCAAATGATAACCAAGGATAAAGAAGAAATAGATGAAAAAGAAGAGGAAAAGGATGAGAAAACAGAGGAACCAGAACCTGCAAAGAAGAAAGGAAAAGTTTTCATCACTAAGGCACCTGTGCCTCCCACTGCTGTGTTTATAAGGAGAAATACAAGAGGAAAGGCAGACAAGGCAGAAAAGGCAGATAAAGACATAGTATTCAAAAGGCCTCCTCTAAGCCTTCAAGAAAAGCTCAAACTCTTCAAAGATGGATCAGGATCTGGAGTAAGTAACATAAAATCCTTGAGATATGAAACCAGATTGGAAGCAGAACAAAAGGAAATAGAAGATGCTGTTGTTGAGAAGATGGGACAGTGGAAATACTCCCCTGAAGAAATTACCCCACAGGTTCCAGCAGTTCTATTGAATCCAATAAAAATGAGATGGAGCAATGCAAGGCAAACTGTGATAGACATATTTGATCAAAACCTGAGACAGTTGATGCCGAGCCTGAATAATGATGAAGTAAAGAAGGCACTAAAAGAAAATGAAAATAAGATGACATTGAAGTTCAATACTTGTTTGATTTTGATCAACAATATTGAATCGGTTGTGAAGGCTGCAAAAGCCACATGGAAGAACATTTACCACCTTCACCAACCGAGCATTGAAACTGTAATAATAAAAGATATTGAAGATGACAGCGATGAACAAGAAGAAGACACTGAGGTAGATGATACTGTAAGGATAGCAGCAGAAGTCATTGCATCCCTTCCTACATCTCCAGTGAAAGTCTCTACAACCAGCCCTGAGACACCTTCAAGCATGGTTGTGACAACTTCTACATTTGTCCAATCATCCCTAGCAACATCAGAGGCAGCAACCATTTCTTCTACCGAGCTGCAGTCTCCTGCACCATCAAGTTTTCCAGCAGTAAGTTTTCCAGCTTTTGAATCTTCAAGTGTAAATATTTTAAGTTCTCCAGTAGAAAGTATGCCAGTATCTATAGCCAGCCCTACTTTATCTACTGTCACTACTACAAAAGCATTAAGTACAGATAAGCCTAAAGCTCTACCGAGTATAAAATTTTTGGGTAAAAATGTAGTTGAGGATATAGACCTAGATGAAGAGATAGAGATTCCTACACTAGATTTTGCAAATCTCTCAGCAGATCAGATGCAGAATATAGGTGAGATCCTCCAAAGGAAAGCAAAACAAAAGAAGCTTAAAGAGGAGAGAGACAAAGAGTATCAAATCATCAAGGATGCTAAGGACATTTTGTCTGATGCATTAGGCATTAAAGTAGACTCCTCCCAGCATGTTTTGTTACAATTAGCAGAAGCAGTTGAGAAATACAATGAGGACTCATCCGGGATAGAAAAGTTAGTTGAAAGAGCCGAGAAGAGATTCAACAATAAAGTGCTTGAGCACATTGCTCAGCACATAGCTATTAACCAAGTGGAATTGTCTTCAGTTTTGTTTAACATAGAATCTATCTATTCGAATGCTACCTCTCTTTTGGCCAGACTATGCAATTTTGCTGAGTTCACAAAGGATGTCAAAGATAAAATGAATAAAATGGATGAGGATATGAAGATTAGCATACAGAAGCTGCAACTTGAACCAAGTTCAAGCTCTGCTCATCACATGAAAATTTCACATCTATCTAATATGCAGTCTGATCTACTGAAAGAAGACTCAAGGATCCGGTCCACACTGCTAGACATCCAACACATGATCCTTCCCATCATGAATACAATGTATAAGCACATTGAACATTCCAGAACATTGATTCATGACAATCAGTTCTCTATAGCAGATCACATGATTGAACTCTCTGCAGAAGTCCAAATTGCTATACAAACATGTAAGATTCTGCAAGAAAGTTGGGACAGAACCCTGGCACTAATAATGAAGGTACATCCTGATTTCTTATCAAATTTTGGATTCTCTCTATAAATAACTTGTATATGCACCTTTTGCATTATCGTCAAAAAGGGGGAGATATGCATAGAAGGAGAGATATGTATACAGTTATAGATTTGTATAAGAAACAGTTAGCACATTGAAAGGGGGAGACAATGTATAAAGCCCTATAACAAAGACAAATTTTGAAAAATCAAAATAAAACTCAGCATGATTCATGTATATAAATTTTTGGCCAATAAGTGTTTTTGTCACTAATGCCAAAGGGGGAGATTGTTGGCATTAAGCAAAATTGCCACTAGTGACAACACTTATTTACATTCTGGATGTAAACCGAGCAGACAGTGCAAACCGAGCAGACAAGTGCAAACTGAGCAGACAGTGGAAACCGAGCAAGTTAGTACAAACTGATCAGGACAATGTAAACCGAGTAACATCTTGTCTACCGAGTCACCAATACTTACCGAGTTCAATACCTACCGAGTGATCAGTATGAACCGTGCCTTCACTTCTACCGAGTGCATGACGATGCCGAGTAATGCAGTGGACGCCGAGTATCAGAAAGTCACCGAGTCAGTTTGAAGGAACCAAGTAACCATATTTGGGCCGACTTAGTAGCACTTATGTTTATTTGTCAAGCCGACTATGTAATTGTAATTGTAATTAATTGATTGAGACTTGTATATAAAAAATGTTGTAGAAATAAAAAATAAAATGAAATATATGAAGTAGAATATATGTGAAAGAGAAAGAAAGGCAGAAATAAGTGAATTACAGAAGGCTTCAGAAGTTTAAGGTACAGCAAAGACAAATTCATCACAGAAGGTGATCAGTACATCAGTGAATCTCATTCAGCAATCCAGTTGCAAAGCAGAGATCTACTGTTTCATTTTAACAGGTGAATCAGTACTAAATCCTTTAACCGGGTAGACTTAACAGTCTTTGTAAAAATCTCTTTACCGAGTGCATACTTCACTGTATGTTTGTAAATCCTTTAACAGGGTGGATTTAGCAATCCTTATTGCTCCTAACAGGGTAGATCATTAGAAGTGATCAAATTGTAAGCCTTAACCGGCCAACTTTATTCTGCAGTATTAAAGCTTTGTGGGTTTCATCCCCACCCCAGTTTTACTTTCTTTTGGAAGGTTTCTGGGTAACCAAATCTATGTGTCATTATTGTGAATGCTTTTAAGTTTCATGCTTTCTGTATGCAAAGGTTAAAAAGGTAAATTATATGTTAAAAATTGTAAGAAAATTTGGAGTTACTGATTCACCCCTCCCCTCTCAGTAACTCGGTTAATTCCTGAATATTTCCAACATATATATATATGTGTATATATATATATATATATATATATATATATATATATATATATATATATATATATATATATATATATATATATATGGTACCAGCAATAGCATTTGGCCTAGAGCCTTGCTCTGTTGTGGGTAATGCTTATGCTTGCTTTGCACCCCCAATCACCCTCGGTTTCTAGCTGATGAATGCATGGGAGGAGGAAGTTGAAGCACTTGGCCCTATAGATAGTAGGGCGTTGTCCGAAGGGCCTCCTCATTGTTGGTTGGGTTGTGACATTTTTCTTTCTCGCCATACCCTTCCATGTTATTTTACGCAACTCCTGCTATACTCAGTCATGGGAAGGTATACAGACTGAAGGGACATAGGTTTCTCTAAAGATCCCCAGCCAAATAGTAGGGCCACCCCCACCCAGCAGATTCTATACATTGGCCAAATAGATATAGAGGGCCCTCCCACGAGCCTATATCTATCTGGGGCCCTGTGAAGTCCCTGCCACTCTCGGTAGAGGGCACCGATTGCTCGCTCTATTGCTGATGTCTAGTTGGATCATTTTTCTCGCTAATATGGCCCGCTTGAGGACCTTTCCATTTCTCCAGAAAAGAAGTTTTTCTCCTCTCCAGCAAAGAAAAGAAGTGCTTAGCGAGTAGGAATGCAAGGTGGGAAGTGAACGAATGTTCCATCAAGAGTAGGATAAAGAAGGAAGGTTTTGGCAAGGAAGGAAGGAAAGCAATAATATAGAATAGGGTGAGGGATAGTGGCCCATTCAGGTAAGTGCTAACAAATGGCTATTATTGCATGCCAAGATAGGATAGTGAGTAATTGTTCATGGGGGATCATCTCAAAGCACTTAACAACGTCTTCCTTCACTAGAATAAGCATGCATGCAGGGTGGGAAATATATATATGTATATATATAATAATAATAATTGTCATTATATTAATTACATATTAATGAATAGACATGCCTCATGAAGGGACATGTCTCTTCTTGGATCATTCTCAATATAAATGTAAGAGATTGTTGCATTTTGAAAACACATAGCATGAGATAGTGCTATTACATTTTCAATGATCCTAAAACTTTAACATGGTATCAGAGCCAAGTTGCAAATGTAAGAGAGTAGTTTTTTGATGGTGAATGTGTGACTGTCTTAGAAAATACAGTCTCAATACGAAGACAATATCTCCTCAATGCACTATTGGATTTTGCTAAATTTTGGATATGTTTGTGATAAACAAACTTACAAGAATTTCATTGGAGCGATTGAAAATGTTAGGTTCAAAATTTATGACCGACTATGTATGGGTGTATGAAAAAACAAATCTGAAAAAGAGAGAGGTTCTTTCTTTAAAAGCCTAACCGATCTAATAAGATTGAAGTTTGTGATAGTGTATAGAACCTTTGGATATTGAATGTAGTTCATGTGAATAATTATAGTAATATTTGATAATGATGACATCATTCTATGAATTTGCATGATACTTTCTATATGGGCTCACGTTACAGAATGAAATACTTGAAATTTATAAAAGATAAGTATTTCATGTTTTATTAATGTACATAATTTTTCAGTTTGTAACTCATGCTATACTATTGGGTATTAAAATATTGTATGCTTCTATCATTGGTATTTCCAGTCGATATAGTTTAGTCAACTATTTGTAACCTCTCTCTAACATTCCTTTAGGATAGAAGTAGAAGATAATTGCATTCAAGGGAGAAAGAACTTGATGCTTACAAATGAATTGATGATTGAAACTAGATGCAAAGGGAGTCTAACATTTCAAAAGAGGTCAAGAAGTTGATAAACTTGAGCTTCAAAGGGAGCACATGGTTCAGTCAACTTGTGACAATCTTGATCATTTTGATTGAGAGGGAGTTCACTATTGAAGGTGAAACACTTTTGAGGTAAACTTGATATAATTGATTATTATACTAATGAATCATGAATGTTCTTAATGGGTTTTCCCCCTATGTAAATCATGTAGAAGTGATGACTTCCAAATGATTATCATTTGTATTTACAAAAGTTCTTGGAGGGTGACAATCTTATAATAACTTAAATCACGATATACATTATTTATAATGTTGAAATAGATCATGATGAATTAATGCAACAACTAAGTGTTAGATGTCATTAAGTTGATAGTCTATGATTTGTTTGCATACATATATCTTATAAATCAATAAGTGTTAGATGTCATTAAATTGATGGTCTCTAAGTTTCTTGTATAGATACATCTTGTAAAGAAGCAACTAATTGTTAGATGTCATTAAATTGACGGTCTATAAGTTGTTTGCATAGATATATCTTGTAAATCAACAACTAAGTGTTAGATGCCATTGATTTATCCTCCCTAGCTAAGAGGGAGTGTTGATGTTTTGTAGCTTCAGTCGATTAAATACTATGAGTCAATACTAGTGAAGATATATATATATATATATATATATATATATATATATATATATATATATATATATATATATATATATATATATATATATATATATATATATATATATATATATATATATATATATATATATATATATATATATATATATATATATATATATATATATATATATATATATATATATATATATATATATATATATATATATATATATATATATATATATATATATATAAGTATGTATGTATGTAATAATAATAATAATAATTGTCATTATATTAATTACATATTAATGAATAGACATGTCTCATGAAGGGACATGTCTCTTCTTGGATCATTCTCAATATAAATGCAAGAGATTGTTGCATTTGGAAAACACATAACATGAGATAGTGCTATTACATTTGCAATGATCCTAAAACTTTAATGGTCCCGAGGTAGGCAAGGTGATTGTTGGTTTTGTGGAAAAGTTGGACATATCGAGAAGGATTATAGAAAATACAAGAAGGCACAAGAATGGGTGTTGGACAATGAAGAGAACATAACTCATGATAAGGGTAACAGTATTTTAATACTATTAATAACTGACACAAAATTAGATTCATGGGTAATTGATTCTGGTGCTTCCTTTCATGCCTCTTCTTACATGAAAGCCTTCACAAATTATCAAGAAGGTAATTTTGGACATGTATATTTGGGTGAAAAAAAATCTTGTGAAATCATCTGGAAATATAATGTTGTTTTGCAACTAGCTAGAGGAGTCAAATGGTTGCTAAAATAAGTATGACATATTCCTAAGTTGAAGAGAAATCTGATTTTCATAAGTCAAATATATATACAAGGCTTTCTCACCACTCTCACAAACACATGGAAAGTTTCTAAAGGTTCTTTGTTGATTGTAAAAGTAGACAAAGTTGGAAACCTTTATATTGTAGAAACCATTGCTGGGGTGAGAGCTTCTATGACTATTGTGGGTAGCGACATGGCTCTTTGGCATAAACAATTAGGACACATGACAAAGAAAGGACTTGAGGTTATGCTCAACTGAGAATAAATACTAGGTTTTCAATCCACAGATTTGGAGTTTTGCAAACATTTTCTTCATGGTAAACAAAGATGGGTCAGCTTCTTGAAGAATGGACACAATAAGAAGACAACACCACTAGAGCTAGTACACTTGGATGTCTTTGGTTCTAAAGAGGTAACCTCTTATGGAGGCAAAAATTAATTTGTTACTTTCCTTGATGATTGCACTAGGAAAGTTTGGATTTACATGATTTCTCCAAAATCTTAAGTGTTTTCAAAATTTAAAATTTTAAAAGCATTTGTTGAAAATTAAAGTGGTCACAAAATAAAATGCTTAATGATAGATAATGGAGGTGAATTTTGTTCCTTGGAGTTTGATAATTTATGTGCAGATCATGGTATTTGAAGGATTAAAGTTGTTCCCTATGATCCTCAATAAAATGGGGCAACGAAAAGACTCAATCGAACCAATCTTGAGAAAGCTTGGTGTATTATTTCCAATGCTCATTTAAGAAAAGAATTCTTGGAAGAGGTATTCAATAAAATGGTTTATTTGATTAAATGTAGTCCATCATCTTGTTTGGAATTTGGTATTCCAGAAGAAGAATGGCTCAAAAATAGGATTTCTTAGGCACATATCTGAGTATTCAGATGTGAAGCTTTTGTACATGTCCCAAAATAAAAGAGGAAAATGTTGGATTTTAGATCATAGAAATGTAACTTTATGGGCTATGGAAAAGATCCATTTAGTTTTCAATTTTGGGATCTGATTGAGAAGAAAATAGTGAGAATTCAAGATGTATTTTTTAATGTAATGATGTTTCCAGCATTGTCAATAGAAACACATGTAAAAGACTATATCCATTTGGTGGATATTTCTAGCAATCATATCTCCTCTCAAATCCTTAGAGCATCTCATCCTCATCCCATGTCTTTTTCCACACCCACATCCGTTTTAGCTCCATTCCCTACTAGGTCACATCCTTTTGTATCTAGTAGCACGGGTAGCAATAGTGATAATGGCGCATTAGATGAACATTATAGTATTATAAATGGAAGATTATCTTCTCATATTATAGTAGGACTAGATAATGCCAATACATATAAAGTGCATGGGTTTCATGATAGACAAGGCAAGGAAAAAACAAGATCATTTACTGCTAGAAACACATGCAATATAGACAATTTTAATATTACTCCACAACAATCAAATATACTTCCTTCATTACTCATGCTACCTTGTTCCAATACAAAGGGTGTGTAGCTAGAATTACACCCACACATCATATGAAGTATGCATGACACATGACAGAGCATACTTCTACAAACCTATGCTCTAGGTTTTCACCAAATGTGGAAATCATCCCTCCAAACATCATGGTCTATTGAACTAGTAGGTGAACTAGATGCCAAGAGGAGCAATGTTTTCTCATTTTCTGATCAATCTATCTTTTAGAAGAGCATCATCTTAGAGACCCAAAGATCTAGTCAAATGGTTCTAGAGAGAGAGAGAGAGAGAGATAGAAAGAGAGAGAGAGAGTCCTAAACATAAATATAACTAAACACTATATAAACAAATCTGGTCTCTAATCCTAACCCTAGCATTGAACTTGATCAAACTCTTCCCTACTTGTAGATTACAATGAATCCTTTCTCTAGAATTAACTAAACATTAAACATAGCCCTAAACTAAACTATATTGTACCCAAAGTCTTTGTATTAAAGAGAACCCTAATAGTATACCAAATTCAAAGAGAAACCTAAATCAAACGTAAAATAAATTTTAATGCCAAACAAAATTGAATGAAAACATTAAAATAATTGAATGCTAAACTAAATTAAATCATTACCCTAAACCTAACTAAAAACTAAGACAAATTGAATGGTAACCCTAAACCAAATAGATTCATATTCCAAAGACTAAACTAAATTGAACCCTTACCCTAAACCAAATTCAACTATAACCTTAAATGTAATTAAAAATTAATCCAAATTAAACTTTAACCCTAACTGAAAACCAAATCAAGCCCTAACCCTAAATATAATAAAAATAATAAGCCATTTTTTAATCCTAATGCTTAAAATATTTAAACACTAAGAAACCAATTTACCTTTAATCGCCAACCCAATAAAATATTTCCCTTAATAGTAAACCATATTAAACCCCAATCCAAAATTTAATTGAACACTAGATGTCATGTTGAACCCCGACCATATAGAAACTTGAAATCAAACCCTAGATCAAATGAATCATTGACACAAATAGAAAACAAAATTGAACTATAACATGAAATTGAAATTAAACTCTAATGCTACAATAAATTAATCACTAACCTTAACACTTTTGAGAAATAAACCAAGTTGAACCCATGTAGGGTTAGCATCGGGACACATACACCAAATTGAAGAAAAATCATAAATCAAAGGAAACCTAAATTATAATGCTCAACCAAATTGAACTCTAGCCCTAAAAATAATCAAATGCTAGACTAACTTCAATTCTAACCCTAAACTAGACTAAAAACTAATCCAAATTGAATTTGTAACCCAAAACTAAATAGAATCATTACCTAAAGACTAAAAAAATTGAACCCTAACCATAAACAATTTATTGAACTAAACCTTAAACCAAATTGAACCCTAGCAGTAAATGATTTAGAGAAATAAAACTTAAACCACATTGAAAATTAAACCAAATTATACTCCAACCCTAATGTTGAACCAAATTAATCCCTAACCCTTAACCTAATCAAAATAATAAACCAAATTGAACCCTTATCCTAAAAATAATTGAACATTAAACCAACTAGTGACATTTACCTAATAAAATATTTTCCTAATAGTAAATCATATAGAACCCTAATCCTAAATTTATTTGATCATTACATACCAAGTTTAACCTCAAGCCTATAGAAACTTGAATCCAAATCTTAAACCAAATTGATGTCTAACACTAACACCAAACCAAATTGAATTCTAACATTCAATTAAAATAAACTCTAACACTAAACTAAATTAAATGCTAACACTAAACCTAATTGATACAAAAACCAAAATGAACCCTAATCATAAACCTAATAAAACCTTACACTAAACCTAATTCTATAAAAAACTTATTAATCTTAATGCTAATACTAGACCAAATTTGATAAGATTCACTAACACAAAATCAATTTGAAATCTAGACCTAAACCTAATCAAACACCGATTCTAGACTTAATTCAACATAACGCTAAATGAATTGACTTAAAATTACAACTCTAAAAGAAAATCAAGTCTAACGCTTTTCATAATTGAATATTAGGCCAAATTATAACCTAAACCTAGAATCAACTATTCTGACAATCTAAGGTTATAAAAGATATGGAGGTAATTATTCTGGAGTATGTCTAGTTTCCTTCTCTATTTTTTGTTAGGAATAGTCCCAAGAGATAACTGAGAGGGGAGATGAATCAGTTATCTAAAATTTTAAATTCTTCAACCAATTAAGTATACTTAAACTTAAAACATAAATACAATGAAAGAACACTTGAACACAACACCAACTTTTTGGTTACGGGGAAACCCAAATAAGTAAAAACCCCGGTGCGAATTAACACCCACTAATAAACTACACTAGTGTATAATGATCCTTGTTACAAGATCTTACAAACCTATTAGGAGTTGATCTTTACAATGCAATAAGTACAGTGACCTAGTCAAGGGTTGGACCCTATTAGGATTATTTTATGATTAACCCTTTTAGGGGTGAGGACACACTGTCTAAGAACTCATTGCTCAAAGGGGTGAAGGGTACAACCTTCTGAATAATAGATACACACTATATCTTAATCTTGGTGAACTGCACTTAGACCTACTATTTGGATTAGTTCCAATGAATAGCATATGCTCTTTACTTGGTCACATAGACCTTCTATTGATGGCTCAACACTTCACACTCTCTTTTCTACTCTTCACATTCAACTTTGAACCATGCTTGAGCAATCTCAAATGATTGTTTATAAATATCTTTCCTCTAAATGATATAATCAAGTCAGCCTATGATAACCACATTGAAATCATAGTAGAGAAACAATAACACTCTCCAAAAACATCTTAGCCGGCTCTACTAAGCATGCAACACAAACTGGGACCTGTCCAAATCAATAAGTGTAGACACACTCTACACACTGTCGTCTCTACCAAATTATCTAATACTTTCTCCTCAAGATGAATAAAATCATGTTCTCTTAGTAAACCATTATTAACTCTTCTCTGATCACTAATCCAAGCATGCATACTGAAATGATAAGTGCAACTCCTATACCAATATAATCTATGTCCGCTCTTCTGGAAAAACACAGGAAACTGTAACTGGTGAATAGAAACTTCATACCTTCACTTCTACTACACATCAAACTCTATGTCCATGAATGTAACATCACTAATACGTCTCCATCACATATCCAAATGCACAAGGCTCCATGATGACTGTATAGACAATCACTCACAGAACACTGCCTGTAACTCTATCAACAACACTACTGACACAAGATGCTACATAACTATTTGTACTAATAATTAACCTTTGCATCCATGATATCATGTTGATAACATGTCCATGCTACATATACTAAAAAATTACTACATAAGTCTTTCACACATGCTACTTACCATATGTTGTCATCAATGACAAACATACAGTCAGCACTGAATTGCTAGAAGATATCCAACAATCTTCCCCTTTGGCATTGATGGAAACATATATGGAATTAAAAATTCCACCAATCCAAATGAATAATTCTCTTATAAAATTCTCCATTTCCTCATCAAAACTCCCCCAAAGATGAATCCTCCATCTGCTGCAATATTCTTCAATATACTCCATTTCCTCAACTGAACTGCTTCCATGACTTAATATTACTCCCCCTTTAATACTATTTTTCATGAATATGTACTACTCCTTTGATATCAATGGAAAACAACACAAAAAATTTAAGCACTAGTACTACTCCTGAAGTAGAGTAGTCAACCATCCATTAGTCCCTAAGGACTGATGCACTTTCCACTTTCTTCTAAGAAGAATCGGGGAAGGGAATTACTCCCAACTTCTCCCTGAGATACTCAAAAGTATCCTTTGGAAAAGGCTTTGTGAATATATTTTCTAGTTATTCCTTTGTACTTACATAATCCAATTTGACTTCTTTCTCTACCACTTTCTCTCTAAGGAAGTGACACTTAATCTCTATGTGTTTTGTCTTTGCATGGATCATAGGGTTCTTTGACATGTTGATAGTGCTAGTGTTATCACAGTAAATAAAAATAGGATAATCAATATAAATTCAAAAGTCCTTTATCATTTTCTTGATCCACACAATTGTAGAACAATTCAAGGCTGTTGTAACATACTCTGCTTCTATTGTTGACTGAGAAATACAATTCTTCTTCTTGCATGTCCAAGTGACAAGTCTATCACCAAGAAACACTACTCCACTGTATGCATGCTTTCTATCATCAACTCATCCTACCCAATCTTCATTAGTATATACATGAAGCTCAACATTCTCTGAGTTAGAATACCATAGACCATAATCTATAGTGCCCTGCAAATATCTAAATATTATTTTTACTACCATGACATGACTTTGTTTAGGCTCTACTGCAAATATTCCAACAACACCAACTACATTAGAAATGTCTGGTCTTGTTTGAGTAAGATATATGAGTTTACCGATCATAGATTTGTACAATTCTATGTCTACTACTGGAGAGTCATCTTCTTTTGTAAGCTTGCATCCTATTATCATAGGTGTACCCACTAGCTTACAATCATCCATCTTGAACTTCTTCAATATTTCTTTCACATACTTAGAATGATTTATGAAAATACCTTTCTCTATCTTCTACACATTTAATCCCAAAAAGTATTTGATAGGTCCAATCATGCTCATCTCAAACTCACTCTACATCTCCTTAGCAAATTCTGCACTAAGTTTGTCATTACCCCCAAAGATAATGTCATCAAAAAATATAGCTACAAGTAGAATACCTTCAAATGTCTCTGTTATGAATAGATTACAATCTATTCCTCCTTTCTTGAATCCAATTTTTGTTAGATATCCATGAAGTCTCTCATACCATGCTCTCGGGGCTTGCTTAAGTCCATAGAGGGCTTTCTTCATTCTGCATACCTTATTAGGTTTGTCTAACAAGGTGACTCCTTCTGGCTACTAAATGTATACTTCTTCCTTTAGCTCTCCATTCAAGAATGCTGACTTAACATCCATCTGATAAACTTTGAAGTTTTTGAATGTTGTATAAGCTAGAAACAACTTAACGGCTTCTAATCTTCTCACTGACCTGCAAATGTGTCTGAATAATCAATGCCTTCTCTTTGTGCATATCCCTTACATACTAATCTTTCTTTATTTCTTACTATTGTACCATCTTCATTCATCTTATTTCTAAATATCCCATTGGTTCCAATCACATTCTTCTCACTAGGTCTTGGGACCAGTTCCCAAGTATCATTCTTAATAATCTGATCTAGTTCTTTTTTCATAGCATCATGCCAATCTGAATCATTACATGCATCTTCAACATTTAATGGTTCAATCTGAGATAGTAAACATACCACCTCATTTTTTCTTGAACTCTTTTCTTTTGATCTTGTTGTGACTTTTCTGCTCTGATCTCCAATGATGTCATCCTTAGAGTAATATCTAGATGTAAACTTTGGAGCTTTAGGTGATGCTGTCTCATCTACCTTCTTATTTTCTTCTTCACTTGTCTCAAGGTCATTGAATAATACATCAATATTGTCAAACATCTCTTCAATAAATGTCTCACTAGTGGAAGGACTAGGTTATTCTTCTATCATAGGTGCATAATGATGATATCTTTCTTGAACCATAAAATTTTCATCAATCTTAACATGAGCACTTTCAATGATCTTCTTTAAGCTCAAATTAAAACATCTATAAGCTTTTCTTTTAGTAGAGTAACCAAGGAAAATACCTTCATCACTTCTTGCATCAAACTTTCTTATTGCTTCATCCCTCTTGATGTAGAACTTGCTTCCAAATATTCTGAAGTATTTCACTATTGGAACATTGCCAAACCATAGCTCATAAGGTGTCTTGTCCGCACCAGGCCTCAGTTGTATTCTATTGATGGTATAGACTATTTTATTGATTGTATCTCTCCAATAGGTATGTGTAACTTTTCCTTCAATCATGATAGTGCACATTGTATCTAGGACGATCCTATTCCTTGTCTCTACAATCCCATTCTGCTGAGGGGTTCTAGGTGCACTCAACTATCCTTTTATGCCATGTTCTTCTCAATACTCATAGAATCTGTCAGAGGTGAATTCTCCTACTCTATCCGATCTTAGACATTTTATCTTTAGTCCAAATTCATTCTCAACCTTAGATTTGAATATTTTGAACTTTTCAAATGCTTCTGACTTATCTTTCAAAAATGCAAGCCACATCATTCTAGAATAATCATTGACAAACAAAATGAAATACCTTTCACCATAGTATGATCTTGTTTGAGTTGGTCCAAATAAGTCTGTATAAGTCAGATCCAAATTGTTCTCTGCTGAATTATGCTTGCTCCTGAATGAATTTCTCACATTATTTCCCATTACACATTCCATGTAAATAGTATCAACTGGCTTTTCTATGCGAGGTAGATCTCTTATTGCCTTTACATTGCTCATTTTTACTATGTTATCAAAATTGATATGACATAGTCTTTTATGTCATAGCCAACTGTCATCTACTTTAGCAATAAAACAACTTGCTTCTAAATTAAGCTGAAAAACATTACCTTTAGTCTTTGAACCTAATGCAATCATTACACCATCTATTTTGTTAATGATGCACTTGTTGTCCTTGAAATCCAACTGATAACCTTTTTCAAGCAACTGTCCAACACTAAGAAGGTTATGTTGCAAACCATCTACATAAAGAACATCATCAATATTGTTCTTCCCATCGAATGTGATAGCTCATCTACCAATGATAGGTTTAGGAGTGTTGTCTCCAAATCTAACCATGACACCTTTGTATTTGTCTAGATAAACAAATTTTTCCTTATCACCTATCATGTGATGTGAACAACCGCTAGCTATAATCCAATCAGTTCTTATGTTAGCTTGTGAAATAAATGCTAACTCTTGTTCCTTTTTCTCATCTTCTTGATCCATCTCATCATACATCTTCTCCATAATAGAAATCAATCCAATTTCATCTTCAGCTGAATCATCATATGATACTCCATCTCCAACATAGTAACATTCCTTTGAATACTTGGGCTTGTAGTCATTTTTGGACTTTTTAACTCTTGTAGGACACTTAAATGCAAAGTAACCAATCTTGTTACATAAAAAGCATTTGAATGGAAATTGACTTTCATATTTTCATTTTCCTTTCTTTTCTCTTTTATCAATCATAGTAATGAATTCATCTAGTTCTTTCTCATCATCATCATCATCAAAATTACCAAAACTGTTTATAGATTTCTTACCATGGATTGATGATTTGAAGGTTGTCTTGATCATACTTTTGTTTATCTTCTCCCTAGATCACTAACAATCTTCTTCTTTAATAGATCTTGTTTACCGTCCATATTTTACAACTTCTTTTTATGATCTCATACCTTCTAGTAATCATCATTAATATTCTTCATCTTTGAAAATAATTCCAAAAATACATATTCTAGAAAAATTTTCTCAGGTAGTAAATCATACCTTAGATGTATTGATTTCTCACTATAGTCATAGATATTTTCACAACTTCAGACATCTCCTTAAGAGTGAATACTAGAATCAATTCACAAGATAGATATTGTAATGAATACTTAAATTGATTCAGAATGCATCTTGTCTTATTGAATATTGGATAGTGGAAGAACCCCAAACTTACCTCGCAAATACTCAAAAGCATCCTTTGGTAGTGGTTCGGTAAATATATCAGCTATATGTTCCTTATAATTCACATAATCCAATATCACATGTTTGTCTTGTACTTTCTCTCTCATGTAATGATACTTGATAGAAATGTTCTTTTTCTTTGAATGCAACACTAGATTCTTTGATATGTTAATAGAAATTTTCTTATCATAATAAATTGTAACTAGATCAGTAATATCTTCTTGCATACATTTAAGTAATCATTTAATCTTTACAATGTTCAAAAAATTTATTGGTGTGAAAACATACTCAACTTCAGTGCTAGATTATGAAATAAAATTTTTTTCTCTTTCTTAACCATGTCACTAATCTTTCTCCTAAAAAGAAATCTCCACCACTTGTGCTTTTTCTTTCATCAATGTTTCTAGGCCAATCAACATCAATATATATCTTAAGATCAAAATCTCCTCATTTTGTGTATAGTAGAATGAAATCTTAAGTCCCTTTCAGACATCTAAATATTCTTTTCACTACAGACATGTGTGTCTCCTTTGGTTTGGTAGAAAACCTTGCCACTATACCAATTGAATGTGCAATATCAAGTTAGTTGTGAACAACATACTTTGTTTACCAATCATGGATTAGTAAAGTGTCTCAAAATTACTTCATTTGTGTCATCTTCCTTTGAAAATTTACAACTAATAGCCATCAGTGTTCCAACTAGTTTTGATTCTTCCATATTGAATGTCCTTAGGATCTCCTTGATATACTTTAATTTTGTTATGTAAATCCCATCTTTAACTTGTTGAATTTGTAGTCCAATAAATAATTTAATCTCTCCAGTCATGGACATCTCAAATTCCTTTCTCATCTCTTCAAAAAATGATTTAGACATTTTTTCATTTCCTCCAAATATAATATCATCAACAAATATCTCAGAAATCAAAATCTTATTAGTAGTATCACATTTCAAATAAAAGTTATTTTTATCACTTTTCCTTTGAAATCTAATCTTGATTAAATAAGAGTTTAGTCTTTTATACAACATTCTTGGGGTGCTTGCTTCAATCCATAGAGTTCCTTGTGCAATTTGAATACTATATCCTTGTTATAATTCTCAACAAAACCTTTAGGTTGTTTGGTGTAAACTTATTCTTCAAGAATTTCTTTTAAAAATGGAGACTTAAAATCCATCTAATAAAATTTAAATCCTTTATAGGCTTGACATATGCAATTAATATCCTTACACACTCTAATATAGAAATAGGGGAAAATGTCTCACCATAGTCAATACCTTCTTCTTGTGCATACCCTTTGTAGACTAATCTTGTTTTGTTTCTGATTACATCTCCATTCTCATTGAGTTTATTCCTTAAAATCCACTTTGTTCCAATCACATTCTTATCCTTAGGTCTCAGTAACAGTGACCAAGTGTTATTTTTTTAATTTGACCAATTTTGTCTTACATTGTATTAATCTAATATTAATTTCCTAATTCATCCTTGACTAACCTTGGCGCAAACTCATAAATTAAACATGTATTATCTTTCAACTTACTTCTTGTCATGACTCCTTCATTCTTTTCTCTAATAATTTTTCTCAGTGAGTGGTGTCTTCTCACATATTTTGCTAATATAGGCTCGATAGATTTTTCATCAGTGTTTACATCTCTCGGTGGAGGCTCATCTTTCTCCTTATTTTCTTCTTGTCACAGCTCAGTTCTATCAACCAAATTACCTTCATATACATAAAAAATTCTTTGATAATCATCAAGTTCCTTTTTTCTATCTTTTTCATTCTTTTCTGCAAATTCGACAATCCTCACATTTGAACTTTCAAAATTTTTGTTAGTAGCCTTGATCAAACATTTATATGCTTTTCTCTTTAATGAATATCCTAGGAATATACCTTCATTTCCTTTTGAATCAAACTTTATATTTCTTGAATCTTTTAGTATGTAATACCTACTTCCAAAAATTTCAAAGTAACTTATATTCGGTGTATGCCCATACTAGAGTTTATAAGGGGTATTATTTGTGCCTTTCTTCAATTTTACTTAGTTGAGTGTGTAGACCACAATACTTATGGCTTCTCTCAAGAATGTTTGTGAAACCTTTTTATCAATGAAAAATGTTCTAACACAATCAACTATAGATCTATTCCTTCCTTCATATATACCATTTTGTTGTGGAGTCCTCGGTGTAGATACTTGTCTTTTGATTCTATTTTCATTATAGAAGATAGTAAATTAATCAGAGATAAATTCACCTCATCTATCTGATCTTAAATATTTTAACTATTTTTTTGTTTCCTTTTTAAGTCTTTCTTTATACCACTTGAACATTTAGAACACATCAGACTTATCTTTTAGAAACATAAACAAAAATCATAAGGATATTTTGTCCCCTCTAGAACTATCCCCTTTCTTAAGACTGTGGACATACAGGAGAGGAACATCTAACTACTTAGAGAATATTTGGAGGACAAAATTGACCCTCTTTATGGAGTTATGCAAACGGGAAATGCCATTTCCATGTATTCCTTCCATCTGGTCCAATGGTTCTTTCATGAAATAAAAATGATGAGCCTCAACCTCATATATTTATCTACCAAGGTGGACATTATTCAGGAAACAATGGGTGTTGAGCTGGATGGGTTGACAAAAGTTGGGGAGAATAGGGATGAGGTGGGCTTGATCCAGGAGAAGATTAACAAGATGGAGACTACCCTCAAGAAGATCATGATGGACACCAACCATTTTATGGGGACCACTGTTGACTACATTAATAACATCTAGCAAGATTTAAATGTTGGTTCCCCTATTAAAATTGAGGATCCCAATGAGGGTGAGGCTCCGTGTGGACTGGTAAAATACACCAGGTTGTCTAAGAAGAAGAAGATCCAGGAGAGAATGATGGAGCTTTTGGACCTCAATGTGGCCATCACCAATATTTCTAAGGTTAAAAAAGATATGGAGGCAACTATTCCTGAGTATGCCCAGTTTCCTTCTCTATTTTTTATTAGGAATAGTCCCAAGAGATAACTGAGAGGAGGGGTGAATCAGTTATCTAAAAGTTTCAAATATTTAACCAATTAAGTATACTTAAACTTAAATCATAAACATAATGAAAGAACACTTTAACACAACACCAATATTTTGGTTACAAGGAAACCCAAATACGTAAAAAACCTAGTGGGAATTAACATCCACTAATAAACTACACTACTGTATAATGATCCTTGTTAGAAGATCTTACAACCTTGTTAGGAGTTGATCTTTACAATGTAATAAGTATAGTGACTTGGTCAAGGTTTGGACCCTATTAGGAGTCTTTTATGATTAACCCTATTAGGGGTGAGGATGCATTGTTCGAGAGCTCACTGTTCAAAGGGGTGAAGGCTGTAATCTTCTGAATAAAAGATACACACTATATCTGGATCTTTGTGAACTGTGCTTAGACCTATTTTATGGATCAGTTCCAATGAATAGAATATACTCTTTACTTGGTCACATAGACCTTCTTCTGATGGCTCAACACTTCGCACTCTCTATTCTGCTCTTCACATTCAACACTGAAGCATGCTTTAGCAATCTCAAATAACTACCTCTAAATATCTTTCCTCTAAATAATATAATCAAGTCATCCTATTAGAACCACCTTTAAATCATATTAGAGAAACAATAATACTCTCCAACAACATCTTATTGAGCTCTACTAAGCACGCAACACAAACTAGGACCTTTCCAAATCAATAAGTGTAGACGCACGCTACACATTGTTAGCTCTACCAAATTATCTAATACTTTCCCCTCAAGATGAATTACATCATGCACTCTTAGTCAAAATTTATTAACTCTTCTTTGATCACTAATCCAAGTGTGCATACCAAAATGATAAGCGCAACTTGTATACCAATATAATCTCTGTCGGCTCTTCTGGATAAAGACAGGAAATTACAACTAGTGAATAGCGACTTCATAACTTCACTTCTACTACACATCAAAATTTTCATCCATGAATGTAAAATGACTAATATGTCTCCATCACATATCCAAATGCGCAAGGCTCCATGATGACTATATGGAAAATCACTCATAGAAAACTACATGTAACTCTATCAGGAACACTATTGACACAAGCTGCTACATAGCTGTCTGTACTAACAATTACCCTCTGTATCCATGATATCATGTTGATAACATGTCCATGATACATATACTAAAATATTACTGCATATGTCTTTCGCGCATGCTACTTACCATATGTTGTCATCAATAAAAAACATACAGTTAGCACTAGCTTGCTCGAAAATCTCCAACAATCTCCCCCTTTGGCATTGATGGAAACATATGGAATGAAAAACACCACCAATCCAAATATATAATTCTTTTATAACATTCTCCATTTTCTCATCAAAACTACCCCAAGGATGAATCCTCCATCTACTGCAATATTATTCAATATTCTCCATTTCCTCAACTAAATTTCTTCCATGACTGAATATTATTCCTGCTTTAATACTATTTTTCATGATTGTATACTACTCCCCATTTGACATCAATGGAAAAGGGTGCCAAACATTTAAGAATTGGTACTACTCTTGAAGTAGAGTAGTCAACCATCCATCAGTCCCTAAGGACTGATGCACTTTACACTTTCTTCTAAGAAGAATCAAGGAAGGGAATTACTCCTAGCATCTCCCTGGGATACTCAAAAGTATCCTTTAGAAAATACTTTGTGAATATATCTGCTAGCTGTTCCTTTGTACTTACATAATCCAATTTGACTTCTTTCTCTGCCACTTTCTCTCTAAGGAAGTGATACTTAATCTCTATGTGTTTTGTCTTTGCATGCATCACAGGGTTCTTTGACATGTTGATAGTGCTAGTTTTATCACAATGAATAAAAATAGGATAATCAATCTAAATTCCAAAGTCCTTTATCATTTGTTTGATCCACACAATTATAGACCAATTCAAGGCTACTGGAACATACTCTACTTTTGTTGTTGACTGAGAGATACAATTCTGCTTCTTGCTTGTCCAAGTGACAAGTCTATCACCAAGAAACATTGCTCCACTTGATGTACTATTTCTATCATCAATGCATCTTGCCCAATCTTCATTAGTATATACATGAAGCTCAACATTCTCCAAGTTAGAATACCATAGACCATAATCTATAGTGCCCTCCAGATATCTGAATATTCTTTTTACTGCCATGAGGTGATTTTGTTTAGGCTCTACTACAAATCTTTCAACAATATAATACCAACTGTATTAGAAATGTTTGGTCTTGTTTGAGGAAGATATATGAGTTTATCGATCATATATTTTTAATGTTATGTCTACTACTGGAGAATCATCTTCTTTTGTAAGCTTGCATCCTATTATCATAGGTGTACCCACTGGCTTACAATCATCCATCTTGAACTTCTTCAATATTTCTTTCACATACTTGGACTAATTTATGAAAATACCTTTCTCTGTCTGCTATACATTTAATCCCCAAAAGTATTTGATAGGTCTAATCATGCTCATCTCAAACTCACTCTGCATCTTCTTAGAAAGTTTTGCACTAAGTTTGTCATTACCTCCAAAGATAATATTGTCAACAAATATAGAGAAAAGTAGAAGAGCTTCATATGTCTCTGTTATGAATAGATTACAATCTATTTCTCCTTTCTCAAATCTAATTTTTGTTAGATATCCATCAAGTCTCTCATACCATGCTCTAGGGGCTTGGTTACATCCATAGAGGGCTTTCTTCAACCTGCATACCATATCAAGTTTGTCTAACAAGGTGAATCCTCCTGGCTACTCGATGTATACTTCTTCCTTTAGCTCTCCATTCAAGAATACTAACTTAACATCCATCTGATAAACTTTGAAGTTTTTGAATGTTGCATAAGCTAGAAACAACTTAATGGCTTCTAATCTACTCATTGGTGCAAATGTGTCTGAATAATCAGTGCCTTCTCTTTGCACATATCCCTTACACACAAATCTTTCTTTATTCCTTACTACTATACCATCTTCATTCATCTTGTTTTTGAATATCCATTTGGTTCCAATCATATTCTTATCACTAGGGCTAGGGACCAATTCCCAAGTATCATTCTTAATAATCTGATCTAGTTCTTCTTTCATATCATCATGTCAGTCTAAATCATTACATGCATCATCAACACTTAAAGGTTCAATCTGAGATAGTAAACATACTACCTCATTTCTTGTTGAACTCTTTTCTTTTGATCTTGTTGTGACATTGCTGCTTTGATCTCCAATAATGTCATCCTTAGAGTGATATCTAGATGTAAACTTTGGAACTTTACGTGATGTTGTCTCATCTACCTTCTGATTTTCTTCTTAACTTGTCTTAGGGTCATTGACTAATACATCAATACTATCAAATGTCTCTTCAATAACTATCTCACTAGTGGAAGGACTGGGTTCTTCTTCTATGATAGGTGCATAATCATGATATCTTTCTTGAACTATAAACTTTTCATCAAACTTAACATGAGCACTTTCAATGATCTTCTTTAATCTAAAATTAAAACATTTATAAGCTTTTCTTTTAGTAGAGTAACCAAGGAAAATACCTTCGTCACTACTTGCATCAAACTTGCCTATTGCTTCATCCCTCTTGATATAGCACTTGCTTCTAAAGATTCTGAAGTATTTCACTATGGGAACATTTCCAAACCATATCTCATAATGTTTCTTGTCTGCACTAGGCCTCAATTGTATTCTATTGATGGTATAGACTATTGTATTGACTGCATCTCTCCAATAGGTATGTGTAAATTTTCCTTCAATCATGATAGTGCATGTTGTATCTAGGATGATCTTATTCCTTCTCTCTACAATCGCATTCTACTTGAGGGGTTCTAGGTGCACTCAACTATCTTTTTAGGCCATGTTCTTTGCAGGACTCATTGAATCTGTCAGAGGTGAATTCTCTTCCTCTATCTGATCTTAGACATTTTATCTTTATTTCATATTCATTCTCAACCTTAGCTTTGAATATTTTGAGCTTGTCAAATGCTTCTGACTTATCTTTCAAGAACACAACCCACATCATTCTAGAATAATCATCTACAAACAAAATGAAATACCTTTCACCATAGTATGATCTTGTTTGTGTTGGTCCACATAAGTCTGTATGAATCAGATCCAACTTGTTTTCTGTTGAATTATGCTTTCTCCTGAATGAATTTATCACATGCTTTTCCATTACACATTCCCTAAAAATAGTATCAACCGGATTTTCTATGCTAGGTAGATCTCTTACTACCTTTACATTGCTTATTTTTACTATGTTATCAAAATTGATATGACATAGCCTTTTATGCCACAGCCAACTATCATCTACTTTAGCAACAAAACAACTTGCTTTTGAATTAAGCTGAAAAACATTACCTTTAGTCTTTGAACCCGATACAATCATTACACGATCTTTATTGTTAATTATGCACTTGTTTTCCTTCAACTCCAACTGATAACCTTTGTCAAGCAACTATCCAACACTAAGAAGGTTATGTTACAAACCATCTACATAGAGAACATCATCAATATTGTTCTTCCCATCCAATGTGATAGCTCCTCTACCAATGATAAGTTTAGAAGTGTTTTCTCTGAATCTAACCATGACACTTTTGTATTTGTCAAAATGAAAAAATCCATCCTTATCACCTATCATGTGATGTGAACAACTGCTATCTATAATCCAATCAGTTCTTATGTTAACTTGTGAAATCAATGCTAACTCTTGTTACTTTTTCTCATCTTCCAGATCCATCTCATCATACACCTTCTCCATAATAGAAATGAATCCAATTTCATCTTCATTTGAATCATCATCTGATACTCCATCTCTAGCATAGTAACATTCCTTTGAATACTTAGGCTTGTAGTCATTTTTTATCTTTTTAACTCTTGTAGGACACTTAGATGCAAAGTGACCAATCTTATTACATGAAAATAATTTGAATGGAAATTGACCTTCATATTTTCCTTTTCCTTTCTTTTCTCTTTTAGAAATCATAGAAATGAATTCATCTATTGCTTTCTCTTCATCATCATCATAAAAATTACCATAAGTGTTTATAGATTTCTTACCATGGACTGATGCTTTGAAGGTTGTCTCACTTTTAGGTTCTATCTTCAATCTTGAAATCTCAAAAGCTGATATTTTTCTGATGAAGGTCTCTCTCTTGAATTTTTTTGTAAGGTTCATGGTCTCATCAAGGATGTTGATCTTATTTTCATACTCTTCTATAATAGTAGTCACCAACTTATCCATAATGTCTTCTTCCAAGAGCTGTCCCCCATTGTTCCTAATTCTATCATCTGCTTCATTAATCATTTGGTTGTAAGCTCTAATGTTTACTTTAGTTAGCATCTCTAATGCATTGTATATTTTCTTCCATGTCTTTCTATGTGCATTCTTTGCTTGTGTATCTCCTTCAAACATGTCTTCTAGGTGATTCCATATCTTGTAGGCTGTGTCTACTTTCTTTATTTCTTAAAACTCACTATCAGATAGGGTGTTGATAAGGGCTTCTTTGGCTATTTCATTATGATGGGATAGCTCTTTTTTATTTCTAGTAGCATCATCCTTGCAAGATCTTCTAGAGAGGGAATCTTAACTTCTTTGATAGCTATTTCAAAAACTTCAAAAGCAATGCACTGCAAATGTGTCACCATTTTGTTCTTCCAATCAAGATAGTTTTCTCAATCAAACTTAGGACTGTCTTTTCTAAAGAATGCCATCTGATCAACCTTAGGTTGTTAAACTTTATCTCTGAGGCACTTGGCTCTGATACCAATTGTTAGGAATAGTCCCAAGAGATAACTGAGAGGGGGGTGAATCAGTTATCTACAAGCTTCAATTCTTTAACCAATTAAGTATACTTCAAATTAAAGCATAAACACAATGAAAGAAAACTTAAAAACCATGGAAATATTTTGGTTATGGGGAAATCCAAATAGTTAAAAACCCCAATAGGAATTAACACCCACTAATAAACTATACTACTGTATAATGATCCTTGTTAGAGGATCTTACAACCCTGTTAGGAGTTGATCTTTACAATGCAATAAGTATAGTGACCTGGTCAAGGGTCAGACCCTATTAGGAGTATTTTATGATTAACCCTCTTAGGGGTGAGAACGCACAGTCGGAGAGCTCAGTTCTCAAAGGGGTGAAGGCTACAACCTTCTAAATAATAGATACACACTATATCTGAATATTGGTGAACTGTGCTTAGACTTGCTATCTGGATCAGTTCCAATGAATAGCATATACTCTTTACTTGGTCACATAGACCTTCTACTGATGTCTCAAAACTTTGCATTCTCTATTTTATTCTTCACATTCAACTCTGAACCATGCTTTAGCAATCTCAAATGACTGCCTATAAATATATTTCCTCTAAATGATATAATTAACTCATCCTATTAGAAACACCTTTAAATAATATTAGAGAAGCAATAACACTCTCCAACAACATCTTAGTCAGCTCTACTAAGCACGCAACAAAAACTAGGACCTGTCCAAATCAATAAGTGTAGATGCACGCTACACACTGTCAGCTCTACCAAATTATCTGATACTTTCTCCTCAATATGAATTACATCATGTTCTCTTATTCAAACATTCTTAACTCTTCTTTGATCACTAATCAAAGCGTGCATACTAAAATGATAAGTGTAACTCCTATACCAATATAATCTCTATTCGCTCTTGTGGATAAACATAGGAAACTACAACTGGTGAATAGAGACTTCATAACTTCACTTCTATTGCACATCAGACTTTGCATCCATGAATGTAACATCACTAACATGTATCCATCACATGTCAAAATGCACATGGCTCCATGATGACTATACGGACAATCACTCACATAACACTACCTATACTTCTTTTAGGAACACAACTGAGACAAGCTACTACATAACTATCTGTACTAACAATTAACATTTGTATCCATGATATCATGTTGATAACATGTCCATGCTACATATACTGAAATCTTACCGCATAAGTCTTTCATGCATGCTACTTACCATATGTTGTCATCAATGAAAAACATACAATCAGCACTGGCTTGCTGGCAAATCTCCAACATTTTCTTCTTTCTCGGTGTTTTCCTCATTGGGTTCTATTTTTGGTTTACTAGTTATAGGCTGGCTTTTTGTTCTATGGTTGGGTTTTCTAGAGGGCTGGTTTTATGAGCCCTATGTTTATCAAGTGGTTTTAATGACTTATCTTTTATAACTTTTTGTAAGGGGTTTTGGGTCCCCAATTAAAACCCATTTTTACCAGTAATCAAAAACATTAACAAAAATTATTCTTGAATAGTCATCAACAAAAAAAATTAAATACCGATCTCCATAATAGAATTGTCTTTCATGCATGCTACTTACCATATGTTGTCATCAATGAAAAACATACAATCAGCACTGGCTTGCTGGCAAATCTCCAACATTTTCTTCTTTCTCGGTGTTTTCCTCATTGGGTTCTATTTTTTGTTTACTAGTTATAGGCTGGCTTTTTGTTCTATGGTTGGGTTTTCTAGAGGGTTGGTTTTATGAGCCCTATGTTTATCAAGTGGTTTTAATGACTTATCTTTTATAACTTTTTGTAAGGGGTTTTGGGTCCCCAATTAAAACCCCTTTTTACCAGTAATAAAAATTATTAACAAAAATTATTCTTGAATAGTCATCAACAAAAAAAATTAAATACTGATCTCCATAATAGAATTGTATCTTCATAAGACCATAAATTTCAGTATAAACTAATTCTAAAATACCATTAGATGAGTAAGAATTTCTTGAGAAACTTGATTTTTTCATTTTACCAATCTGACATTCCTTACACATTTATGACTCTATTCCTTTTACTCAATTTAATTATGTTGTCAAAATTTATATTACATAGTCTTTTATGCCATAACCATACATATTTAACATTAACAAACAAGAAACTCTTTGCAATAATATCAAGATAAAATAGGTTACCTTTTGATTGTTCACCAGTTCCAATCAGATCTCCATTAGTACCATAAATCTTTACCTTTCTATTTTAAAATTCCAATTAGTTGCCAATATTGTTCAATTGTGCAACACTCTAAAAATTTTAGTTTAGACCTTTAACCCAATAAGTATCATCACATCACATCTTTTCATTCAATATAATTGATCCTTTACCTTTAACAAGACATGGAGAAACATTTCCAACTATGACAAGTCATCCATCATACTCTTCTTAACTTTGAAACTTATCAATATCAGTAGTCATATAATGTAAACTTCCACTATCAATTATCTATGGTTGGCTTTACTTATATGAGAAATAAGTGATTTTTTATCTTCATCAGAATCATCCTTCATAGAAACATAGACAACTTCATATCCTTCTTTTGTAGCATTAGATTCATCATCGGTTACACCTTGCTCAGCTAGGTAACAAGACTTCTTTACTTTTTCCTTGTAGTCTCTAAATCTTCTGTATCGCTTCTCCCTCTTATCACTTTTATCATTCCTGCCATTGCCAGGACATCTAGATGCAATGTTTCCAATCTTGTTATAATTAAAAAATTTCAATGGTAATTTACCTTTATACTTTCCTTTACCTCTCAGTAGTCTCTTATCTAGTAGTTCCTCTAACTCTTCTTGTTCATATTCATTCATACATGAAATATTGTGATTCTCTCTTTTTGAAGTTCCAATACTTAAAGACGATTTTAAGGTAGATTCAATAGTTGGTAAACTATTACCATAATTGCTAAGCTCAAATGCAGTCATCTTACCGATTAAGGCTTCAAGGGTAACAACATTATTGTTATGTATCTTAGTTCCTGAATAGAAGATACTCTAATAGCATACTTAGATGAAAGAGTTTTCAAAATTTTACTTACCACTTCTTTATTAGTCAATGTTCCACCAGTATCTCTCATGGCACTTACAACTTCCTTGATTCTAAAACTATATTGAGAAATGTTATCTTCATCTTTCATTCTCATTTCATCATACTTTCCTCTCAAACTATCAAATTTATCTTTTTGTACATGTTGATCACCTGCATAATAAGTGTAAGCCTATCCCACATCTCTTTTTAAGTATTACAGGCTTTAACATCATTTAATTCAGCATCAGTCAGGGAAAAGGCAATTTCAATCCTTATCGAGTTGTGTTCCTTCTTTTTTCTCATTTGATCAACTTGCATGGGTCCAAGAGACAGTGGAGTGTATTCGTTATCTAAAATATTTAGTGAAAATTCTCCAAATGCGGATAGCTACAATCTCATCCTTCATTTACAAGTAGAGAAACTTTCTTTTTTCATCTTAGGTACTTCTCTCCTATACATCTTTGGATGTTTTACTCAAGTCTTTCAAGATTATCCCTCTGGGGTACTTAACTCTAATACCAATTGTTGGATTATAGAGAGGGGGAGTCAATCAATAATACTTGATTCTTAGTACCTCAAAAACTTATCTTTGATTAACTCAGTGTCAACTTAGTTAGACACACTTCATCATTTACCAAAAATAATAAATTATTTTATCAATTAGCAATAACAATCACAAATATCATTTAACACATATAACACTAGTATTTAATGTGGAAACCTAGCTTTGGAAAAAACTATTGTGGGAATGGTCACCCACTAAAGAAAATATTCTTTTCAAGTATGTTCAATTAAGAGCTAATTTGGTTTAAGATTACAATACACTCTATTAGGTGCAACCTGGTCAAGGTATTTACCTTAAATCTGTTAGGATCTTCACCCTATTAGGAGTGGCCTAGTTAACATAATTTAAAAACTCTTTTAGAATCTTATGTTTAGCAAGGATTTTAAAATAAGACTGCTAATTCCACTCAATTAAGAGATTTCTCTATTAAAAATGATGATAAGAAATAATAAATAAATTTACCTAAAGATTCACAACTATCCTTTACCTAATCATATCCTTTGTGAATTCTCTATCTTCACTTCAATCCTTCACTTTCCACTGGCTTCAACACTTCATCAAATTCTACTTTCTAACTTAGAAAATATCTTTTCCTTCTTCACCGCATCAGTCGGTGATTTATCAACCCTTTAGTTTTCTATCCATTTGTTCATATAAATTCATCCTTTTATATATACTATTTTTTTCCTCTTAATATCCTTTATCCTGTTTACCTTTGATTAATCTTAGTAATTCAATTCAATTTAAAAACTTATTCAATGCATCTGGATCTCAGTAACATGTTTTATGTTCACCTTGGAATTTGAAATTTCTTCAAACTTGTTCCTTCTATTTTAACCATTTAGATCTAAGCCATAGATCATCATCATGAATTTTCCCAATCTTAGATCTCTCTAACTAACATTTCTTATCATCATAACCTTTCAGCTCATCGTAGCTCATCATTAAATGTCATTCTGATCCTTGCATTTAATTTATGTTCCTAGCTCAATGGATAAATTTGAATTTTGTTTAACTTCACTCTATCCCTAAAACTTCTTTCTCAGTGTCTTGAGTTCCTTTTCCTCTACAAAAATTTACTTTTCTCTTTACTAGATTACTTTTCCTTCTTGGTAGCCACAACTGTTTTACTTACTGACTTGTCAAATTTTCTTTACCATTCTTTAGTAACTTGATATAATCATATGTTAGGTAGAAAACAATCATATTAACATAATCTTAGCATTGTCTAATCTATATCAATTGCCCATTTAAGTTCATCTTCACAACATCTCATTTCTTCATCTCCTTAACTCATTCAAAATTATATCATACTCTGAATGGTATGGAAACATAATATAAAATAGATATCAAGTGTTTGACATCAATGACAAGATAATAACTTATCTAACCTTTCTACAATATTTTCTTCCTCTGATCTTGGTCGCTCTTCATCATCATCACCATTAGTTATAGTAACATACTGGATCCAAGGAAGTAATTTTTTTTTTGTCATATTTTTCAAAAAAGGGGGATAGATATATGCATATAAGGGAGATATAATATAAGTTATAAGGAGTTATATAAATAGGAAGTATAGTAATAGGGGGAGTCATGGAGAGTTATAAGGAGTTATAAGTTATATTGAGAGTTTATACATGGTCAAATTTTGATTAAGGATACAAAATTTTGATGACTTTAAAGCTTTTAACAAAGATGCCAAACTAATTCCATATGAGGAGATTGATACTCATAAAGAGTTGTTTTTTGTCATTAGCTTTCTTAAAGTCATATTAATTGTCAAATTCAGTTGGTAAAGTAAAAAAAAGGATAATTTTGGCAAAGGGAAATAAAATACAGGAAACGAGAAAAGCAATATAGGCACCAAATAGTTACTAAGTCATAGTAGTTACTGAGAAAAAGAGCAAGATAGTTACCAAGCTGAGTATACATGTTACTGAGTAAGAATAAAACATATTACTGCATAACATGGGTTGGCATAAAATTGGACGTCGAGCATAAAAAATTATTTGGTAAATCATTAGAGATATAAAGAAAATGATTTTGTATAATTATGAGGTAAGATCCACCAATCAAAATTAAGTAGAATATATACATTGGAGATGCAACCAATGCTAGCACCATTTAAGGAGAACAATCTAGAACATTTCCACTACTTCTAGATCAAGTATAAAAGGATCAATGTATGAAGATCAGAGAGAAAAGAAAAAGAGAGAGAGCGGATAGAGAGAAGGTGATGATCAGACAGAGAAGAATGTGAAGGTGATGAGGAGTAGAGAAGCTACCGAGTAACATAATAGCTAGAGAAGAACTGTGAATGTGAATAAGATTTAAGGCTACCTAGTATAGAAGTTGAATTGTGATTGAAATGGAGAATGAGATAATATTTTAATGGGCATATTGATTTTGACAAATATTTGTTAATGCATCATTACATAAATTTTTAGCACTGGTTTATATTGTAATCAAAATTTAAAAATCCCTTAATTGGGTAGGCCTTTATAGGTCTTCAGTTGTAAATCCTTTAACAAGTTCTATCTCTTAGATTAGAGTTTGAAAATACTTTAGCAGGGTAGATTTAATAAGTATTTTTAACACCAACAAGGTAAATACTCTTAACAAGGTAAGCTATCAAAAATAGCTAATTTTGTAGCTCTAACCAAGCAACCTTTTTACTATAGTAGTGAAGGACTGTGTCTCAAAAATAGTTTTTCCCTCTGACTAAGGTTTTTTGTGAGACCAAAAATCATGGTGTTATGAGTTATGTTTTATGTGTTGATTTCCATATTTGTTAATGTTTCATGCAAACTTTATAATTTGGTAAATGTTCAGAATACGTTGATAAATTTTTTTGGTGTAGTGATTCACCCCTCCCCTATCAGTACTTGACACAATCTCTTATGCCATAGCCATACATCTTCAAATTTAGTAAATAAGCAATTATTTTACATAGTATCAAGAGAAAATAAATTACCTTTTGATTATTCACCAGTTCTAATCGGAGCTCCATCAATACCATAAATATTCATGTTTCTATTCTGAAATTAATTCAGTCAGTGGATAGCATTCTTCAATTATGCAACACTCAACAGATTATAGTTCAGTCCTTTAACCCAATATGTATCATTAGATTTCATCCTCTCACTCAATATAATGGGTTCTTTACCTTTTGTAGGGCACAAAGCATCATTGCCAAATCTAACATCATACTCTTCTAGATTCTCAAATTTTTCAATTTCACCAGTCATATTATGTGAACCTCCACTATCAATAATCCATGGGTTAGGTTTAATTACATGAGAAACAAGTGCCTTTTGATCTTCATGCTTTTCTTCATCAGATTCTTCCTTTACTGCAACATAGACAACTTCATATCCTTCTTCAGTATCATCAGATTCATCATTGGTTACACCTTCCTCAGCTACGTAGAAAGACTTCTTACCTTTTTCCTTGTAATCTCTAAATCTTCAATGTTTGTCATTTCTTTTGTCATTCTTATCATTCCTGTAATTGTCAAGAAGTCTAGATGCAATGTGACCAATCTTATTACAATTAAAACATTTCAGAGGTATTTTACCTTTTTACTTGCATTTTCCTCTTCATAGTCTCTTAGCTAGTAGTGCCTCTAAATCTTATTTTTCTTTATCTTCATTCTGAATACTATCATATTCATTTCTATATATGAACTATTGTGCATCTCTTTGTCTTTTCTTAATGTACCAATGCTTAGAGATCAATTCAATGTAGTTTCAATGGTCGGTAGACTATTATCATAATTTTATTTAGCTTAAATGTAATCATCTTACCGATTAGGGCTTCAAGAGTAAAAAAATAATTGGTATAGATCTCAATTCCTAAATATAAGATACTCTAATAGAATACTTAGAAGAAAGAGTTCTTATAATTTTACTTACCACTTCTTCATTTGTCAATGCTCCACCAATACCTCTGATGGCACTTACAACTTCCTTGATTCTACTGCTATATTGTGTGATATTCTCTTCATCCTTCATCCTCATTTCATCATACTTTCCCATGAGACTATCAACCTTACCCTTTTGTACATGTTGATCTCCTCCATATATAAGTGTAAGCCTATCTCACATCCCTCTTGAATTAACACAGTCCTTAACATCATTAAATTCAACATTAGTAAGGGAAGAAGCAAGCTCTATCATTATCTAGTCGTGTTCCTTCTTTTCTCTCATTTGTTCTATTGTCATAGGTTCGGGAGGTAGTGGAGTGTAGTCATTAGTCATAAGATTCAATGCAAATTCTTTAATCCAAGATAGATACAATCTCATCCAACATTTCCATGTTGATAAACATTCCTTGTTCAACTTATGTACTTCTCTCCTATACATCTTCATATCAGTTACTCAAGTCTTTTAAACTTATCTCTTAAGAACACTTAGCTCTAATACCAATTATTGGATTATGGAGAGGGGGGTGGGGTGAATCAGTAATGAATGATTCCAAATACCTAAAAATGTTTCTTTGATTATCTTAGTGATAGCATGGTAAAACACACTTCACTATTTACCAACAACAGTAAATAAACTATAAAAATTAGTAAATCATTCACATAAACCATTCAACACATTTAACAACAATATTTAATGTGAAAACCTAGCTTTGGGAAAAACCACTGTGGGACTTGTCACCCACTAAATAAATACTCTTCTGAAGTACGCCTAGTTAAGAACCAATCTTGTTAAAGTTTACAGTGCACACTATTAGTTGTGATTGAGTAAAGGGATTTAACTCATATCTGTTAGGATCTTCAGTCTATTAGGAGTGTTCTAGTTAAAAGGCTTAAAAAACTCTTTATAATGTTACATTTTTCAAAAAAATTACAATAAGACTGTTAAGTCCACTCAGTTAAGATATTTTTCTATTACAAATTCTAGTAAGCAACAATAAATAATTTGACCTATAGATTCGTAACTATCTTTGCTTAATTAGATCCTTTGTGCACTATCCAATCTTCACTTCAATTATTCATTATCCATTAGCTTCAACACATCATTATATCCTTCGTTTCCATTGGAAATCTCTTTGTTCCTCCTTCACTGCATTAGTCGATGATTCTTTAATTCTTCAATTTGCCAACCATTTGTTCATAGAAATCCATCCTTTATATTGATAATTGTTTCCTCTTAATCTCCTCTATTATATTTTCCTTTGATCAATCTTAATGGTTCAATTCATTATAGGTTGCATCTAGATCTCCATAACATGTTTTCTTTTCACCTAGGAACTCAAACTTTATTAAAACTTGTTCCTCCTGCTTAAACTATTTAGATCTAAGCCGTAGATCTTCACCTTGAATTTTCCTATTCATAGATCTTTGTAACTAATTTTCCTTATCATCGTGATCATCTAGCTCATCATAGCTAATCATTAAATGTCAATTCAATCCTTATTTAATATATGTTCCTTTCTCAATTTCCTTCATTTGTATTTTAGTTAACTTTTCTTGCTACCTAAACCTTTTTTTTTTCTTAGTACCTTCAGTTCCTTTATCTATCTAAGTTACTTCCTTTTTCCCTTTTACCTTTACCAAGTGACATTTCCTTCTGAATAGCCAAAAATCTTTTACTTACCAACTTGACAGATCTTCATCACTATGCTTTACCGACTTAACATAATTATATGTTAGGTAGAAAACAATTATATGAACATAATCCAATCATTATCCAATTTGTATCTTCACAACATATTATTTATTCTTCTCCTTAACTCATTCAACTTATATAATTGCTGAATGATATGGGAGCATGATATAAACCAAAAATTAATTGCTTGACATCAATGACAAGACAATAATTAACCTAAACTTTCTACTATCATGTATTCCTCTTATCTTGGTCAGTCATCATCATCATCACTATTAGATAATGAATCTTCAACATTACTATTAGCTATAATAACACTAAGGTTATGAAAAAGAAAGTTGAATCTATTGAAAAAGAGCTGAGCAAGAAGCTAACAATTTTCACAACCGAGCCTAGAACATTTCAAGTCTATTATCAAAGGCTGAAACTCTTAATAGGAGTGCAACATGAGCTAAGAAAATAAGAGAATAGGATCAGAATGGAACTTTTAGTGATGCAAGAAATTTTGATACCCCAACTTGAATCACTATAGAAGCATATTCACAAGGCAAAATGATTAGTGATTACCTCTGACATTAGTGCTATGGATAGCATGATTGGATTAGTCACTGACATTGTTGAGAAAATTGTGGTGTTGCAAAAATTGAACGAATCATGGGAGTTATCCTTGGAAGATGGCAAGAAGAGATATCAATATATTTTTGAGAAGATACCACCACTGGATCCAAGTAAGTAATTTTGTTTTCAGCATATTTGTCAAAAAAGGGGATAGATATATGTATATAAGGGAGATATAATATCAGTTATAAGGAGTTATGTACATAGGAAGTATTGTAGCAAGGGGGTCATGTAGACTTATAGGGAGTTATTATAATGCCAAACTAATGCCAAAGGAGGAGATTGATACTCCTAAAGAGTTATTTTGTATTCATTAGTTTTGTTAAAGTCACATTGTTTGTCAAAGTCCATCGGTAAAGAAAATAAAATAGTTTCAGAAAAGGGAAATAAGAAACATCCACCGAGCAAAGTAAGAAAGGCACCAAATAGTTACCGAGTCATAGTAGTTACCGATTCGAAGAGCAAGATAGTTACCGAGCTAAGTATACATGTTATCAAGTAAGAATTAAACATGTTACTGAGTAATACAGATTGACATAATAGATTATAATAAAGACATTGAATCTAGACACCAAGCATAAAATATTTTAGAAATTTGAAGAAGATTATTTGGTAAATCATTAGAGATATAAACAAAATTATTTTGCAAGATTACAAGGTAAGATGCACCAATGGAAATTAAGTGGAATATATACATTGGAAATGTAACTAATGTTAGCCCTATTTAAGGAGAATAATCTAAAACATTTTCACTGCTTCTAGATCAAGTATAAAAGGACCAATGTACGAAGATCAGAGAGAGAAGAAAAAGAGAGAGAGTAAAGAGAGTAGGTCATGATCAGACAGAGAAGAATGTGAAGGTATTGAAGACTAGAGAAGTTACTAAGTAACATAATAGTTAGAGAAGAACTACAAATGTGAATTAGAGTTGAGGCTACCGAGTACAGAAGTTGAATTGTGATAGAAATGCAGAATGAGGTAATGTGATATTGGGCATATTGAGTCTAACAAGCATTTGTTGATGCATCATTACAGACATTTTTAGTACTGGTTTATATTGTAATTAGAATTGTAAAATCCCTTAACCAAGTAGGCCCTAATAGATCTTAATTTGTAAATCTTTTAACAAGGTACATCTCTTAGATTAGAGTTGTAAAATCCTTTAGCAAGGTAGAATGAATAAGTCTTTGTAACACTAATAGGGTAAATATTCTTACCAGGATAAGCTATCAGAAATAGCTAATTTGGTAGCTCTAATCGAGCAACCTTTTTACTGCAGTGGTGAAGAATTATGGGTATCATCCCCATCGCAGTTTTTCCCTCTGACCAAGGGTTTTTGTGAGACCAAAAATTATGGTGTTACGAGTTATGTTTTATGTGTCAATTTCTATATTTGTTAATATTTCATGCAAAGTTTATAATTCAGTTAATGTTCAAAATAAGTTGATAAAAGTTTTTGGAGCACCGATTCACCCCTCCCCTCTTAGTACTTGACTTTCCATAAATAATCCAACACTCTTTTGTTAAAAACTAGGGGATATGGTGAAGATTTCAAAGGACGCCATTGGTGGCCATAATAGCCTCTTTAGGTGGATAGTGCTAGAAGTTTATATGCTTAGAAAAAAGGGGATATCACTCACTAACAATAGGGATCTAGGAAAAGGTACACTGAATAAGAACTTGTATGTGAAAAATGTGGATAGAATTATTTCTCAAATCCAAAATTATGCAAGGGCTGTCAAGGCTATGAAGGTGAAACATGAAGACAAAATTAGGATCCTAGAAGAGTCCCTTGATAAATTGCAAGATAAATTGAGGGATTTCATGGTTCTTAGTAGAACTACTATGAAGTGCAACACTGAAGTGCTTGAGTAATTAAACAAGAATGCCCAATTTGTCCAAGGACTATCTAAAGATAACTCTAAGTCTCCTAGACTAAGTGTGAAAAGAAAAGGGAAGAAAGAGGTGGTATTACAACATGACATGGGCACATGTCTTTCTATCAATCCTTCTATCGGGAGTTGTAGCCATGAAAAGGATAAGAATGATCAAGAAAACATTGTACATAAAGTCCTAAATGTTAATGTCATTCATAAAAATGAACAAAATTTAAAGAATTTCTAGTAAGTTACCAGGTTTGTTTAGCCTTCACATTCCATTTGGTTTTCTATTGGCCAACTTTTGTTTCACTTTTGGTTTTAGTCTAATGCCGATGATGTTTATTGTAAAGGGCTTCAAGGTCCCTCAAAAACCTATTTTTCCCTAATAAAAAGTATTACAAGAAGAATGTTCTCTAATTATTTTTTATTGTATCATCAAACGTACAATATTTTTCATCAAGTAGCATGAAAAAAGAAAAGAACTTTTGTTTTAGTTTTTAAAACTTCTAATATAAATTTTTTTTTATATTCAATGATTAGTGATAAAAAATATCAACTCTAAAAATATAATCAAATTTAAAAACATCATTTAAATGATATTATTATGATGCGAGTACATAAGACATATAATGTCTTCCTAGTTGTAATCTAATTAATAGGGCCATCTCAATATATTCATCCTTAATTTCTTTGCAATCTTTACACAATGTCAACCCCTTACATTATCACAACAAATGTAAGTATTTAAAAACTTCTTAATTATGACAACAAATATTTGTGAAATATTATTTGATAAATATTTATAAATTATTTTCATTTTGTATTTATGACTAAATTTAATTTTTAAAAGATTTACAAATGTTGCAATAGTGTTGATGGGTATGGTAGTATTTCCCAATAATCTGTGACAAATGTAATCTTAACACTTGTTTATTCAAATTAAATGATAAATGGCTCACTATGTGCAACCCATTGTTATATATGAGTAAACATACATGATTTTCAAAATAAGAGTGTTAAAACTAAAGTTAGATATATGTGTATGTACATCATGAAAGTAGATATGAAACCCCAATGTTGATAACTAAATATTTGTTGTGGAGAATAATACATGATAATTATAGTTTAGGTTATAATATTTTTATGAATATTCATTTTTTAAAGACTTTTTAATAAATTCATTTTGTTCAAATCTTACAATCAAGACATCACATGAGAACACATTTTTTAATAAATCTATTTTTTTGTATTTCCTGTAATCATGAAATTCTATGAGACTATATCTCTTTGATGCATTATGTCCAATAGGTATGTCTTGCTATTCTTTCATATTTTGCACGTGTCAACTAGATCCAAAGCATTTCCAACTATAATATCTATGGGAAATCCTCTTTTCATTATGCTCTAATGGATTTTCATTCTTATTCCAAAGCTCCCAATTTGGCACATATAGACAGGATATTGACAAAGGTTGTGGAATTCAGTTCTACACATATTAAGCTCCCAATTTGGCACATATAGATAGGACATTGACAAAGGTTGTGGAATTCAGTTCTACACATATTATGCTTCCACATTTTGCATACATGTCTACCTAATAAGATCAACTGAAATATTTGAAAATATTTTTTCATCCTTACATATAATATGACAAAAATCCCCATTCCACTATGCTTTAATAAATCAATTTTTCTCACATTCCACAACCATGAAATTCAATAAGATGAGATTTCTTTGAAGCATTATGTCAAACAGTTCGCATACTTTTCAACTATTCTTGCATATTTTACATATGTCTCCCAAAGCATTTCAAACTAGCATGCGGCAAAAATCCTCTTTTCAATATGCTTGGATGTCCATGCCCTATGCCAAAGCTCCCAATTTGGCACAGGTAAGGAGGATGCTGGTCAAGGTTGCGGAATTAAGCTTTACACATGTGTTTCTACATTTTGCATACATGTTTATTTGAGCAGTTCAACAAAAATATATAAAAAACATTCCTACCCTTGACCTATAATATATGATACAAATCCCCCTTCCAACAACATGCTTCGATGATCCAAAGCTCTCATTTTGGCATAGGCAGGGAGGATATACGTAGAGGCTATTTAATGTGGTTTAACATTTGCCAATTACATTTACTTTAAAATTTAATCAACATTTTAATAAATTAATTTTGTGCATATTCTCTCAAACAGTCTACCTGCCTTTTCTATTCTTCCATATTTTGGATACTTGTCTACCATAGCATTTCTAGTTAAAATAGCTAACAAAAGTCCTCTTGTGAAATTCATTTTTACATCTACTATGCTTCCACATTTTGCATACATGTCTATTTAGGCAGTTCAGCCACACCATTTGATAAATTTCCTCCATCCTTTGTGTATAATATTTGAAATAAGAAAAAGTTCAGTCTGCATGTTTGGGTTGAACTTTCAGTCTAGACTTATAAAATGCTACCGAGCTCTCTTGGAATGACACCCTGGAGATCATTGTCATCCTGGTCCAATTGCTTCAATCGTTGCAATTTAGCCAATTCTGTTGGAATGACACCCTGGTTGGCCATTATCAGCTGCTCTGCATGTTTTGAAGAGGAGAGACTATCTCTCTTGGATTTCAAGCAAGGCCTTAATTTGAGTTATGATAGAGATTATGGATATGCTGCTCCGCTGGAATCGTGGAGAGGGTTGAACTGCTGCGTTTGGGAGGGAGTGGGCTGCCACCCACGCACTGCCCATGTCATCTCCTTAGATTTGCAATATTCTTACATTGAATGGAGTGAAATTCGAGGGGGGCTATTCCAACTGCTGCATTTAGAGCACTTGGACCTCTCCTGGAATCACTTCAACTCTGTTTCTATCCCTCCACAGGTTGGAGAGCTGACGAGACTCAAGTATCTCGAGTTGTATGAATGTGGATTTATCGGCCGAATTCCGACAGAATTGACTGAATCGCAGCAATTGGAGTATTTGGACCTGAGTGGCAATAATCTCCAGGGTGTCATTCCAGCAGAATTGACTGAATTGCAGCCATTGGAGCATTTGGACCTGAGTGGCAATAATCTTCAGGATGTCATTCCAACAAAATTGGCTAAATTGCAGCAATTGGAGCATTTGGACCTGAGTGACAATTATCTCCACGGTGTCATTCCAAGAGAGGTCGGTAACATTTCCAAGAGGTTTTCAATTTTCTATAGATTAAACGCTAGATTATGATGCAGAGATACCTCTAAATTAACCATATATACATACATAAATATAGAAACAGTCAAAACAGAATAAAAAAAAGGTGAAAAGACAAAACGGGAAAGGTTTGGTTAGGAGCCACACTCTAGGCAACCAAAGCTTACGCGGCCAAATCTCGGTAGTTTACAACCCGAAAACTCAATATGTGAAAACAATGTTGGGTGTTTCCTTGTTTGTTTTGGTTGCATCTAGTTATTGATTTCTTGATCCTATCTCATAGAATTTTATTTAGCTATTGATTTGATGATCCTATCCAACAGATCATGCCGTCCGTATAGATAGCTCTTAAACTATCCTCGATTGTTACTATATGTTTTTCTCGTTATGTATGTCGTCCGCGTTCAAACAAAAGGAAAAAAATCATTATTATTGAAAGGCCCTACCGAATGTAATTACTTTTAAATAGCTTCTCTTCGTTCTAATCGTAATGTTCAGATTGTCCTATTGAGAGTCTCCCTGATGGTCAATCTACGGATGTTTCTGTAGAGAGAAGGCCAACAGATACATTAAGTTTTATTATGTCTTTTATTATGATTCTTCATTTCTGAAGACTCTTCATTATATAATAATCTGGAGCTTTTATATTTGCTGCTCCTGCTCATTTGTAAATAACTTTTGGGAATTAATACAATAGTCTGCAGTCTGGATATAGCCACAATTTATGATGAACCAGGATAAATCTTGTATTTGCATTTTGTCAATTAGTTTATTTATCTGCTATTTGTTCCTAGCATTTTTCAATCCCTTTCAGTTTTTTAAGAAGTTGGAGCATTTCCATTTACTTCTTCAATGCCAGTGAAAATAAGCTGCCAATGATAGCTTGAATGGCATGGGATTTCATGCCTATAATAACAGAAGCCTCAAATCACAGTACTTCGCTTCATCAAACCATATTTAGCCTGAATTACGCACAGTATGTTCAACCTGACGATATGGAAATGGATTATGAGTCTGTGTAGTTGCAGTTTGCAGGAATGAAAAGAAGGCAAAATAGACACAGAATAGCTTCAGGAGTGGAGGGATGCACTCTGTAATGTGGGTCGCATCATTAATAAAATAGAGTGGGTATAGATACTCTCTACAGAACTATTGATTTGCTTTCAAATTTTCACATGCATTTCTTTATTTCATAAACTTGTCATGCTGAGCTTCATTTATTTTGTTTCGGTATTCAATTATTCTATATATTTTAGTGACGAGGGGGAGGCCGCTGAAGAGTATTGTCAATTGCGTTTTGAGAGTAATTAGATATGCTCTAGTTCTGGAGGCAAAATATCCAATCCGCATACGGGAAGCCATACCAAATTCTTTAATCACAACAATTCAATCTGCTGTAAGCAGTCGCGATGTTTAAATTGTGGATAATTTAGCAATGGATGGTTCTGGTAAGATGACTCTTTCTAAGCAATTATATTAAAATAAACTCACGTTTATGGAAAGGTCTAGTTGTCTGTTAGACGAAAGAACGATTGGATCTTTATATTGTGGTTGTGAGAAGGGAAGTCGAACACCTTAGGTTTTGGATCGTCTTATCCGTCTATAAAATTTAAAAAAAATCGACCCATCAGATCTACAATGATTTTTTCTTTTGTTATCAATTTATCGATGCATTGAGCACCTTTCATAAATCATCGTTCCAATTGGGGAATGTAGTATAACATAATATATTTCTCATAGAAATGTAAAAGTTTATTAATATTTATCTAAAAATGAATTTTATTTTATAAAGATTAATAAATTAGTATTTAAACTCTATTGTCTTTCAATGTTTTAGAACAGAATTATGGTGTTTGTGATAGACCCATTGGATTTTTTTTTCTTATTTGTTAATGTGTTTATTATTTGTTAATGTCTATATTAGAATTTGTGTAATGAGTGACCTATTCTACCATTGCAATTGTTCATGTATACATATCATTGTATAGAATTATGTAATATCAATGATGATCATTTACCTATAATGGTTCTAATATGTGTTGTACAATGCATCACTGTATATTAATAATACAAAATTTTATATTCTGATTGTTATAAGATGTAATCATACGAAACAAACTTTGGCAAAATAGCCTAACATTTCACCATCTTAATTAATATTGTTAAAGTTGGAGAGCACCACAATAATTTTGGATCATATAGAGAAGGTTTAATATGCATCACTGTCTCTTAAACTCTTTGAAATTATAAGCATCATTCTCATTTGAACAACATGATTATGATTTTTATTTCTATGTTGAATCTTAATATAAATGTCTAATATAACCATTTTTTGGTTTAAGATTGATCATCATAAAAAACATGGTGCTACTAGAACAATTGGTATTTATTGTACTTAAAAAATATTATCATAATTATTTATATTTTTATTAATATGATGTATTTAGAAAACTAAAGATAAATAATTATTTGATACAGTTTCCTATAATGTAAGATCCATATTGTATATTGAGTACTCTAGATGATAGATGGGCAACGTCTAAACAGAAAACTAAAACACATGTCTTACCAAAAGGGACACTTAGTTTTTTTTCCCAAACTCTCCTTATACTATTAGGTTTTAGTTGGTTATTTAGCCACTACCATCTAGATGCACATTTTGATCACAATTACTCATTAATTAAAATTCAAAATGTAACATGATATTAAATTTCAATTAATTAACAACCATGCTCGAATCTCTACTAAAAAAACGTTGCATAAACGTCCTTAACAATATTGTTACATTCCTATATTTGAATGTATATAATACTAGTTATTTGAATATCTTAATCAACAATCCCAAAACAAACGATGATATTAACAATATATTTAAATTATATAAAATAAATTTATCCAAATCAATAAATATAAATATCATTCACCTTTGAACTCACTTATTTATTATATCTCTACAAAAATGTTCTTAAACTATTACATGTGACACACTCTTTTAAACTAAATAAATTGTTTCAAAATATTATTGAATAATCACAAATGTTGATAATTTTATTAATCAAGTATTGTTCAAGCAATATAAATATTTACGTCAACTTCCATTTCATAAAACCTTATAAATGCTACCGATTGCAGATAATTCTTAAATTTACGTTTTTCACTATGAAAAGCAAGGTTGTTTTTATTGTGTAAATCAATCTGGTCGTCTGTTTTAAGCGACATTATCTAGAAAATTAACATCGAAAACTAGGACACAACTTACAAGAAAACCAGTCCAAATACACCGATGATCGCCAAGAGCGCACAGTTATAAAACTTTGATCAAATCGTCTGAATTCTCCTTTCGTTCTACTTTCTTTGGTTCTCTTGCATTTTGGGGGGTTCAACTTTCACACTGATCCATGGAGTCGACCTGTTCATCTACCTCTGGGGATCGTCCCATGAATGAGCCAACAGATGTTTCTCGAGAACTTGAATCTCATCCCTCTACTTCTCATAAACCCTCATACAAATTTCAATATTCATTCATCTTTGACTGTTAATATTCTTTCATTTCTTTCCTCTTTGCGTTAGGTCGTCCCAATTCAGTGTTATCTACGCCTGTCACTAATGTTTTTGAAGAAGTTGCCCCGACTTCTCCGGTAAAAATAATGCCAATGGAAAAGCTGCCGTATGATGTATTTATAAATCATCGTGGCATCGATTCTAAAGAAACGCTTGCCAAAACTCTCTACAAGACTCTGACAGGCAGGGGATTTAGGGTTTTTCTTGATTCACAGGAGCTTGAATTGGGGGAGTATTTGCCTTCAGCACTAGAGGCGGCAATGTGTAGTTCTAAGCTTCATATAGCAATAATTTCTGAGAACTATGCACAATCCCAGTGGTGTTTGGCAGAACTTTCATTTATCCTCAAAACTGCAACACAAATTGTTCCTGTTTTCTATCATGTTCAGCCGGAGGATGTGCGATATGGGAAAGGAGTCTTTGCTGAGGCATTTTCCAGGCATAAAGAGAAGGGAAGATACAGCACAGAAAAGCTTCAGGAGTGGAAGAATGCGCTCCACGGTGTTTCATACTATGTGGGTCACGTCATTAATAACAAGGAGTGAGTGAAAAAATACTGTCCACCACTTCAAGCATTTTTTTCCAACCTTCACCTGCATATTTTTCATTTTCTTAATGTAGGGAAGATTTTTCATTTTCTTAATGTAGGGAAGATAAGTCGTGTTAATCTACGTCTTTACAGTGTTCTGTGTTATTGGGTATGTTCTAGTGACGAGGCGAAGCTGCTGAAGAATATTGTCAGTAGAGTTTCGAAAGTAAAATCTATGTAAGCCTATTCCATCCCAGGTTCGTGGCCGAGGTACTCATAAAATCGTGGTGAATTATCCAGGCTTGTTTTATAAGATTTTATTGAGTTATTTTTCTTAATAAAGGAATCATGGAAACGAAAAAAAGGATGGTGGTACTGGCTAAGACTAAATATTCAATAGTTAACATCTCAAAAATTATTGAACAATTTTCTATAAAGCTAAAATCAAACACACCCAATATCTATTTGTATATCTACAACGTATAATTAACACATGTTAAATATATTGATGTATTATTTATTCATATAGAGCTTTATCTTATTTAGACGCTTAAGAAATGCATCAGTTATACCAGCCTTTTGCTTTATAATTTAACAAATCTCTCTTGTAATTGTATCTTTTTTCAGTAAAATTATGTTGAATTTCAATATATTTTGAGCTTAATATAATTGAATTATTAGCCAATTTGATTGAGCTTTGATTGTTTCAATTTGATTAGAGTTTTTCTTTTCTATTTGTGTCTCATATCTTAAAAAATATACTATATTCAAACAAATTTATAAGTAACATTATTATTTTTATAACAGGTTGATCCTTCTTGCTCCAATGCTCAATATTCAATCTTATAATAAATGCACGACTAATAGTGCATTTTCTATCATGTATATTTCTACCGCTATCAAAATATAAATATGGTATCAACTTAACACTCAAATAGTTAGTATGCTCAAAATAAAAATTAGTTCTAGCATTGTTTTTTTTGTTTTTTTTGACAACTTCATTCCTCTTATGTTTTATTATATTATTCTTCTTTGATTCCGTAACAAGGTTTGGCTCTTGTCAATAATCTAGCTTACCTTAATCAGACAAATTGAAATTGTTAGTATACTCAAAACTAAAATCAATGTCTCCCTCTATCTATTAGATAATTTTTTGTGTTTTATTCTAATGAGGCTTACTTAAGTTTCAACAACAAACTAGCAAAATCTGTTAACTTAATATACAATATCAAGTCTTGTTGTGGTTAAATCGTTTGAATCACTTATCAATGATATACATAAAGTGTTATTTACTTCTCTTGATGTCATTAACAATAAGAAAACCTAACATACAGAATATACACTAACTTCTATTGATGAAACTAAAGAAACTTTTCTTTATGAAAAATTCACCTCACTTTTATTTTACCAAATTCTTATTAGTAGAATAAATTATTAATTTTAAATGGAATAAACTTAGTACATATTTAAGATCATATAAATCTTTGTCTAATTTGTACACTATATATTCTTCACCTTAAATTAAAAAAATATTAGATTTAACAATTTTTTTAGATCACCATTCAAATCTATTTATTTATATAAATGATATTTATTTTAAGTACAACTACAAATCTATCTTTATAATATATGCCCCATTTTTTAAATAGCATTTTGTAGCCTGTCTAACTTTAGATTTATCAACACAGGTATTTAGAAACTTTAGTAATTTCAATTATCATTAATTCAGTTACTTCTTAAGTATCTTTCTCCATTAACAAGTTCATTCTCCATTCACTTAAACTTGAGTGACACGTAGAAAGGAGCTCAACAATTGGTCAAATACCTGTTAACATATTTAAATTCTAACTTGACACCTATTGGAATTTCTCAACAACTACCCAACAAGCAATCGCACATCACACATCTACCACATATATAATTGACAAATATTAAGCATACAGATACATTATTTATTCATAAATTATAATGATCTTATCACTCTAATTATTCTATATTTTGTTGTAGAGTATGTTGCTAAGAGTATGAATTCGGTGGTGCAGAATCAAATTCATAAATTATAATGATCTTATCACTCTAATTATTCTATATCTTTTTGTAGAGTATGTTGCTAAGAGTATGAATTTGGTGGTGCAGAATCAAGAATAAAAGTAAGGGAGTAAACAATATGGATATAGTTCGTCGTATTGACACATAATCAAGTGTGGAGGTAAATAAGTTTGGATAAGTCGATTAACACAGCATTCCACTTCCTACGTAACAAACGATCAAATACTTAACAAACTCTGTTGAAAGAAAAGGTGAAGTGGAGAAAGGATTGATAGTCATGGGAAAAGTGCAGCGTGTGGACATTTTCCATTTCTTATTAGAGCTTCAGTGAATTTATGTTGTCACATTAGATTTTTCTTCATGTAAATGTGAGATGCATCTAGTGAAATAAATACTTTGTGGCCAAAATTGGCAACAGCATTGATTTAATTCATTTTTCCTTCTGACTGGACATACAAAATGTACAGATACTTTAGATGTAAGCGTCAGCCCTCAACATAAACAAGGAAATACTAAGATGAAACGAAATAGTAAACCACAATGAATGGATAATGTACTTGCAATTATTAATAGATGTTCTAATTTTGAAGTTGTATTTTATCTATCAAAAGGCAATGTATTAATCTAATATCAAATTAAGTGTGCTATCATGTGCTCATCGTAAGAATGCACAGCTTTTAAAATAGAATAGAAAGTAGACTTATTCAAAGGAAACCATCCAACCACCCTAAAAAAAAAACATTTATAATGTTCCAAAGAATCCCAAGCCTAACATCCTAGAGCAGATTTACACAGAAAAACATATGTTACAAAATGCAGGCCCGCCTGAGACCAAAGGGGAAGATAGAGCTGAGGATTACAAAGAAAAATTTATTTCCCATTAATGGACGAGATCTCATGATGGAGCTACCAATCATGAAGATATCACCTTATATAGCATAGCCGGAGACACATGAATGCATACTTTGACCCATCAAAATTTCATATTAAACTTTTTAAATATGTTTCTAGTTTTCGTCTAGAGACAATTATGTACTTGTTTGAAATGATTTATTGTTGTGTTTCTTAAAAAAAAAATATTTATTTGTTTTCAGTTTATTATGTGAGAATTAGATAATTTCTCATTCATTTTTAAAAAATTACAAGAGCAGACCAGTATTTAGTTTGAATAAAATATTATAAGTTAAAAAATATCAAATTAATAATGATAGTACTCATCTTTATTTTATAAGTTGTAATTGTTTTATCAAGATCAAGTTTCATCTTTACATCGAAATCCTGATTATAGATTATCTATAGTTTTCTATTGTCAAATTCAATTGTTTGTTAAAAAAAGGCTTACTTCTTGATGAGTTGGGGAATTATTGGAGCTAAAAAAAATTAAATAATAATAGTCTCTAAGAATCATTTTGACAGTTTAAATATAGAAGGTTTCAGTACAAGGTTGCTAGTTGTTCATAGTTTCAATTGATGAACCATCCAAGAATAAAGAAATAATTTTTCAAGACTATCTTATGTCACATGAATTAGAGATGTTCCTGTAAATGTTTTACCAAAATTAGAACCTACTTAGAAATTTAAGTTTTTTATTAATGTGATGTATTGGTTCTCAAATCAACGGAATTGTAGAATATTTAAGTAAATATAATCTTTTTATATTCTATTTTATAGATTTGTTATCCTAGAATGGCAAAGACTTCTAAGATAAGCAGATTTTGATACTTTCTTCATACTCTTAATCCTTATCTCCGGTAATCTTGCTATTTAACTAATCTCCTATCCTTCTGCTATTACTCTTGCTTTTATCTTCACTTCTACTTCTATGATCTTCCTACTATAATTTTATCATGCATTTATACTTCCTTACTGTTATGTTCTCTCTAGATCCTCATTTATAACTCTATGACACAATGTTTAAATTTATCACTTGGATAAATCTGTAGACTATTTAACTCTTTTTACAAGATAATTATATATATGCCACCATAATTTGTTCAATTGGATTTAACCTCTTCAAATGATTTTGATATTCAGATTATTCTGACAATAAACAATTTCTTCATATAAGAAATTAAGATAACATTCAATAACTAGAATTGAAAATCATAGAGAATTGATTTTAAAAAAAAAATTTCCACTCCACAATTGCTGAAAAAAGATTCATTATATCGTATTACTTACATACTATTAAAAAAATGTTCTTGATGTTATATATTACAATGTATTACAATGTGGCTTCCCCATCTTTAGTGCTAAAAATGGTGTTTTTACAACTACTTATTAATACATTATCAAAAAGCATTGTACAAAAAATTTCTCTGAATTAGGGCTGTTAACGATACTGCCAAACTTGTTAAATTATCCACTTATCTGTATCTTTATTCCTGAGATAGTTACTTTGCTCTTGCGTTCACGTGAAAATGGTTCACATTAGGTGAAAGCATCTTATTTTGGGGAGAAAATATATAAGGATAAAATAATTATCTGATAAACTCATATCATTAAAGATATAAATATTTGTTCTTCCTTCATTATTTCCTAGTAAGGGCATCTATAGAACCACTGTGTAAGATATTTTCTCGGCATTACTTTTTATGCTTTATTTCTTCATTGTTTGTTTTGGTTTATCTCATCCTCAATGTTATACCTGATTCGTTCAAATGTTCATGAGCTATATGGTGATCTTCTTCCTTTCCCGGAGATTGTGTAATTTCATGCGGCAAATAACATTTGATTAGTAGAATGTCTACATATTTCAAAACATTTATACTATTCTTTTATAACTTTCATTGTCAAAGCTTCTCTTCCAAAATGAATTTAACAATTTCTCTCTTTGAACACAGATATCTCAGATCACAACTTACAATATTAAGATGTGTTGAGGGGGTTGTGCATCCTCCAGACTTTTTATTTCATATGCTTTTCATACATTCTGTATACATATTTTCGCTATTTTATGGCCCTCTATCTTTTATGTTCGGATGAAGACCCGTATACCTAAATAAACCTCTGAGTCCCTGTTTGGTTGTGGGAATTGATCTGGAATTGGCATAAACTAATTTTGAATTTGTCAAATCTTCAGTTTAGCAGTGCAAAACGAAATTGGAAGAGGGAGATGTATATTCTCATTTTGACCAAAAATCAGCATATACATCTTCCACTTGAAAAGAAGGAATTGGAATGAGGGCCAAATTCTACTTTTTCAATCCCCATTTTGAAACCATTTCGATCCTGAGTGCAAACAAATTTAACATTTGGAGTCCCGTGCAAACGAATTTAAAATATTTGCATTTGCTTTTATGTTGTATTCAAACGGCTGTAGGTTTCGTTCTGGAACAGTTGTACTGTTTTATTGAGTTGGAACGGCTGTAGATTTTCTGACTGTACGTTATATTGGAGCGATTGTAGATTTCCTGACTGAACCGGCTGTGCTGTTGTGCTGTGTTGTATTTGAACGATTGTGAGTTTCGGAATCAAACCTCACGTTTCACACAAGCTACGAAGGTTGTAGAATCCAGCCTTTTGTCAACTATATTTGCATTAAGGTTTTCAAAATTAATTTGTTAAATCATTCTGTTTTGTTCTCTTAATCATTACTCGTCGTGGGATAATATCTCATTGAGGCGTCATACGAAACTGTTTGCGTGCTTTATTTCTGCTTCAAATTTCATTTCAAAACTTCCACCTTGGTCTTTAATATGCTTTGAGTTATCTTTGAGACACAGAAAGCTTCTTCCATAAGCTTCAGAGTTCAGTTGTCTAGCCACTACCTGATTTTCCTTTTCCTGAGCTTGGCAATCATCTTTCACCGCATTGTAATTAGGTGTCTCTAAGCCATATGTTTTGAACGAGTCAGTAGTTAAAGAGTTGGGCTGTTGTGTGGCTGAAGCAACAGGTTTATCTGAATATTCGTTAGCTTCATTTTCAATGCATACTCATTTCATTTGAAATCTTTCCAAAGTCACGATCTTCCAATTTAACTACTAACTCATAAGGTGCCATGCTATCATATTCCTAAGGCTTGGATAAGTAGAACATCTTCCCCAGGCAAGCACCCAAATTATTTTGTATTGCTCCTATTTATTAATAAGAAGGTTTATTTGTAATGCCGTCTCTGAAACATGCAATGACTCCTTTTGATCTCCAGCGGATTCTCCTATGATAACTTATTCACAGACATATAGTCTTCAGATCCAACACACATTAATTCAACCAGATGACATTAGTCTTTTTGTTTCAATACTGCCCCCATCATATATTCAATCCTTTTTCCGTTTTGTGTGTATCCCGCAATCTGAGAGGACACATTTTATTGATGTAATAAATTATATCTCTATCTGAGAGACTCAATCAAGCAACTCTCATGTGTTGTCTGAATTTCCACAGCTATATACTCCCCATGAGTTTGTTGAATAAATTCAGACACCACCTCACTATATATTCAATCTTCAACCAATATCTCATTGCACATCTGATAGCTTTAGCTGCTCGTAACACCCTCACCAGCATACGTTTTCAAAATATGGATCAGAACAAGGGAATGAAAACCAGTCCAAACCCTAGCGCCATTTTGTGCTACCAGTTAGGGCAAAATATTTTTCAGTAGAGCGACATTGGTAATCCGAGATATATTTTATTTGTTCACCGATGATGGTTGTCTTGCCGATATTAAAAAGTTATATTCTTTTTAACGAGTTCACTTGCCTGTTAACTGCAAAATAAAATTTGTTCCATGGGGAAAATATTTCAAACCATTATAGAAAGGCCTTTTATCTATCTGTTATATGGGTCCCCATTATTTAATCTGCATAATGATAAATTTCTTGAAAGCTTTGACAACTCCATTTCAACTGATTTAAATCATTTGGGACTGATTTTGTTTGTGCAAGGAAATGTCTAACAAAGGAATGCAAATAGCTATTAAAGACACTGTGATGTTATTTGTGCTCGTGATTTTCACAACATAATATTAATAGGATGTTCCATATAGTCTCAAGCCTCAAGAAAGAATGATAATGACTTCAAAATGTACAAGTATGGGAATGGAGAGCTCTCAAAATGCATAAGTGTTGAAGTTGCACAATGAGATTTGATTGACTATGAGAGGATACTTTTGGTTAAGTCTTTGAGGAGGTTAGGGTTTTTTCATAAATGAAAGGTGGCTGAAGGAAGTTGGAAGAGACTTGCCATAAATGACATTTACATATCAAAAACCCAAAAGTCAAATTATAAATGAAGGGCCTCAATTGCATTTAAGTGGGATTTGAGTCAAAGGGACAAGATTTGACTTTGGTTTCCCTAATCCTCAAACTTAGGAACGTACACATGTTAAGTAAGGTTTTAGGCTAAGTGTCTTGGGTTAAGTGGGAGGCAAGTTGATAGGTTATGAAAGGGTTAGTGGTGAGGGTTAGGGTGCCAACAAGAAGTTGAGTTCACTTTTTAGTTAAAGACTGGAACTATTTTTCTTGTTTTTTTCAATTTTAGATTGTTTGAGCTGAATATTTGAAGGACATAGAGATTGAATCTTTAAAAAGTCAATAATAAAAATCATTGTAACTAAAGTCTACTTTCCAAATATGTAATTTATTTTAATACAATATAATTTCCTTTTCAATCGACATTACTAAAACCCACATTTGAAACTATTTATCTACATTTTTGGGTAATGGCATGTAATATAGTTAAGATTGATGACAATATTTTTTGTACAACAAGCATAATTTAACCAAAACATATCATTTTTTTGAAGTGTATAGAATTGTGATATTGCTATCAGGATTCAACTGTGTAGTATTTTGAGTCAAACTCATTGACCCATGGTTCATGAGTAGTAGTTCAACACGAACCCATCTCTCATGAGAATGAATGGAACACTTATCACTCATTGGATCTAGGTGATGCTCACAGAGGTGAAGCACCGGGACTTCCCAGGAGGTCACCCATCCCAGTACTACTCCAGCTCGAGTGTGCTTAACTACAGAGTTTCCTCCATGGCTAAACCCACTCTGCTTGCATCCTCATTTGCAAAACCTTCACCAAGTGTTGTGCCTTACGAACCATTCATTATAAAGCCCCTTAAGTTCATCAATTGATAAGTAGGAGATATTTTCCACAGCAAGTCAAATTGTGATATTGCTATCAGGATTCAACTATGTAGTATTTTGAGTCAAACTCATTGACTCATGATTCATGAGTAGTAGTTCAACACAAACCCATCTCTCATGAGAATGAATGGAACACTTATCACTCATTGGATCTAGGTGATGCTCACAAAGGTGAAGCACTGAGGCTTCCTGGGAGGTCACCCATACCAGTACTACTCTAGCTTGAGCACGCTTAACTACAGAGTTTCCTCCATGGTTAAACCCACTATGCTTGCATCTTCATTTTGCTAGAATTTTCTAATGAAAAAGGTTATTAAAATAATAAGAAAGATTTTTATCTCTAGTTTGTAGACACGTTTCATAGAAATTTAATAAAAAATAGATGAACTAATTAAAATTTAAAAAAAATTACATATTTGGAGTCTACACAGTCTCATCTATAATGGATTTTTTTGTCAGAAAGGTCTATAGAAAATCCATTCTGAATTGTAGTCACAGTGTGTTTTTTTATAAATTGAGATGGCCTCCAAGGTCCAAGTCAAACAAGATCTAAAGCTAGGGGTCTATTGACCAAGTCTTTTCCCAAGGCTAAACCTGAAGAAATTTTGGGAGCAATATTTTAAATTTTAAGGAATGGGGTCCCGCTTTACAAATGTTACCTCATTCCTTTTTATATGCATTGATAAATTGGGGTAAATTGACCAAGGTCCCTCTTAGAAATGGGTTAACATTCCAAAAATGGAATGGGACCTCATTTTGAAATAGGGTAATGGAATGTTACACCATTTAAAAATAGGTTAGCATTTTATTTAATTCCAACCTTCCACAAATAAAAGTGTTAAAAATAAAAGTTTAATTATTTTAAATATTTAATTAATTTAAAATTTTGATTAATGGTGCATCACGATCCTTGTATAGACATTTCCATGTCCTAAGGGTTTATAGGTCATAATGGGTCACAATGACTCCTAATGGATCTTAAGGGGTTCTAGGACTATTTAGAACCAACTAGGAACCCTTAAGGCCCCTTATGATTTATTAGGAGAGCTAGGAGCCATTAGGATCCCTTAGGGCACATTAATGGTTATAGGAGACATTAATAGATCCTAAGGGGTCCAAATGGGTCCAAGGACCCATTAAGGGGCCCACCTAGAAGTTGGTTTGGCTGGAAGAAGAAGAGTTCACACTATGAAGTAGGATGACTTTTGTTGAAAATGACATAATAGGTCCTAATGCATACTAAGCAGTCCTAAGGGGTTCTAAGCAATTGTAGGATTGATTAATGAGTCTTAAGGGGTCCTAAATGGTCTTAAGACCCATTAATGGGTCCTACAATCCCTTAGGACCCCTTATGATACATAATGGGTCTAATGGGGTCCTAATGCATACAAAGGGTCATACGGGGTTCTAATGGGTCATAGGACCCATTAATGAGTTCTAAGGGGGCACTAAATGGTTATAGGACTCATTAATGGGTCCTACAACCCCTAAGGACCCCTTCAAACCCCTTATAATACATAATGATTCCTAAAGGTCCTAATGCATACTACATGGTCCTAAGGGGTCATAAATTTTTCTAAGACCCATTAATGGGTTCTACAACCCCTAAGGACCTCTTAGGACCCCGTATGATACATAATGGGTCTTAATGTGTACAAAGGGGTCCTAAGGGATCCTAAGGGGTTGTAGGACCCATTAATAAGTTCTAACGGGTCCTAAATTGTCTTAGGTCTTATTAATCGGTTCTACTACCCATAAGGACCCCTTAGGTCCCTTATAATCCATAATGGGCCCTAAGGGGTCATTAATGGGTCGTAAGGAGTGCTGAATTATCCGAGCACTCATTAATGTATCCTACAACCCATAGGGACCCCTTGTGATACATAATAGGTTCTAAGGGGACCTAATGTGTACTAAGAGGTCCTATGACACATTAAAGGGGCCTAAGGGGGATCCTAATGCATACTATAAGGTTCTCAAGAGTTGTAAGTGGTCCTAGGAGTCAATAATGGGTCCTAAGATCCATAAGGATGCCTTAGGACTCCTTATGGTACATAATGGGTCCTAAGGGGTCCTAACATATATTAATGGGTGTCCTATGGAATCCTCATGGGTTAAAGGACCCATTAATGATTTGTAAGGGTTCCTAAATAGTTCTAGGAATTGTTAATGGGTCCTACAACCCTAAGTAGTCCCTTTATGATACAACATGGGTCCTAAGGATTCCTAATGTAGACTAATGATCCTTAGAGACATTAATGAGTCCTAAGGAGTCATAAATGATGCTAGGAATCATTAATAGTCCATATAAATCATTTACAACCCCTTAAGACTCCTTATGATACATAATGGGTCTTAAGGGGTCTAATTGTCTATTAAGGGGTCATGTGACACATTAATGGGTCCTAATTGGATCTAGGACCCATTAATGGATCTTATGGATTCTTAGGACCCCTTATGATACATATTAGGTCCTAAGAAATCCTAATGGGTAGTAAGGGGTCCTAGGACACATTTATGGGTCCTAAATGGTTCTAAGACATATTAATGAGTCCCACAATTCCTAAGGACCCCTTATGGAATGAGGCAAGGAAAAGGTTTAATATTTGGAAATCATACTTTCCATGGTAGAATAAACCATATTGATGTATAGTTTTATTTTGTTCCTAATTTAGTTGAATATGGAAAGGTGAAGTTGGAAAAGGTTGATAATTTAGAAATTTTGGAAAATACACAAACAAAACCAATGTACAATGATAACTTCAAATGATGTGTCATTTTTATGGTCCGTAGAGCCTTGAGAAGATAATACATTTGTCCTATAAGGTCTTTTTCAAGTAGGATATGTTGGAAATATTCAAGACTACCCAAGTTACTGAGAGGGGAGGGGTGAATCAGTAACTTCGAAAACTTTTAACCAATTCAGATCTTAACCATATTCCAAATAACATTTATATCAACAAGATAATTGCATGCATGAATAACTGAAAGAATAAAACATTCATAACACTTTGAACACACATATTTGGTGACCCAAAAACTTTCCAAATAGAAAGTAAAACTGGGGTGGGGATGATACCCACAAAACTTCAATACTGTAGTATAAAGTTTGCCGATTAAGGCTTACAATGATCACTTCTGATGATCTTCCCTGTTAGGAACAATAAGGACTGGTAGGTCCACCTTGTTAGAGGATTTACAAACATACAATGAAGTATGCACTCAATTAAGAGATTTTACAAAAGACTATTAGGTCTACCCTATTAAAGGATTTGGGGCTGATTCACCTATTAGGATGAAACAGTAGATCTCTTACTTGCAACTATACTTGCTAAATGAGATTCTTTGATGTACTGATCACCTTCTGTGATAGATATGTCTTTGCTGCTCCTTATACTACTGTAGCCCTATGTAATTTGCTTATCTCTACCTTTCTTCTATCTTCGCATATATCTCACATTTTTGCACTTCTTCTTTTTATCATTTTTATATCAATAAAAAACAATTACAAAGAAATTACAAAGTCGGCTCTCAAACAAGAAAACACAAATATTATTGAGTTGGCGCAAATATAGTGACTCGGTTACTGCAAACTAACTCGGTGACTTTCTGATACTCAGCATCCACTGCATTACTCGGCATCGTCATGCACTTGATAGAAGTGGAGACTCAGTCCATACTAATCACTCAGTCATAGTTTTGAACTCGGTGTATACTGGAGACTCAGTAGATATAGTGTCACTTGGTAAACACTTCTCGGTTTGCTCAGTAAACATTGTTCTATCTGCTCGGTAAACACTGTCCCACTTGCTCGGTAAACACTATCCTATATAAGTGTTGTCACTAATGACAAACATAATTAATGCCAACAATCTCCCCCTTTGGCATTAGTGACAAAAACACTTATTGCCCAAAACTTATATGCAAAAATCATGCTGAATCTATTTTTGATTTTTCAAAAATTTATCTTTGTCATACTGCTATATATACATTTCATGACTCTCCCATATAGTATACATATATACAAATATATTATTTCACCTCATACTCATATTTCACATATACTTTCCTCTCCCTTTCATATCTTATATACTTTCTCCCCCTTTTTGACAATAATGCCAAAGATGTATATACAGATATTTTACATGGAGATGCCAAAATGTGAAAGAAAATCAGAATGTACCTTACTAATCAGTGCCATAGTTCTATCCCAATTCTCTTGCAGAATCTTTCATGTATGGAGTGCAACTTGGACTTCTGCAGAGAGTTCAATCATATGATCTGCAATAGAAAACTGATTGTCATGGATCAATGTTTTTGAATGTGCAATATTCTTCTACATTGTATCCATGATGGGAAGGATCATATTCTGAATATCTAACAGTGTTGTCCTGATCCTTGCATCTTCTCTCAATAACTTTGTCTACTTATCAGATAGGATTCTGATTGTCATATGATGTGCAGAGCTTGAACTAGGTTCAAGTTGCAAATTTTGTGCACTAACCTTCAGATCCTCATCAATCTTATTTAATTTGTCCTTCATCTCCTTTTAGAACTCGGCAACATTACATACCTTGACAAAAACTGATGTTACCTTGGAATAGGAAGACTCAATGTTAGTCAAAACTAAATATAACTCTGTCTGATTGATAGCTATTTGCTTAGCAATGTGCTCAAGCACTTTATTTTCAAACTTCTTCTTAGCCTTCTCAAGCAACTTATTTGATCCAGAAGAATCCTCATTGAACTTGTTAACTGCTTCTGCCAACTGCAACAAAATGTGTTGAGAGGAATCAACCTCAACACCTATAGCCTTTGTCAAAATATTCTTGGCATCCTCAATGATCTTATATTCCTTATCTCTTTCATCTTTTAGCTTTTTCTGCTTGGCCTTCTTTTGGAGGAGTTCACGAACCATTTGCATTTGGTTTGCTATGAGTTTTGCAAAGTCCAATTGGGGAATCTCTATCTTTTCATCTAAATATATGTCCTCTTCTACATTTTTACACAAAAATTTTGTACTCGATCGAGCCTTGGGTTCAACTGTCATTGTACTTAATGCCTTTATGGTAGAAATTATTGTAGACATAGTAGGACTTGCAGTGAAAAATGGTAAACTTTCAACTGATGGAATGTTAACTGGAATACTTGATGAACCCAAAACTAAAGTATGTACAACTATAGAATCTGAAGTACTTACTGAGGAAAAACTTAAAATTGAAGAAGGTACTAAAGATGATGCTGGAGAGTGAAACTTAGTGGAAGAAGGAGGCTAAAGCTCAGTGGATGAAATGGTAACCACTTCTATCATCGTCATATTGAGCTATACTAGTGATGATTGGATATTTGATGCATCTGTAGGAGTTTTCACAATCACACTTGAAGCTATCTCTGATCTAGATGTAGCAATTTTTGCTGGAGAGTGAGGAAGTGAGGCAATTACCTCTGCAGCTATCCGAACTAGATCATCTTCCTCATCATTTTTCTTTCCTTCCTTGGTAGCTTCTTCCTCTGCTTCTTCTTTCTCAACATTATCTATCTGAACCGCTTCTTCTTCTTCATCATCACTATCATCTTCAATATCTTTAATTACAACAGTTTCAATACTCAGTTTGTGAAGATGATAGATGTTTTTCCAAGTATTTTTTGCACTTTTCACAACTGACTCTATATCTTTGATCAAAATTAAACAATTGTTGAATTTTAGTGTCATCTTATTCTCATTTTCTATCAATGCCTTATTAATTTCAGCATTTTCCAAACTTGGCATCAACTATCTTAAGGTTTGAGCACATATGTCCTTGACAGTTTGCCTTTCATTGGACCATCTCAACTTGATTTTGTCTAGTAAAACTCCTGGGATTTGAGAAGCCATGTCTTCAGGTGAGTACTTCCATTTTCCCATTTTCTCAATGATAACAACATCTTCAATTTCTTGCTGCTCTACTTTGGATCTTATTTCATATTTGAGAGATTTGAGATTTGCAATTCTAGATCCTTCTCTCTAACTCTTAATCTTTTCTCCTAATGAGGGAGGAGGCTTTTTGAGTACAATATCATCACTGACTTTACCTGCATTTCCTCTTGATCTTTTCCTTGTGAATACTTCAGTGGGCTGCTCGGGTACCTTGGTGATAGTTACCTTTCCTTTCTTCTTTACAGGCACTTGTTCTTCTTTACTTTCATCGTTTTCTTCTTCTTCTACAACATCCTCTCCTTTTCCTTCAGTTAACATTAGAGGTGTGCTAGATTGCATCTTGGCCATCCTCTTTCTGCCTTTGTTAACTGCCTGTGGGAGCTTTATGCTTAGCTCAATTCTTACCTTAGCCTCATCATATGTTCCAAAGTATGGAGCCTTTGGATCAACGGGTTGATTAACTAGGGCTTCAATTATATCCTTTGTCTCATCAATATTTACCTCATAAGGAAGAGGTTTCACCCATACAATCCTAGGCCTTACTGCTTGAATATATACTCTATCACAATCAACCATGAAACAAACATCATCTTTATAATCTTCCACCAACTTTTGTGGAATCTAAAATCTGTTATTCATATTTTCCTTAAAAGATTCAAAATAGTTATCCATTATGATTTCAAAATTCTCACCCATTTCTGCAATGTACTCATTTATCTGATAAAGAGTAGGCACATTCTTTCTCCATACTACTATGCCTTTCGATGGGAAAAACTTTTGAACATAGAAAAATAAACAAACCAACAGCGAGCCAAACTTACATGGATTGTTCTTTGAGGTTTGAATGCTCTCCATATTCTTGTTGAACTAATTTAAGAACAAATCTGCTAGGTCAAAAGATAGATTGTTCTTCACAATTTTGTAGGTTAGGTCAACTGCTTCACATGAAACACTATTTTCTGACTTGAATTGTATATCTTGTGAGCTATGACATCTGTGCCAAATTTTAGTTCTACATCAGTAATACTTCTTATTCTCATACCTCTACCATCCCACTTGGATAGGGGTTTCTTTTCCAGGTCTACCTGACCTAGGGTTTTAGTAGATTTAGTTTTGTCAAGCATGGGAAGACTAGTGATTCGATGGATCATCTTCTTGGTTATCTCTACTGGTTGCTCTAGCCAAATTTTTCCTTCATGTACTCAGCTTAGGATGTATCTTATCCATTTTATCTAGAAACTCTGAGGCAAGTGGGTGATGTGAACTAAACCCTTATCTTCCAAATGTTTATGTTCTAGTTTTAGAAGACCATCAACACATAGTTCATCACGAACAACATCTATCTCTAGGGTTCCAAGCTCTTCAATTGTACACTTCAAATGACTACGAATGTCATTTACAAGAAGTACCTTAGGAGGAATTTATGATTGAGCTCCATTCGGGTCTAGGGTTTCTGCAATCATGGGCACAAGTTTTAAATCTGGCACTTTCCATTCTCCTTGTACTAACATTTCTGAACCTTTCTTCACTTTAGTGCTAGATGATGCCATGGTAACTCAGTAGACAAAGAAATTCTCTAAAAATTTTGTTCTAAATTGCTTGATCGCACTCAGAAATTTCTCTATTCGATATGCTGATATTCGCAGTGAAGAATGAACTCGATTTTGTCTTTTTTGTTAAAATTTATGTCATTAATGCTCTGTAGGAATTAGGGTATTGAACTCGATAGACTATCATCCACTATGCATTAATTTCTCAGTGAAGATTCCTCAACTCAGTGAACATACGAATTCATACTGCTCTGACCTTACTCGGTAACCATATGAAATTACGTTACTCCTGACCTTGCTCAGTTGTAACTGATACTAACCTTCCTATGATCCTTCTGTATCTTGCATACTGATTGGATTTTTCTTTCCTTCAATTCAAGAACTGTTTGGAATTTGTCTATGAAGATACAGTTCTAGTGCTTCCTTGAAGACTTAATTGGAATTGATAGAGTCACCCTCTTCATGAGTGACTACATTAGTTTGCTTGGTAGATTTAGGAATCCATTGTTGTCTCATTTGCTTCCTGATGCTATCTACTTTTTCTTTCTTTTCATCTTCAACTTTGCCTAAATTCATGCAATTTTTAGCTATATGACCAAGCTTAGTGCATTTATAACATCTTATGGTAGTATCCCTTTTTCTCAAGTGATGCCTTACACAATTTTTGCCAATGTGTCCATATTCACCATAGTAATGACATCTACACCAAGTGTTGTAATCCCAACAAAATATTGCTTTCACAATTTATTCTGCTGGATTGGGTGTTTTAGATCTACATTCTAATGCCTTGTGACCTTGTTTGTTACATATGTGACATTTTCCTTTAAATCTTGGTTTCTCCTTGCATTCATTTGCTTTATGACCATGCTGATTGCAATTGTAGCATTTTCCATTGAATTTTTCTTTTCCATTATTCCAACATTTTTTTGAAGTATGAAAATTTTTTCCATAGTGATTACAAGTAGGTTTCTGATTCTTTTGAGTACCTTGTTTGAAGGATTCACCTTCTTCTTTGTGTCCAAGTCCTACTTTTCCTTTTTGCCTATGAAGGTTTTGTTCATACAGCTGATTCATATCTTCCTGAGATTTCAACATTCTCTCATTGATTTGCCTTTGAGTGTTTAGACCATTCACCAATCTTAAACTGATTTCTTTTTCAGATCTTAGCTCCTTTCTTATATTTTCATTTTCTGTTCTAAGAGTCAAGATTTCTTCATTTGTATTAGAGATCTGATCAATAAGATTTTCTAGCTGAAGAATTTGATTATGGATTTCATTGTTCTTTCCATCTATTTCATCTTTCATCTTGTTTCTTTGTTCCAAGACTTCACAAAATCTTGTTGACTGAATTTCCTATTCTCTTTTCAATTTTCTTACTTCTTTTTGCAGAGATCCTTTCTTTTCTAGAAGTTCTTTGATTGCATTGCTTGCTTCATTGGAGCTTCTTGAAGGGAAAAAGTCTTCAATCTTTTCTTCAATATACTAGTGGTCATTCATCTGATTTGCAAGTTCCTTTCTTTTATTTAGGGGTTGGGAAAGATGCTCTTTTGCTTCTTTGAGTTGAGCTATGGCCATTTCTAGATCTAGCTTTTCATTCTCAATTACTTTGTTAAGTATGAATATCTCCATTGTCTTGGATCTTTACTCAAGCTATCAAACTTTATCCTGAGAACCACAATGCTCTGATACCAATTGTTGGAAATATTCAAGACTACCCAAGTTACTGAGAGGGGAGGGGTGAATCAGTAACTTTGAAAACTTTTAACCAATTTAGATCTTAACCATATTCCAAAGAACATTTATATCAACAAGCTAACTACATGCATGAATAACTGAAAGAATAAAACATTCATAACACTTTGAACACACAGATTTGGTGACCCAGAAACCTTCCAAATAGAAAGTAAAACTAGGGTGGGGATGATACCCACAAAACTTCAATACTACAGTATAAAGTTTGCGGGTTAAGGCTTACAATGATCACTTCTGATGATCTGCCCTATTAGGAGCAATAAGGACTACTAGGTCCACCTTGTTAGAGGATTTAAAAACATACAATGAAGTATGCACTCAGTTAAGAGATTTTACAAAACACTATTAGGTCTACCTTGTTAAACGATTTGGGGTTGATTCACTTATTAGGATGAAACAGTAGATCTCTTACTTGCAACTATACTTGCTAAATGAGATTCTTTGATGTACTGATCACCGTCTGTGATAGATATGTCTCTGCTGCTCCTTATACTATTGTAGCCCTTTGTAATTTGCTTATCTCTGCCTTTCTTTATCTTCACATATATCTCAAATTTTTGCACTTCTTCTTTTTATCATTTTTATATCAATCAAAAATAATTACAAAGTCAACTCTCAAACAAGCAAACACAAATATTACTGAGTCAGCCCAAATATAGTGACTCGATTACTGCAAACTAACTCAGTGACTTTCTGATACTCGGTGTCCACTGTGTTACTCGGCATCATCATGCACTCAGTAGAAGTGGAGACTTGGTCCATACTAATCACTCGATCATAGTTTCAAACTCAATGTATATTGGAGACTCGATAGATATAATGTCACTCAGTAAACACTACTCAGTCTACTCGGTAAATATTGTTATGTCTGCTCGGTAAACACTGTCTTGTCTGCTCAGAAAACATTGTCTTGTATAAGTGCTATCACTAATGACAAACATACTTAATGCCAATAGGATATTGTTGGGATTAAGGTGCCTCAACACTAGGAGTCCCAAGTAGAATTAATTAATTATTTTTCAATAGTCTTTTGTAAATATTATCAATAGGACCTAATTTTCCACCTAGATAGGCTTGGAGTAAAATAAAAAGTTACATTTTAGAAGAATGCTTGATTATCTCATTTTATATTTTTTGTATGTATGGAATAAATAATACTTGTATTGAATATTATATAATAAAGAGATATGCACAAAGGAAGTTTATTTATAGATTTGGAAGATATATTGAATGTGTATGTTATTTGAAGTTGTTTCTTTTTGGATTGTAAACTCTACAAATGCAAAGAGTTATAGAAGAAAAATTGAGAGATGAGATTATGTTTTGAGAGAAGTTATTATGCTATCAAAATTATTATAGAATTAAAGACACCTGCAAGAAAATAGAAATCCATCTAACCATGGTGGTTTCAATATGTTCATCAGTAAAACAAAGCCAACTTTGTAAATCAATGACCCCATACTCTTGGACATATGAAAAAATATTAATCTACATACAATAGATATATACATAGACTAACATACTTTGTAGCTTTTAGACAAAATAGTCTTACATACATGATGATAGCCCTTATACAATGAAACCAATAAAAATTTCCCAAAAATGAAACCATCCAAGATTAGTTGGGAAGAATATACCAAAAAGGTGACAAACACCAGGCCTCACCCATTAGTCTCCATTGTAGAATTGTTTAGAGAAACCACCTTCACAACTGTGTCCATCCAAAAAAAATTTCCCTTAGTGTCGATGCCACCACATGTCATAGGAATTTTTTTCCCACCATAGCCCAATACTAGTGATGTTTCAATCCATATTCATGTAGCTTGAGGAGGAAGGAATTACTAACAACTTCCACATCAAGCATAAATAACTTAGTTATCTCATCAGACCATAGAATCTTGACACCTAGTTTAGCCAACAATACAATATTTAGCATAGTCATAGTTGATATTGCACCCTCTCTGAGATCAAGAAATGAGGCAATGAAATAAGATTATATATCATTATTGACATAGTGTCTATTTGTTGATGAAAAAAAATTCCTAGCCAGCACCATTCAAATTGCTTCTATCATTAGAAAGCTAAGATTCTTGCATGTTCCTTGAAGCCATTGATCCATTATGAGTCCCAAGAATTTAATTTTCTAATAAGCCCTTTTACTTACTATAAATAAAAAAAATTATTTTATATTACAAAGTAAATCAAATGTGTCAACTAGCATAGATATCATAAATACATATATCTAGAAGACGTTAAGATATTAGTTTTGAGGTGTTTAACTATTGTCAAATAGAATTAATTTATAAAAGTAGATTAAGATGTCTTTGTATATTTTTAGTCTAATATACTTGTGGAACCATTTAATTAAAAAATAATTAATTTTATATGTTAAAATATACAAAAATAAAAACTAATTAAAATATTTATGAAAAGAAAAATAAGAAATGAAATAATTGTTCAAATAAAAAATAATTATAAAAAAATACTTTTCCTATTCCATTTTAATTAAGTACTTAAATCAATAATAGCCTTTTCCTTTGAGGGATTAAAAATTTTATATACTGATATAAACAAATTCAACCTATTCATCTATTTGATATTCTTGTCCCATATGTTTACCCACAATAACCACTAGAAAGAAGTTATTGAAATTAAAATAGTACTTTATTTAACAATATAGGATAGAATCCATTATATTCTAATTATTTGATGTTCTTACATACTAAATGTTTACAAACAATAACTACTAAAATAAAAAGTTTTAGAGTAGATATTACAAGTTATTTCAACTTAATGCATCCAAAGAAACCTACTTTTAAGAGAAGATTGAAGTTGAAGAAGGTCTTGTTCTTTCACTTCTTCTATGAAATTGGCATGGATGTGGATGTATACAAACGATTCACTTGTAGAAAGTTGTGATATGTCGACATCTAGACCATGTCCTTCAACTTCTTCAACTATCTTCCAAAGGTGTCTCAACTTTCTTGTACCATAGATAATAATAATTACATCTTTTGTTCCAACCTCCATAGTCACTTCAATAAAATTTGAATCTTCATTTACTATCTTCCCACAATTTTGAGTTGTATTGAGATGGTTCTTTTGTTGATTCAATTGGTGTATTTGATCTTGTAATTTTTTTACATAATCATTTGCTTCCTCCATTAACTTGAAACGATCATCCTAGAAGCAATCTTGAATAATTAGCTAAATGCATATTGCTTTAAACATTGTTTACATTGAAAAATAAATAAAAATATATTTAAAAAATTGAAGCTCTCACATCAGATTGTTGATAACAAAAATTAAAACATTCAAATCTAAATTTTTTAAAACTTTATAAAATTGTTCATATAATACACATGTTAACTATCATATTACATATTGTAATATAAAGAAAAAATAATCACAAAACTAAAAATACAAAATATAAAAAACCTTTTAAAAATGTTTGTAGAATAAACGTACATACAAGATATACATTTTTCAAAATTTTAAATACTATGTATTCCAAAACTTTGCAGAATAATCTTAGAAAAAAGGTCTTAAGAATATTCCAAAACAAGATTTTATGTATTCCAAAACCTTACATATTTCAAAGCCTTATAAAAAAATTAGAACAAGATTTTAATAAAAAAAAATTAATTTCAATATTTCGCTTGAAACAAAAACAAGTGGTTGAACTATTGTCAATTAAAGTCTATCTACAACCTGATTTCCATTTATTCAGAAATATTTTTAAGTTTTTGTATGAGCACGAAATATAAGCTCTTTATATGCTGTCCGATTACTTGATTTGAGAAATGACTTTCAGAAATCTTATGTCAATCTTAGGCGTGGGCATTATAGTCAATCTTCTACTTCTCACAATATTTATGGTTTATCATCATTTCTTTAGATCAAGGATGGTGATCTTAAATAAAATTGATATTCAAAAGCTTAATAATCAAATTTAAAAACAACATTATTTTGGTAGAAATACTAAGACTTCATGAAGTCAGTTTTCTACTTGACAAAATGCTCACGGTCATCTTCATCTTCACGAGGTTAGCCTTCTACATCTAAAATTGCTCATGGTCTTCTAACTAGAATTACAGGAAGAATTTTCTACAATTATTTGTTATTGTTTCTTTGATGTACAATATTTTAATATTTTTCACTTTCTAAAGTTTTTCAAAAGCATAATGATGGATCATTGAAGTGCGATCTAAAATATGATGCTAAGAAAATTAAACAATCAAATTAAAAAACTAACATAAAAACCCCTTATAGATATGAAATTTTTATATCTGCAATCTGCTTTCCGTTTAGGTCAGAAATACTCTTAAAACTCTAGAGATAGCAGCCTGATTTCCAATTAGGATGAAATATGCCAAGATTTACCAGCGAGATTATATCTGATAGAAAATCACAGAATTTTGTTGCGCAATTACCTTGGGAAAAGCAGTTGGTATAAGGCTCTCAAGTTTTGCATAGAGCCGTCTCATTTTATTCCTCCTCAATTGCTCTGCAACCTTTGCGCTTTCTCCTTGGCCAGCTTTGATTGAACGATTCATTCCTTCCATGACAATGTCAGATAACATTGCACCTCCATTATCAGAAGAACGAGCTCGATCAACACCAGTGCACTCCATTTTTGAAGAGTGTTTCCTTTCAAACAGGCGCTCCGATTAAGAAAATGCTGAAAGACTGCTTTATTTAAAGTCATTTCGGTGAGAAAGTTGAGGTCGGTGACCGCGTATTCATGTGCGGTACGGAGAATTTTTTAAGAAACTGAGAGAACGTTCACACTTCAGCAATTTCTTGCCTGAGAAGTGAGTAGGATCATAATTACCGTAATTTGAGTCAGAAATTAATATAATTAATAATTAATAATTAATAACAAATAAACTTTTAAAATTTAGGTTTGAATGTAACAATTGATATGTAGTGAAAGTATAAGAGTAAATGTAGAACTTATATTTTTTTATTATTTGTATTGTCCTTTCATGTTGTATCATAATTTATGGTGTTTGTTTTTTATTTCTCATTTTCATCTTGTGTCATTCATGATGTCATGAATAGTAAATGTAGAACTTATAATTTTTATTTTTATTCTGCTTTCATGTTTCATCATAAGTCATGGTGTTTGTTTTCTCTTCCTTACTTTCTTCTCACCTCACTTATGATGTCATAAAAAGTGAATGTAATTATTGTACTTTCATATTGTATCAAAAGTCACGGTGTTGGCTTTCTATTCTTTATTTTCTTCTCATGTCACTTATGATGTCATAAAGGTTTTCGTTTATATATATATACATATACATATATATATATATATACATATACATATACATACATATATATATACATATATATATATACATATATATATATATATATGTATATATATATATATATATATATATATATATATATATATATATATATATATATATATATATATATATGTATGTATGTATGTATATGTATATGTATATATATATATGTATGTATATATATATGTATGTATATATATATATGTATGTATATATATATATGTATGTATATATATATATGTATATATACATATATATATATATGTATGTATATATATATATATATATGTATGTATATATATATGTATATATATGTATGTATATATATATGTATATATATGTATGTATATATATATGTATATATATGTATGTATATATATATATATATATAATGGTGTCATTTTTATTTATTAAAGTATAGACAAACTTATGATCTAATTGTATGATATTTTTAAAAATATTTTCTATCAAAAGATAAAGGCAAAAGATTGTTGGAATGTTATAATTACAACCTCAAACATATATGCCAAAATAGAAGTGTAGATAGTTCACTCAAATCGTTACCTCATATTGCAATGATTGCAATAATTGCATAAAATACAATTAAGAAACTTTAGAGAAATGAATTGACAGGTGTAAAGCCAAATTATGTAGCCATTTCCAAAATCCTTAAGCATTGTAATTGGTAGATGAAAGGCAATATGTAGAGATAGAATGTGAATGGAAATGGAAATACTAAAGAGTTGGGGTTCAATTGAAGTTGAGAAGAATTTAGAAAATGATAATAATTTAGCTAATCTATTGGTGTAATTAAATTTCCACTAATTAGACTTTACTTAAGCTTACTTAGGATAATGCATACATAGTAGTTTGCATTTGAGACACCTAGGAGTTCACACATTTATTTGCACATTGTCTAAGAGAAATTCCACATTAGATGGTGATAGTTGTTATCACATTCCACTTTACGTGTTGTCTCCACATTTAGTGCACTTATCACATTATCATTCTTCGCATGTTTCTCATACTTCATTGCACAATGGAGGATGATCTTCCTTTGGTGGACATGTGATTCCACCTTGTGTGGGTTATAATTTATCTCCTCCTTATCATGGTCTCTTATTTCCTTGTCTATATAAGTAGGCACATCTACATTGTACTCATCTAATTTTATCTATTGATTATGTTACTCATTCATTATTGATCTAGTTGATCGTATTGTATTACATTCTTGGTGAGAAACTAACTATTATTATCATACTTAGAATATAACTTTAGATATTGGGTTGTTCGTTGCTATTGGAAAATTATTATGTACATAATGAAATATAAGTGTGTATAGGTATTACAAGTAAAGGAAGCAAAGGAAAAAGTATGGATTGTAATGATGGGGTCTACAACATTGGCTTGTGAAGCATTTAAAGAAGAGTTGAGTAATTAGAAACATTGGTCCTTGTGATAGTGGCTACATAGTGATTAAAAAAAAAAAACTTGTGCATTGTAATTGTAGAGTCAATGTATAAAATATAGAATTTGAGAGAGCCTACAAGAGCCTTGTTCTAATAGAATCATTTTTAAAAAAAGGTTAAATCTTACATGAAAATAAGTCATTTTTCATTTTTTTTGCAATTTGTGTTTCTTGTTTTTGAGTTATCAAGTTGTAGTGGAAAGGGAGTGATTCTCCTATATCAAATGGTATTAGTGGTTTTGGCTATGCAAAAAATTTTCTAAATGTGAGTTAGTCTACACAAAAATGTGAGGGTGAAGTATCCAATTATGCATAAGTAGAGCATCAATCATGAGGCAACTTATGTCAAGAACTATGGTTGAAGAGTGAATTTATGTCAATAGATCCCTAACTATGAGGTAGTTTGTACTTGAGAGTGTTAAGAAACTATGGAGACCTCAAAAATATTTTTACAAGTGCTTAAAGTCTTGATTAGTTGAGAGCTTAAAGGCAATACGAAGAGAGTGAATGTGTGAGAAAGATTGTAATACATGAAAGGATGAGTCCAAAGAAGAGAATGAGGTGGGAAATGAGGAGGCCCAACATTTGATTTCAAATGTTTGGAGTAATATGAGGAAGAGAGTTATGGGATTTGGGGAATCATATTGAAGAAAAATAGTTTCTAAACAAACATGAGACAAGCAAGAGTATCCCACACAAATAAAAAGATCAAAGAGGTTGAAATGGTCATGATGGACCATCAGTTGTTGAATGAAGTAAATGAAGGTGAAATTACCTTGTGGGTTGAGGTAGTTGAAGAGGACGTAGATCAAAAGGAAAAATTTAACGAGGGCAGTGTATTTGATCAAGGATCAGAAGAGGATGGTGCATTGCTTGGAGATAATATTAAGAGAATTAAAATTTTATTTAGTGCAACAACATATTTAAAAGTATTGTAGTGGATACTAAAGGGGATAAAGAACATATGACTATAGCTATGGAATATCAAAATGTTGTAGGTAATAAATTTAGTAATTAAGAGGATGTTGGGGATGGAAAAGAGAATGAGGTGAAATCTAAAGAATTTAAGTTAGTTTGTGTTTGTTTACAAGATTGAAAAATAGAGGAAAGTGCAATTGTAGATCTACATATGGGTTTTGAGTGTTTGTGTAGAGAATGTTGAGGATACTATGTGGCATTGGTGGAGGTGGTCAGTTTATAATGGATAATATTTTATGGAGGAGAGGGGACTAGATTGTATGCAAAGGAGAAGAAGTGATAATTTGGTAGAGGAGGATGGTCTTTGGTGGAAAGGAGTCCACAAGAAGGAAGAGGAGAAGAGAGCACAATAATAGAGGATATTAGAAAGTGTCCCAACTAAGTGTTGCAAGTGGTGAAGAAAGAGAACTTTAGATGTACCTAAATTAGTAATGAGGTCTATTGTAGGTTGTCTACAACCTATAAGAGTAGTTTGACTACTTAACCCCATTTCTTGATCCTATGCTCACACACATCTTACTCAACATGTCTAGTGTAGGAGCATGTAGGATTATGGGAAATCAACACCAATCAAACTAGTTTCAATTTTTTTTTTAGTCTTGGCATCTCTTCACTTAATATAATTATTTTCAATTTTTTAGCAGTAGTCTATCTTTTTTCTATTTAAAAATTGCCTCAGTATCAATTCACTCAACATAAATCACAAACAACCATCTTAGGTTCTCCATGTGTAAAGGTTAAATGAATGTGAGCATCATCACTACCTGCTAAAAGAAGGAATTGGTTAGTGTTAAACAAAAACTTTCAATAGTTTTCTAGCAGTCTATGGAACCTAGAAGACAAGTTCATGGACACCTTATTTAAGATGAAGTGACTTGTATATGTTTATAAATAATTGCATCATTTCTATTTATGCAAGAATTGAAAAACTCGTGTTGTGCTTTATTGAAGTTTTCCAAGAGGATTTCTATAAAATCATTATAGTAAATTATTGTTGAAAATCTATAATTGCAACCTCAAACATGTATACAAAATAAAAGCATGGTTAGGTCATCAAACTACTACCCCAAATTGTAGTGAGTTCAATAATTTCATAAAATAAAATCAATAAAATTTTGAGAAAATCAATTGAAAAGTGTAAAGAGTGCATTGTCTAAATGCTCATGACATGTATTTGGTATGTGAAAGTCCATATGCAAAGACTACATGGGATTTGAAGATGAAAAACCAAAGAGTTTGGGTCAAATTAAAGTTGAAATGGATTTAGAAAATGAAGAATTTAGATAATGAAATATAACTGTGTATTGGTATTACAAGTAAAGATAATAAAGATAAGGGTCTAGGTTACAATTGAGGGGTGTACAAGATTTAATTGTGTAATTTTTAAAGAAGGATTAAGTAATGATAAACGTTTACTATTGTGTGAGTGGGTACATAGTATAACAAATATTACATTTATATTGTAGTTACAACTTTGTGAATGTGTAAAATATAGAAATGTGAGAGAGTCTAAGAGGGCTCCATTATAAATAATTGTATTGTAGAGTCTAAAGTATTTTATAGATTAAAAAGCTATTTTAATTTTTTATTTTCAATCTATATTGGTGTTTTTATAGTTAATTAGTTGCAAAGTGGATAGACTGATCCACATGAATTGATACATGATGATTTCTACAAATGTGTTTATTCTGGGTCACAATTTTTTCTTTTTCTATAAGCAATATCATAATTTTTTTCTATATCAAATAAAATAAGGGATTTTCAAGATGGTATGGGTAACAAGGATTATTCTACCATTTTCAAGCTTTCCTTTTATGTGGATTTTTATGGTTATAAGGATGAAACTTTTAACAATAGGTATTATTAGAATTCTATGTAGATGGTAAAAAATATCTATCTATCAAATATTCTCAAAGTGTTTCCAAATGGTATTGTTGATGGTCTAAAATATAGCAGAAATACATGTATTTCCACTTAATGTCTCTTAAAAGAGGTAAAAATGATAATAAACCTATCACCTCCCAAGGTCTTGAGAATTTGTTAATGATAGTACTATATTTCTCAATGGTCTAATTTTTTGATGGGGCGTGCCCATTTTAAAGTGTAAACTAAATTATTTTCTAAACTGCTTCTAATGTAACTAGATTTAATGGAAATAATAATATATAGGTCATGATTAAAATCTAAATTAAATTCTTAATATTATCTTATGCTTGTAAAAGTTGTTAGATCTAATGAAAATTTGACAATTTAATCATTAACATGTAAATTAGAATCTTTACACACTAATGATACTAAATTCAAAGATGTTTCTATATATTTCAAATGCATTCACTATAATATCAACCAACATAAACATGTGTATGTTAATATTTAGTAATTATTGAATAGGTGAAAAATGGAGCTTTGACATTTGCATCTAACATTTCTCACAATTCATTTGTATGCTTGAGTTGGAATTGAATAAGTAATGTAAATCTGGAAATGCTTGAAAATTAGATAAGACAAGCTACATACCCCATGATGGAACTAATTTGGAAATACCTATTTTTTTATGCCTGTGTATAGTCTCGGGAAGTTCTGCAACCAGATCTGGGACCAGAAAACCACAATAGAGAAAACTCACAAAAATTTTGTCTTTCTCAAAGCAGGTTGACTTTGACCCAAATAGCGGGGCAACATCTTACCCCAAGGAACAATCTTATCCCCCACTGAAGGTCATCCTTGACCCAAAACAACTTCGATAGAAATTTTGTTCATAGATCTTAGAAGTTCCTTGAAAAGGGTACTTAGATCTACACTTCAATTCTCGAAACAATGACTATAGATATCTAAAAATGGTCTTTTGGGTGGCTATATAGGGTTTGGCCATAGTCAAACCCCCATTTTTGTGATCTCCACCTCCATGAATAGCTGGTTGTAATAGAATGTGTGTGTGTGTATTAAATGTGTAATGCCAAGATCTAATCATCTAGATTGAAACCCTAGCATGAATATGAATGAGAAAGCAATGCATAGATTTTAATAAGATAAGAAAGCATACAAAGCCCCCAAGGCTAAAGTACTCTTACCAAACTCATAATCCATAATTTCTACCCCATGATTGTATCTTTGAATGCTTGGATATTGATAATGGTGGATCATGGAAGAAGGAATCTATCTCTTGCTCCAAATATATGTCCACAATGGTGTGCTAAAAAAAAATGCTTGATATCAACAATGGCTTGATCTTCTATATCATCCTCTTGAAATCTTGCATATTCATTCCACCATTGATATCTTTCTTGCATAAATTATGTCTCCACTTGATTTCTTGATCATGAAGTTGCTTGTTCTTGTTCTTGTGTTGTGATTGTGAAAATGAAGGCAAATGAGAGTCTTTATATAGAGGTTTCAAGGTGAGGCTCCTAGAGTAATGTGAGGACCCATGATTAAAATTTAACCTCAAATTATGGTCCAATCATAATAACCAACTAAGGAGGGAAAATAATTAAATGAATTTCAAATTAAAACCCTTCTGCACTCAGATCTAAAAGCTTGACATTGATTTCGGGGCCCTCCGGGACCAAATTTGAAAAGAGGGATCAAATCCCAAAGTAGGTCAAGGATGACCTCATCTCTGACCTAGGTCAGGGATGACCTTGACTCTAACCTAGATCAGGTTCAACCTCAACCTTGACCCAGAGGTCCAGATCTAGTCTGAATGAGAAAGAGGAGGTCCCGGGGATGCCCGAAGACCTAGAAATGATGTTAGAATAGGGCAGAGTGCCACAGAGAGACAAAAAATCATATGATGAATATGATGAAGTCTGGGAGGACCTATTCCTACATCCTACCTAGAAAGTAGATCCATAGAGGAGGGAAATTAAGGAGAATCCTTGGGATCCTAACCCTAATTTTAGCTAGAATGAAAAATTAAGTGCAGAATGCATCCTAAATGCAAGTTTATCATGATAAATGCACCATAAGAGGGTGCTAAACCTATCAAGATGGAAGTGCTTCCATTTTAAGATGATACATTTAGCCCCTACTTTAGCTTAGATATGACACTAGGTGAATATGCAAGCTAAAGTAAGAAAATATCATAGTAAATAAAAATGATATAGCCAAGTCCTTGATGTAGTGATTCTGCGGAAAAAATGTTAGAACCTACAACCCACAAGGTTAATGAAAATCCATAAATAACCTAGAGCTTACTATATTACAACTTGATAAGTGCATAAATCCCCTTATGCCCCCCCTATTTCGGCTTTCTACTTCTGAAGGGTGAAACAAGTTGATAAGGATAACTCTATATACTAGATATGAAGTTTTGTTTAAAAGTCATTTCCTAAACAAATTATAAGGATTCCTACCCTTCCTAAACTAATTCAAGGAGCTAGGTATCTGAATCATGATTCCAACACCGCTGATAGCACTGAAAACAGAGTTACCAAACTCAAGTTATGATGAAAAGAGTGGATGTCTATCTAAATGCATAAGAAGGGAAATCCGAATTTATCATGAGTAAACCCTAAAAGAAACCCTAAAAAAATCATAATTTTAACAATAAATAAGGAAAAGGAAGACATACTACTCATTCTTACCATTTTCATATTCAAAATGAGAAAGAAAGATGCCAAGGAGAGAAGAACTTCGAGTGACACACATGGAGCTTCTGAGACAGAGCCTGGCTACCAGACGGTCACTTCCTAAGGTGAGTTTGCTACTGCTTGTTTTTGTACTTTCCAAATTCTTGATTTCTATAGGAAAGGTCAACCCTAACCCTTAAAGGTTGACTTTGACCTAGCTATATTGACCTTGACCCAAGAAGGTTGACATTGAGTGGAGGGTGACCCCACAATAGTGGGTTACACTTTTTTAGAGATGCTGATTTTTTTTTAAATAACAGATTTTTAATAGAATATGATAATTTAAGCCTTGATAGGTTCCATTTGAAGGATTTCATTACAAATGGTCATCTCAAAGCCTCTTAGATAAAAAAAAACAACCATTGATATAACATCTATACTCCTCATTTGTACCTATAATGGAGTCTCCTTCACACCTATTAAAATGCTGACAAAAAATCACTTCGAATTTATCTTTTGGAAAATCAAATGAATCCATTTGACAAAACTATCTATGTAGTAAGGTACTACTAAGAAAAATATTCCCAATGATTATAATGTTAATATATATTAATTTTATTATGACTTTGTATTTTTAGTTTTATTAAACATAGATATTACACCATATGTCTACCTCTATGTTTGACACTTATGGAAAAATAGTAAATGAGAGAAAAAAAAATTCTAAAAAATATCTATGCCCTAGGTATTGAAGTTATCTTTCTATCAAAAAAAGTAAAAATGAAATTGGTTAAATACATGACAAGTTATAAGCTATGTAGTCAAGGTATGTCAAAATTACGATTTAGTCAACTTCAAATGTTAATAAAATATGAAATACTCATGATAATGTCATCAAAACAATTGCATTCCCTCTGTATGGATGTTAAAAAACTAAATTTGAAAGAATAACATTGATATCTATTTTAGAAAAAAAGTTATGCTTTATGAAAACAATGTAACTCTTTGAAAATGACGTTTTCAGCAACATACCAATTTTTGTTGGAGAAAGAAAAAACCATTCAAATAAATTAAAAAATTAAAATTAAAAATATATTTAGAATCTAGATGAAAAATCCTAAAAGACTCTAATTTACTTCATTATCTGATTTCAAATGGTTTAACGACAATATGCATCTGAATCTGATTTTTTTTTTCAAAATTTAGTGTTCAGTGTCCATTTAGGCAAAAAAGTGTAACCCACTATTGTGGGTTCACCCTGGAAGGTCTCCACCTATTCTAGGATGAGGTTGTCCTTGAGCCCACAAGATCAACCTTGGCCTAGGAAGGTCGACCTTGACCTAGGAAGGTCGATCCTAACCTAACTGAGGTCGACCTTTACCTAGTCAAGTTGGATTTGGAGATTTGATGATGTAGATTGCTGATATGATATTTGTTTGTGCTTGCAGGACTTGGTCCGTCTCTGAGAGAATCCATTTGGAGAGTTTCTATTGATCATTAGAGAGAGACTATTTGAGCTCAGTGAGGATGAGATGCATCTACTGAGAGACATAGGACTATACTGGGTAGCAGTTCGATCATAGATCAAGCTACACTGAGCCATGCTATCTATTCTAATAGAGAGGTGGGATGAGGATACATGCTCCTTCCATCTTCCCTCATGAGAGATTACACTAACATTGGAGGATGTCTACAGGATCTTATGCCTTCCAATTTGAGGTGAGACCATCATACCTTGAGCACAATGAGTTTTTTAGGAGATCCTTGTAGATACAAATTATTGCACAGGATGGGTTCCACATATGCGAACCCGATCAGATCTTGTCCTTTTGTCATCCATACTGTCAAGCCCTACACCTTTGGTACAGAGGGTAATGCTTTATATAGTATCCCTAGTTGTGTTACCCAACTCAAAGGGTACCATATTTTATACACCTCTTACTCATATTATACAAAGGGTGGAGAGGGAGAGGACCTTGTTCTCATGGGATCGCAACTTGTTAGCCTAGCTATACCATGAGCTATGTTAGCTAGTGAGATATTGGAGAGAGAGTCTTTTGATATGCACACTCTTGCAGATTTGGTTGTTTGATCATTTCACATCTACCCATCTACAAGGCATTCTAGTGATGGTAGATACGAGTACACCGAGAGTCTTTATGTATCCTCTAAGAGATGCCTCGCAGTTTGGAGATATCCTCTATTGGAGGGTATGTCTAGACCACATTCTGAGCATTAATGTGATATGGAGACCCTACTACCAGATGATAGAGTGGCTAGATACATGATTCCAGATGAGATATTCACAGCGGCAGAAGCTACTAGAGGTTCATCAAAATCATATAGTGATGCCATACTATTATGATCAGGTGATGAGATAGTTCTACATGTTACAGGGAGTCCCTAGAGTAGTACCTCGCTATGCACATCTGACAAGGTACTATTAGAGACCCAGTTCCATACACTAACCATCGATAGATGAAATAGAGGATAGTGATGAAGATGAGATAGAGGATAGAGATGTGCCATTAGATGTGACCTATTAAGGCATGAGCTGAGATTACATCAAGTACTGGAGTCTACAGGGGACTCGCCCCATCTTCCCTGATGATTATCCTATAGGTCATCCAAGTCTTTAAGAGAGGACACACTGGGATAGTGGTACAATAGAGGAGGATGAGGATGTTAGAGATGAGGAGGAGCACATCTACAAAGGAGATCCCATGGAGGAGGAGAGAGCAGAGGAGATAGTAGAGGAGATGTCCCCAGCTGGTGAGACTGGTGTGGATGTACACATTTTTCATGCATCACCACTGAGATCACAACAACCTCCACACCCCCATATAGAGACACCACCACTGAGGCCTAGACATAGCTAGCGTGGAGAGAGTAGTCACTCCATGCCCCCACCATCTAGACATTTCAGTGATGTCTAGGGGGGAAACCCAGGTAAGAAATATGATATTTGATTAAATATGCAACTTGATTTGAAAGAGAATTAAATTGATAAAAGTATTTTCATTCTGGAGCTAGCATAGTAGAGTGGAGGAGCTTTTTATCCAAGATTCTAAAGGATACATGTATATCCTACTAACTACTAGCGAGAAAGTGAGAATTCTCTCTTCGCTATAGAGATCCCAATAAGCATGCCGATATCTTTGTATGTGTCCAACAAGAGCTTAGGTTGTGCAGAGAAAGGGAGGAGAAGTTGATAGCTGAGTTAAAAAGTGCCCAAGGATGTTCACATGGTATGAGCATATCCATGAGCCACACATAGACACATAGATCTAAATCTTCCTATCATAGACTAGAGAGATCTGGGAGCCATTGACCTTCAGAGTGCAGTGATAGACATAGTGATAAATAGGGCCTTTGGCCACATATGTATTAGAACTTGAAAAAAATTTGATGAATGAAAAAATTTCTCTACTAATTAGTTCTATGTTTGATTACTATGTGTTCATCAATATAAACTTAATAGAAAGAAAGAAGGTGCATAAATATATTCAATATGTAATTTTGCTAGAACTACATAACCTATAAAACAAATTTTATAAGGAATATATAAATGCACAAGGAAAGAAAGATTGAAATTAAGGATAATAACATTTGAGATGCATAATATTAATAGGTTCCTTAAGAGAAACACCATCCATATCAGCAAGTCTATAAGCACCTGAACCAAAGTCTTCAATAACAACAAAAGGTCCAAGTCAATTAGGGCTAAAATTTCCTTTTTCATCTGCTAAAGCATTCACATTTCATTGATTCTCATATAGGACTAAATCACCAAATGAAAATATTCATTCAATTACCTGATGATTATATTGCTTCTGAAGGTATTTATGATAAGCTTTTATATTTTCTAATGCATGTATTCATTGTTCATCCAACATTTCTAGCTCTTGTAAGCATTGTTCAAGAAAAAAATCCTTGTAAATTATCCCATGAAATGAAACACGTAGAGAAGGTATTTCTAAATCCAAAGGCATAATAGCATCAGTACCATAGAAAATATTGTAAGGAGAAGTACCCATGTCAGTATGACCACTAGTCCTATAAGCCCATAAAGCATAGGTCAGTTGAGTATGTCAATCTTTCACATGCTTACTAACTATTTTTCTCAAAATTTGTTCAATGATTTTATTTGATGCTTCAGCTGGTCCATTAGATTGAGGATAATAAGGAGTTGAAAATCTATGTTGAATTAGATATTTCTCCAAGAATTTAGCGACTTCTTTGTTTTTAAAATAGGTACCGTTATATGAAACTATCATCGAAGGAATACCAAATCTTGTTATTATATTGTTAAGGATGAAATCAAAAATAACATCCGCAGTCATTGAATGAAGAGAGACAACTTCGACCCACTTCATGAAGTAATCTATAGCAGTCATAATGTAAGTATGTCTTGAGAAGAAGCTGGTGAGATTTTTCCAATAAGATCAAAACCCCAAATACTAAAAGGCCATGGAGAAACTTTATTATGAAGCTCATGAGTAGGAGCATGAATCAAATTACTATGTTGTTGACATTGAGGACATTTCTTAACAAACATGAAAGAATCTTGTTCAATTGTTTGCCAATAATATCCCATTCTAAGCAATTTATTAAGTAGGGATTTTCCACCAAAATGTCCCCCACAAGAACCAAAATGAGCTTCTACCAAAGCTACTGGGATTTCACTTCTATTGGGACATCTTAATAATAATACTTCATAAGATCATTTGTAAAGCGTATCTCCTAAAATGATGTAACATGCTACAAGCTTCCTAATATGATTACACATGTTCCTTGTTGCTGATTTAGGAAAAGTACTATCTTTCAAGAAATGAAAAATATGAGAATACCATTCATTTGAATGCAAATTGAAACAATCAGAGGTAATCTTTTTACAAATTTCAGGGCTTTTAAGAGTTTGTATAGTAAATTAAAAAATTTCAGCATTATTCTCAAGACAAACCAAAAAAGTTGCGCTTGCCATGGCATTTGCATGTCGGTTATGTTTCCTAGGTAAAGTTTGAATCGTGTAAGAGGAGAATTGCAATATCACCTCAAGAGATAAATCTTTATATTGTGTCATTTTATCATTCTTAGTCTGATATCCTCCTTTAATTTGTTCAACAGTTAGTTTTGAATCTCCATATATTTGCAAGTGTTTGATATTAAGGGATGAAGTTTCTCGTAGGCCAGCTATAAGAGCTGCATACTCCGCTATGTTATTAGTACAAGGAAAGGTTAATTTGTATGATAAAGGGATGTGTTTTTTCATAGGGGGAATCAAGATAATACCAACCCTAGAACCAGTCTTACATTTAGACCCATCAAAATATAATTCCCAAATGTCATCTTGTTGAACAGATAGAATATTATCATCAGGGAATTCCATTGAAGTAGAACATGTATCTAGATGAGGAAAAGGAGCTTCAGCTAAATAATCTATTAAATCTTGTCCCTTAATAGACTTATGAGAAATGAAATTAAGATCAAATTATGTAAGTAACATCACCCATTTTGCCTAATGGCCAGAGAGATCAATTTGTGAGAAAATATGTTTCAAAGGATCAAATTTGACAATCACATTGACTTCAATATTTATAAGATAATGTCTGAGTTTCTAATATGCATAAACTACAGCTAGATATTTTCTTTCCACATTTGTATATCTTGTTTCATAATCAATTAAAGTTTGAATAATGTAATACATGGGTCTTTCCTTAACATCATTATCATTTTGAGCTAATAATGCACTCACAGCCTTCAAAGTCCTTGAAGTGTACAAGTGGAATGGTTTATCAAATTTAGCTAGTTGTAAGATAAGAGGATTTGCAAGACACTCCTTAAATTTCTCAAAAGTTTGTTTACACTCATCATTCCAAGAGAAAGTGGCATCCTTTCTAAGCAAGGAAGCAAAAGGAATAGTTCGATCAACTAATTTAGAAAGCAAGCAATGAATAGATTGTATTTTTCCTTGTAAACTTCGTAACTGAGAAATATTCTTAGGAGGAGGCATATTAACAATAGCTTCAATATTTTCAGTATCTATGTCTATGCCTCTCTTAGAGATTATAAATACTAATAATTTACCAGAATCAACTCCATAGACGCATTTCTCATGATTCAATCTCATGTTGTAACTTCTAATCCTTTAGAATATTTATCATAAAATAGTAACATGATCTTCTCTTTGTATACATTTTGATAAGATATCATCCACATAATCTTCAAGGATCTTATGAATGTAATCATGAAAAATCAAAGTCATAGCTCATTGATAAGTTGCTCCTGTATTTTTAAATCCAAAAAGCATCATGACCTAGCAAAATATTCCCCAAGGTGTTATAAATGCAGTCTTAAATTGATCTTTAGGAGGGATAAAGATTTTATTATATCCCGAAAAACCATCCATAAAAGATAACAAAGCATGACCCATTGTTGAATCCATAATCATATCAATATTAGGTAACAGGAAATCATCTTTTAAGGATGCTTTATTTAAATCTCTAAAGTCAGTACACATCCTTATCTTATTTTCTCCTTTTGACACAGGTACAATGTTTGAAATCCAATCTAAGTAATCAATAGAATAGATAAATCCCAGAATCCAATAACTTTTCAATTTCAATTTTAACCAATAAAGCAATCTGCAGATTCATCTTTCAAATTTTCTACTTCACAGGTTTCATATTTGGTTTTAAAACAATGTTATGAGTAACAATCTTAGAAACTATACCCGGCATATCTGAATATGTCCTAGCAAAAATGTCCTTAAATTAAAGTAAAAGGGAAACCAGCTGATCACGTTCATCCCGATTCAAACATTTCCCAATCTTTGTCATCTTTTCAGTTTCATTCTCATCCATTTGAATATCAATAATCTCAGTTATTAACAAATCACTTTGTGTTGGAGGATTGATCGGTAATGGAAGAATATTATTTTCATCATGTTCCCCAAAGTAAGCATCGATACTTAAATAATAAGGCTTTCATTGTTTGTGTTGGAACTTAGGTAAATCTTCATAAACCCATAGAAATTCCATTAAGGTTTCATCTTCAGGAAAAATATTCAAAGTAGGTGCTTGATTAATGTCAATAAGGAGTGGGTTAACCAATTTCAACTATCCACTGCATATATGATTAACGTTAAGAGGAAAACTTGATGGTTGTCTATAAGGATTAAATCCTAATCCATATGTATGATCATAAACTTCATTATCCAAAGGTACTTGTATACCTTGTTCATATTTACCACATCCTTTCCCATTAAATCCTGATTTCTTAAGAAAATGATAACCAGAACCATATCGATCAGCCATATCAAATGGATTCCAAGGAGCAGCATATGTCACAATGTCATAACAATCAGGCTTTATAGTTTCAATTATTTCATTAATCGAAGAGGCAACAAAATTACTTTTCAGTTCCTCAAAAAGAGGGGAAGGAGTAAAGACTTTTTTCTCAAACTCATTTTGTTGCTTCATGAATTCCAAATCAGAGACCTTATATTCTCCAGTGAAATTAGGATTAAAATACAATGTTCCCCAATCATCCTCAGTCAAAAAAGAAGATGGAGATTCCAGTTGTTGTATCTCAGGCTGTTTTATCTCAGGTTTTTTTTCAATCTCTTTACTTGGTTGAAGAGGCTCAAAGATTTTATCATATTATGCATTCAGGAAAGGATTTGGCACACCATCTGCATGTAATGTATACATTAAGTTGTTATAAATGAACCTAACCTTGTGATGAAGAGTAGAAGGAACTGCATGCATAGTATGTAACCAAGGTCTTCCTAAAAGAAGGTTATAATTGAGACGTCTAGGAATAACATGAATAGGTGTATTTAGAATAACTGGACCAACTTTAATAGGTAAGGTAATAATGCCCAAAGCTCTCTTCGTAATAATGTCAAATCCACCTATAGGGACATTATCATGTTCAATAGTGGCGAGATCAACCTTAATTTCCTTAAGTATATCCATGCTACAAACATTAATCCTAGATCCATTATCAATTAATGTTCTTTGAATGATATTCTGGTTAATAGAAACAATAACCATAAGAGCATCATATTGATTCTTCACCTCAAGAGAAGGTAAATCATTATCAGAAAACATAATAGGAGGTATAGAAGGCATAGTATGCATGAAATCTAAAATATAATGAATGTTCTCTTGATTAGGAGGCAAAGCAAGAAGAGTGGATAAAGCTTTTTACAATGCTTCGTGATATGTCAAGGAAGTTTGAAGTAATTCCCATAAAGATATATTAGGAGGAGTAGCACGTAATTGGTCAACTAAGTTATACTCCTTAAAGGTACAAGGAAACCTGGGTTCTTGAGGAAGCATAGGTTGAGAAGGAGGTAAACAAACTAGAACAGTAGATTGAGGGTTATTCCATGTGCGATAAGCATGTGAAAGAAAATCAATGTTATCAAAGAAATCCAAAGGATCTCGAGGTTTACCCTTAATCTTTATGCGAGCACATCCTCTTACCATCATCAAAGGTGTAGGATATATCATTTTAGGTTTATCAATGTTGCAAATAGTGGGACATGAAAGTAACCATGCACACACCCTATGGTAAAGGTTAATTGGAGAGGTTGTGGATGAGAGTGAAATAGATATAGCATCCATGGAGATCTTATCTAGACCATTTTCATCCTCAATACCATGTACTTCATTAGGGAATCTATCCTCTTGTACAATAAAAGCCTCATCAAAGTATTCAAAACAAGAATCATACATGTTGAATACAAAGAAAGTCTAAAAGCATGAAAATGTAAATGTTTTTGTATTTTAAAGAGATTTTGCAAAAAAAATTTGTATTTTTGAAATTTAAATGCAAGAAAGGTATAAATACAAGAAATATAATCTTATAAACATGCAAGATCTAAATCTAACACCAAAAAGAAAGAGTTGTCATAAAGGGGTTCAACAAAATGAATAGCTGAAAAATGGATTTTTGACAATGCATCTAACATTCCTCACAATTCATTTGTATGCTTGAGTTGGAATTGAATAAGTAATGTAAATCTAGAAATGCTTGAAAATTAGATAAGATAAGATACATACCTCATGATGGAACTAATCTAGAAATACCTATTTTCTAATGCCTATGTACAACCTCAAGAAGTTCTGCAACTAGATTTGAGACCAGAAAACCACAATAGAGAAAACCCAGAAAACTTTTGTCTTTCTGGAAGCAGGTCGATTTTGACCCAGATAGCAAGGCACAATCTTACCCCAAGGCACAATCTTACCCCCCACTGAAGGTCGTCCATGACCCAAAACAGCTTTGACAAAAAAAAAATTATGGATCTTAGAATTTCATCGAAAAGGGTACTCAGATATGCACTTCAATTCTTGAAACAACGACTGTGAATCTCTGAAAATTGAGTTTTGGAGTGGCTATATAGGGTATTGCCTTAGTCAAACCAGCACTTTTTCAATCTCCACCTCCATGAATAGCCGATTGTAATAGAATGTGTGTGTGTTTATTAAATGTGTAATGCCAAGATCTAATCATCTAGATTGAAACCCTAGCATGAATATGAATGAGAAAGCAATGCATAGATTTTAATAAGATAAGAAAGCATACCAAGCCCCCAAGGCTAAAGTACTCTTACCAAACTCATAATCCATAATTTCTACCCCATGATTGTATCTTTGAATGCTTGGATATTGATAATGGTGGATCATGGAAGAAGGAATCTATCTCTTGCTCCAAATAGATGTCAACAATGGTGTGCTAAAAAAAATGCTTGATATCAACAATGGCTTGACCTTCTATATCATCCTCTTGAAATCTTTCATATTCATTCCACCATTGATATCTTTCTTGCATAAATTATGTCTCCACTTGATTTCTTGATCATGAAGTTGCTTATTCTTGTTCTTGTGTTGTGATTGTGAAAATGAAGGCAAATGAGAGTCTTTATATAGAGGTTTCAAGGTGAGGCTCCTAGAGTAATGTGAGGACCCATAATTCAAATTTAACCTCAAGTTATGGTCCAATCACAATAACCAACTAAGGAGGAAAAATAATTAAATGAATTTCACATTAAAACCCTTCTACACTCGGATCTAAAAGCTCGACATTAATTTCAGGGCCCTCCAAGACCAAATTTGCAAAGGGGGATCAAATCCCAAAGTAGGTCAAGGATGACCTCATCTGTGACCTAGGTCAGGGATGACCTCATCTTTGACCTAGGTCAGGGATGACCTTGACTCTAACCTAGATCAAGGTCGACCTCGACCTTGACCCAAGGGTCCAGATCTAGTCAGAATGAGAAACAGGAGGTCTCGGGGATGCCCAAAGACCTAGAAATAATATCAAAATAGGGAAGAGTGCCATGGAGAGACAAAAAATCCTATGATGAATATGATGAAGGTTTGGAGGACCTATTCCTAATTCCTACCCAGAAAATAGAGCCATAGAGGAGGGAAATTAAGGAGAATCCTTGGGATCCTTACCCTAATTTCACCTAGAATGAAAGAATCAAGTATAGAATGCATCCTAAATGGAATTTTATCATGATAAATGCACTATAAGAGGGTGCTAAACCTATCAAGATGGAATTTATTCCATTTTAAGAGGATACAATTATGGTAAATTATACACTTGTAAGTCTTTAGATTAAGAAAATAAAATTAGACAAGAAACATACTGAACATTTGATAGACATGGCCATCAATATTGTAAAATTTATTTTCAATAGGTTTCATTAGTTCTTCAATCTAGTATACATAATTTACTAGATTAACTCACTTATATAAGTCTAAAAATCTTCCATGTATCTCTTTGCTAAATCTAGGAACTCAAGGAAATTTTTTAACAATAAATTGCATGTAGACCTCAAATTATTCTTCAATTATTTGACCCTAATAAAGAGTTAAAATATTACATTTATAGAGTATCAACCCTCAAAATTATAAAGTAATTTTACTAAAAATTAAAATATTATGGGTGCTAATCAACCTACAAATTATCGCACAAGCTCTAAGACTTAGATTTATCATTTACACATCATTCTAGAGATTGGTCCAAGGAAGTTCTATTGGAAAATATAATCGCCACACCAAAAATGGAAAAGATTTGATGAACACCATTAATGAGAACCCAAAAAACCTTGAAAGAGGCTTGAAATTGATTTGGAAAGAAGGAAATTCATTCTTTAGATGAATCATTACTGCTTGTTGGAAAAGAAAGAAAAAAACTTAATTTGATAGAAAAAAGAAAGTTGAATGGGCATTAGAAAAGGAAACTTACACCTTGCACCTAAAGAAGAAGAAAAAATGTTGTAGAAAGAAACTTTGGTTGAGATATAGGAAATTTGTTGACCTAGGACAAAAGATAATTCCATACATGCAACAATATTGTGAGTTAACTTAAAGAATACTAAATTTTAAGTTCAAAATCCTGAAGTAAAGAATAATTCAAGAATATTGCATCAAACTAATCAAAGAATATTTTCAAAATTCAAAAAATTGAATTTTTAATGGCATATGTTTATTCTCATATTCTCAATAACTTAGAAAACAATAACTCATGGTATGTTCTTTTGATCCATCTAACTATTCCACTATGAATTTATCTATCCACATAGAGACTTTTGAATAATTATTGGCCTCTTGAAGGTCATTTATTATTTTTTCTTTGTATTCCTTGGCCATAACAAAATCAAGGCACTCATTTAAAATTTATTAATTTAATTTCTAAATAAAAATTAATCTTAAAACCAATAATTGGATCTATCTAAGATAGAGCTACACCCACAATGTCCATCCTATGACTATCTCCTGTCTAAAAATTGGCATCAATTTTTTCGTAATTATAAAATCCTCAAAAATCATATACTCTTGATGCTTGGGAGGTTTTTCTTTCAAAACTACAATCTTGCACTATTTTGTAATAATCCTCATCAATGCAAACATGTGTGTTTTCTTCTAAATACAACAAAAATACTCCTCTCCTAGAATATTTTCTTCCTCTATCTCCTACCTATCCATATCAATTATTGTTCTAGTTAATTTCATTTATTTTTTATATTTTTGGCTAACCTTCTCTATTGATTAGTCAGATTAGACATCTTTATATTTCTATCATATTAGCTTCTTCATAAATATCATAAGCTCTTAAAAAAAAAATTCTTACATGGAATAGTTTTTGTGGCCCACATGTACATTACTACAACTATGTCCTTCGATGCATGTAGGAAATTTATTACCTACATGGAGATAATAAGGTGGGTGCATCAATAAATCTATCTCATAATGCCAAGGGAATGACTAAACCATTAATAAATTTATCTATCTTTAGCAATTGATACTTTAGATTGTATATAGTATATAAATCTTGTTGATCCCCTTATTTGTCTCCCGCCAATTTGAGGGGCAGTTGTCAAAGTATTGCACTGGTGGGAAAGGATACACCCTACAACATGACCCCTAGGATTTTAAAATCCATCTCTTCGTGGTTGGTTTTTGGAGAAATGGAGGAGAAACTTACATCTATCAAAATAACCTAAGATAAGGGGAAATAAAATGTTTAATCAAAACTTTTTTGGATGACTTCAGAATTTGTCAAATGGTATTTGTAGCCCATGGGCTCAACCTTCTTGCTAGAATGATTTTTATAATAACTAAGAGGGGGGTTGAATTAGTTATCCTCAAGTCTAGATGTCCCAACTCAACTTTCTAGCTCTTCAACAAAATTAGATCTAATCATAAATTCACTTGGTCTCTATAGCATATATCAGTTACATAAAACTTGTAGTCCAATGTCCAAAAGTAATCAACTTGAAAAATATAAAAATTTCAACAACATTCACATCAAATAACATTCACACAAGTATAACACCAAGATTTAATGTGGAAACACAGTTTGGGAAAAAACACATGGAACATGCTACTAATTTTCACTCTTATGAAGTGAGCTCTGTGAGAAGCCAACCCGCTTAAAGGTTTACAATATACACTGTTAGGTGTGACCTTGTTAATGGATTTAATCACCCTATTCAAAGTGGCCTGGTTAGAGGGCTTAAGAACATTCCATCAAAATGTCACCTTGATCAAAGGGTTTACAAAATGACTGTTAGGTCAACCTTGATTAAAGGATTTAGAATAATACAATGGTTAGAAAGTAATAGTAGGTTCATATGTGAAATATACAACTCACTTTCCAAATACAGATCCAATTTTCTCATATGTTGATTTACTAACTGACCTTCATTTCCATCTCCATCTCTGATCTTCTCAGAATTCACTTCAAGTAATCATGAAAACTCTATTAAGCTCCTCACATCTTCACCTTATCCTTCTGCTTAGATTCATCAGTCAATAACATCAACCTCTTCTACATACTATTTAACCTCACAATTAGGTCATCCTTATACCTCCTTGATTAGGTAGATTAACCTTTTACAACTTAATCTCTTCTGTAGATCTTAGGTTTTGGTCAGATTCATCAAATCCTTTCATCATTTTGTTTTCCAACTTTTTCTTCTAGATACATCTCCAAACTTATCTTTGAATCTATAATAAAGTGGTTTACCATGCATTAAATGCTCCATACCATTCATTAACAATGTCAACACATTTTACATATCCCTACAATTCAACTATGTCGGCTGGGATTCTCAATTATTTCACAAACTATAAATTACTGACACTCGATCATTACTGGATATCTCGGTCATCGCTAAAACTTTACTCTCGACAAACACTATCTTTTCTCGGTTACTTATTTTTCACTTAGAAATTATTGAGGCTTGATCAACACTAGATTTTCTTGGCATATACTGGTGCTCGGTCGACACTAGCATCACTTGGCTTAAACTAGATTTCTTCACTTTTACTGGGTTAACAATATGTTTCCAATCTTTCTTCTTCACTTGGTGTTAAAGATAAACAACACATTACCTTGTCAATGTACCAACTAATCAAGTGCCCATTGAAGTATCACATTACTTAACCTTTCCTTAGGTCCTTGTGTTATCTCCTCTTTTTAAATCCTTTTCATCAATCAAAAGATATGGTACTCTACTAGATATCAATTGTTAGAATAATTGAGAGGGGGGTGAATCAGTTAGATCAGTTATCCTACAATTCCAATCACAAAGATGTAACTTATAAAATAATTTCAATAAATTATGCAGCTCGGTAACATATGTGGGATATTTCTAATGCATGGAGAGGTGATTGAGACATTTAATATTTTTAATCACTATGTTACTAAATGAGAACTCATACTGTTGTCATTCATGTTTTGTCACTGATGTCAAAATATGTTTCTAAGAGATGAACAAGCTAGTTGTCACAGTGTACAGACACTGTACGAATGTTTTAGATGCTACAAAGTTAGATGAGAGTTCAAATGGATGTTGTGATCTTATAGCTGAGATTGTATCACTAGATGTTTCATATTGAGAGAGATACAAAAGTTTTAATGAAGACTGGACAATGGACTATGACAGTGAGAATTGACAGAGTTAGTCTCTAGGTTTCTGGTATATCTTTGAAATGATTTGGATTCAGGGTATGCAAGCTTGAAGGATGATAGAAAAGATACTAAAGGATGTTCATTGGTCAGCGCAAGGTAGAGAATGATTAGTGACATCATTCATAGCATGTGTTCTGGTAATGGTTTATTTTGAAGCTGACTCATAAAATGAAGTGTGTGCTTTGTTTTTTGAGCCTAAATTAAGGATGTCAATCCTTAATTGTTGTATTTTAATCATTGTATACTTTTTCTAGATACCGTGTGTATCTTAGCAAGGGTTTATGCAATTATTTGTAAATTATGAAAGCCTCATGAGCTGACCTGGTCATGGTAAATTGTAATAAGGTATATATGTAGAGTCTTTTCTTTGGAAAAGATATGGATGGAATGCATGTGATATAAAGTGGTTTTGAAAGCTATGAACTTGTTTCTGTTGTATGTAGAGTAGAGGTTTACTGGTGGACTTCATTGGAACTGATCAAGCAAAGACAGTTGCTGGAAAATAGTTCAAAATATTGTGTATTTCTTTATATACACCTATGTTGCAAACAAGTGAGTTCTAAAGGTGGATTTAACCTTCTTTGGGTAGTGAGTCCTCCCTTTTTTTCTTGACTCCTAATAGGGTCTTTCCTCTAACAAGGACTATGTACTATAATGTTTCAATAAGCTCCTAATAGGGCTATATCTTCTAACAACAATAACTATACTCACAATACATCATTTGTGGGTGCTAATTCCCACTAGGGTTTTTACCTTTAATAGGGTTTCCCCAAGACTAAAATAGTGTATTATTGTGTTGGCATTCATTCTGACAAAAGAGTTAGGTCACTAGGGGCCAAACAATGGCACACCCCAATGATCCAACCTAGTCAACAACACGTGGAAGCAATTAACAACAATAGTGAGAGAGAGAATGGAGGATTTTCATATATATTTCATCAAATAGAATGATACATGTTAGGCTGTAAGGCCTTCCTGGTTATGGCCAGAAATTAGAATGAATTATAGAAGTCCTCCAACATGCGAGGATCTATCAGAAATCTCCAAATCTAATGTCTTCTATCTTCTATCCAAAAACTCTCTCCTAAACTCTAAACAAACAACTATATTTATACAAGAGGCTACCAAACTAAGTCAGCCTTCAGATGCACAATCAAAAGAAGAAATAGTCAGATCTGGGACCACATGCTTCCCAATGATTGATATCAACATTAAATCTATGACCCATAATGAATGCACAAGTCAGCCTCAACAGAAACTCAAAATAAACTACTCAGTAAGCAAGGATGATTGAGCCAAAAACAAGCATCGCCGAGTGTTAGAGAAAACCGACCACCCAAGAGATAAAAGGCCATCCTTGATAACCAAAGGAAACTGACCAACAACCAAAAAACTCAGTCAAAGAAGAAACCAAGCAACATAGACAAACTCCAAAATGTTTTTGGTGTCACAAGATTGCCAAGGACCCGAGATGCTCCTCCATCAAACACCTGGGGTTATTTTGAAATGATTCTCCGAATGATTTGGTAGGTATGATCTGAGCTACATCCAACTTAGATTATGAAATCCATGAACTATCTTCCATTAGTCTATTCTTCCACTTTACCAGATATTCCATATATTATTTTCCTCTTGTATTCTTTCCAATTCTTCACCCCAAAAATTTTTCAACTTCCTCTTTCTATTTCTTAGGATACTTTGTTGGTACTTTCATTTCTTCATTAGGTTCATATTACTCATAAAAATCAATAAATTTTAAAATAGGTGATATGTCCATGTCATCAGCTAACTCGATCTCATATGAATTTTCACTGTCAAATTTCCTCAAAATCTTTCAAGGTTCAAACTTCTTCATCTTCAACTTCCCATATGTTCCAACAGGAAATTGACCTTTCTTCAAATGATCCATCACTTCATCACCAACATCAAAAGTTTTATGTCTCCTTGATCTATCAACTCTATCTTTTTATTTGTGATTACTGTCTTCTAGCTTCAGCTTCAGCTTCACATCTTCATGCAATGCCTTCATGTACTCAAAAAATTTTACATCTTCTACATTTCTCTTACTTTTATCAGCAATGTCTCTCAAATCAGATATACCTCTCAATTGTATGCCATTCACAATCTCAAATGGTGTTTTTCTAGTACTCCTATTCATTGAGTTATTGTATGAAAAATCTTCTTGTGCCAACACAGAATTCCAATTACCCGATGTGTCTCCAACTAAACATATCAAAAGATTTCCCAAACTTTTATTCACAACTTCAGTTTGTCCATTAGTTTGTGGGTGAAATGTATAACTATATATCAACTTAGTGTCAAATTTATTCCAAAGGGTTTTCCAAAAGTATCCAACAAATTTACTATCTCAGTCAAAGATAATAATCCTCAGCAATCCATGCAATCTGAAAATTTCCTTAAACAAAAGATCTGCCACATGTACTACATCTGATGTCTTTCTACAAGGTATAAAATGTGCCATATTATAAAATCTATCTACCACAAAAAATATAGAATCATTATCTTTTACTATCTTTGGTAAGCCAAGAACAAAATCCATACTGATGTCAATCCAAGGTTTCTCAGGTACAACAATCGATGTATACAATCTAGTATTCTGACTTACTCCTTTGGAAACTTAACAAACTCCACAACTTTTCACAAATTTCTGAATATCTTTGTATAACTGCCACCAATAGTATTTCTCCTAAAGAAAATTCCATGTTTTATCCATACCAAAATGTCTAGCCAAACCACTACTATGCTTCTCCTTTATCATATTAGTTCTCATTACTCCTCTCGGTATACACAACTGAATACCTTTAAACAACATACCTTCTTGAATAAAATATTCATCCCATTTAGTATCTTGTTGATCTTGAATATGTGCTTTGCACTTTCTCCATGGCTCAAAAAAATCAGGATCAAACTCATAAGAATCTCTCATCTCATCAAAACCAAGAACTTTAATTTTCATCATGGTCATCAAGGATCTTCTTCTACTCAATGCATCAACAACTTGATTAGTGACTCCACTCTTATGCTTTATCACAAATTTGTAACTCTACAAATACTCAACCCATTTCATATGTCTCTGATTCAACTTATTCTGACTACCCAAATACTGTAAAGCCTTATGATCGGTATACATCACAAATTCACTTGGTATCAAATAATGTCTCCATTTCTTTAGTGCTTGAACAATAGAATAGAATTCTTGATCATACACAAAATATTTCCTTCTAGAATCATTGTAATTTTCACTAAAGAAAACAACAGGTTTACCTTCTGGAGTCAACACAGATCCAATTGCACTTCCACTTGCATCACATTCCACTTGAAATACCTTACTAAAATTAGGCAATGCCAAAATAGGTAATTCAGCAACCTTCTACTTCAGAGTCTCAAAACTTCTATGAGCTCCATGTGTCTAGTTGAATTCCTTTTCATCTCATCTCATAGTCTTAGTCATAGAACTACAAATTAAACTAAAATTTCTTATGAACTTTCAGTAAAAACTTGCCAAACCATGAAATGATCTTACCTCACTAGCATTCACAGGTGTAGGCAAATTCAAAATAGCATCAACCTTTTCAGGATCCATCTTCAAACCATCAACTGAGATCACAAATCCCAAATACATAATCTCCTCTTTCATGAATGAACACTTTTTCAGATTTATCAATAACTTTTCCTCTTTCAATCTATGCAAAACTTGTCTAACATGCAACAAATTTTCTTCTCTGGTCTTACTAAATATCAAAATATCATCAAGATATACAATCACAAACTTCCCCAGGAATTTCTTCAAAACTTCATTCATCAACCTCATAAAAGTACTCGGTGCATTAGTTAAACCAAAATAAATAGCCAACCACTCATACAAACCTTCTTTTGTTTTGAAAGTAGTCTTCCATTCATCACCTTCTTTGATTCTAATCTAATGATACCCACTTTTCAAATCAATTTTTGTAAAATATTTTTCTCCAGTCAAACTCTCCATTATATCATCCATTCTTGGTATAGGAAACCTATACTTCATTGTTATCTTATTGATTGCTCTAGAATTACTGCACATTCACCATTCTCCATTCTTCTTAGGTGACAATACAACAGGTACTGCATAAGGACTCAAACTTTCTCTGATCAAACCTTTCTCCAGCAACTCTTGAATCTATCATTTTAATTCCTGATTCTCGGTAGGTGTTGACCGATGAGGTTCCTTATTCGGTAAACTAGCTCCAGGAATTAGATCCATACAATGATCAATGCTTCTTTTTGGTGGAAAACCATCAGGTACATTATGAAAAATGATTTCACTATACTCGATGAGTAACTTATCAATCTCCTCAGGAAAATTGTCCTCTATTTTCTTCCTCAGTTTGTTAGGAATCACAACAAAACATACATCATTCTTTTTCAAATACTTAACAAACTTTCCTTCTTCCATCAAGAAAACTTTCACAGATGTGAAAACATTACTAATAGGTTCTTCCATCAATGTTAACAATATTTGTTTCTTTCCATCAGCCACAATAGTATACTTATGCAATCTCCCATCATATATAGCATGTCTATCATATTGCGAAGGTCTACCCAACAAAATATGACAAAAATCCATAGGCATGATATCACACAACACCTTATCATAGTACTTTCCAATTTTCAAATTCACATAAAATTATTCACTTACCAAGAGTGTATGCTCATCTTTGATCCATGAAATTTGATAGGGCTTCAGATGTTCCAACCTTTTGAACTACAACTTTGTGACCATTTCCTCAGATGCCAAATTCTCTGAGCTACCACTGTCAATGATTACCTTCCAAACTTTATCAGAAACTCTACATCTGGTCTTGAACAAACTTTTCCTTACCGGATCTTCCTTTTTTGCTTTCATTCCACAGTCATCTCCTTACCATCAAGTTATTTTATTTCTCAGGTTCATTTGGTGATTCTTCTTACACCAAAGCATTTCTATTTCTACTAGCCTTGTTACTCACATGTGTACACTCAAAAGATTTATGTCCTTCTTCTCCATAGTTGTAACAAGTTCATTAGAAACTTCCTCTGCTATAACCACCTCGGTATTTACTACCTCTACCTCTAGATGAACTTTCACCTTTCCACCCAATCTTTCCTTTATCCAAATTTATCTTTTCAAGTTTAGAACTACCATTTTCACCATTAGATCTACCTCTTCCTCTAGGGAATCTACCACCTCTTCCTATTGGAAATATTCAAGAATTAACCAAGTTACTGAGAGGGGAGGGGTGAATCAGTAACTTCAAATTTTTTTTATATCAATATCAGATGTATTAACATATAGTTCACTTTATCCTTTTGCATATAGAAAGCATGAAACATAAAAGCATTCACAACAATGACACATAGATTTGGTTACCCAGGAACCTTCCAAAAGAAAGTAAAACTGGGGTGGGGATGAAACCCACAAAGCTTTAATACTACAGTATAAATTTGGTTGGTTAAGGCTTACATTGATCACTTCTGATGATCTGCCTTTGCAATTGGATTGCTGAATGAGATTCGCTGATGTACTGATCACCTTCTGTGATGAATTTGTCTCTGCTGCTCCTTATGTATAGTAGCCCTTTGTAATTCACTAGCTTCTACCTTTTATCTCCCCTTTTTATTCCACATTCATACTACTTGGTATTTGTACAACATTGTTTATATACAAGTCTAAACAATTAATTACAATTACAAAGTCGGCTTAACAAATAAACATAAGTGCTACTAAGTCGGCCCAAGTATGGTTACACGGTTCCTACAAACTAACTCGGTGACTTTCTGATACTCGGCGTCCACTGCATTACTCGGTATCATCATGCACTTGATAGAAGTGAAGGCTCATTTCATACTAACCACTCAGTAAGTTTTGAACTCGATAAATACTTGTGACTCGGTAGACATAATGTCACTTGGTTTACACTGTCCTGCTTAGTTTGCACTATTCTACTCGGTTTGCACTCAGGATGCAAATAAGTGTTGTCACTAGTGGCAATCCTTCTTAATGCCAACAATCTCCCCATTTGGTATTAGTGACAAAAACACTTATTGCCCAAAACTTATATACATGAACCATGCTGAGATTTATTTTGATTTTTCAAAATTTGTCTTTGTCATAGGGCTTTATAAATTATCTCCCCCTTTCAATGCACTAACTTTTTCTTCTATACATATCTCCCCCTTTTTGACGATAATACAAAAGGTGTATATACAAGTGTTTTACAGGGAGAATCCAAAATTTGATAGAAAAATAGAATGTACCTTCATTATCAGTGCCAGAGTTCTGTCCCAATTTTCTTGCAGAATCTTGCATGTTTGGATTGCAATTTGGACTTCTGCAGAGAGTGCAATCATGTGATCTTCTATTGAGAACTGATTGTCATGAATTAATGTTTTGGAATGTTCAATGTTCTTATAAATTGTATTCATGATGGGAAGGATCATGTTCTGAATGTCTAGCAGTGTGGACCGGATTCTTGTGTCTTCTTTCAGTAGTTCTGACTGCATATTTGATAGGAATGAGATTTTCATGTGATGAGCAGAGTTTGAACTTGGTTCAAGTTGCAGCTTCTATATGCTAATCTTCAAATCCTCATCAATTTTATTCATTTTATCCTTGACATCCTTGGTGAACTCAGAAACATTGCATAGTTTGGCCAAAAGAGAGGTAACATTCGAATAGGAAGATTTAATGTTTGTCAAAACTGAAGATAATTCTACTTGATTAATAGCTATGTGCTGAGCAATGTGCACAAGCACTTTATTGTTGAATTTCTTCTTGGATTTTTCAACTAACTTGTCTATCCCAGATGAATCCTCATTGTACTTATTTATCGCTTCTACTAATTGTAACAAAACATGTTGAGAGGAGTCTACTTTAATACCTAATGCTTCTAACAAAATGTCCTTAGCATCCTTAATGATTTTATATTCCTTGTCTCTCTCCTCTTTAAGCTTCTTTTGCTTTGCTTTCCTTTGGAGAAGTTCACCTATATTTTTCATTTGATTCGCTGATAGATTTGCAAAATCCAATGTTGGAATCTCTATTTCCTCATCTAGGTCTATATCCTCTACTATATTCTTGCCCAAAAATCTTATACTCGGTTGAGCCTTAGGCTTATCTATTATGGTACTTAATGCCTTAGTAGTGATAGTAGACATAGTAGGACTGGCTATAAAGAATGGTATACTATCTACTAGAGAACTTAAAGCTGAAGTATTTACACTTGTAGAATAAAATATTGGAATACTTACTGCTGGAAAACTTGATGAAATAGGAGACTGCAACTCGGTAGAAGAAATGGTAGTTACTTCTGTTGTTGCTATAGGTGATTGGACAAATGTTGAAGTTGTCACAACCATGCTTGAAGATGTCTCTAGGCTAGATGTAGCAACTTTTTCTGGAGAGGTAGGAAGTGATGCAATGACTTCTGCCGCTATCCTCACGGTATCATCTACCTCAGTGGCTTCTTCCTGTTCATCACTGTCATCTTCAATGTCTTTTATTATAACTGATTCAGTACTCAGTTGGTGAAGATGGTATATGTTCTTCCATGTGGCATTTGTACTCTTCACAACTGATTCAATATTGTTAATCAGAATTAAACAAGTATTGAACTTCAGTGTCATCTTATTTTCATTCTCCTTCAATGCCTTCTTTATTTCATCATTTTTCAAGCTCGGCATTAACTGTTTTAGGGTTTGATCAAATATGTCTTTTACAGTTTGCCTTGCATTGGCCCATCTCATTTTTATTTGATCTAATAAAGCTCCTGGAATCTGTTGGGCTACTTCATCAGGAGAGTATTTCCATTGTCCCATCTTTTCAATGAAAGCATCTTCAATCTCCTTTTGTTCTATTTCTAATCTTATTTCATATTTTAAAGATTTTATATTACTTACTCCAGATCCTTCTCTCAAAAGTTTGATCTTCTCTTGAAGGGTTAGAGGAGGCTTTTTGAATATTATATCTTTGTCCTTTTTGTCTGCCTTACCCTTTGCACTTCTCCTTGTAAATACGGCACTGGGAGGCTTAGGTACCTTGGTGATGAATACCTTTCCTTTCTTCTTTGTAGGTTCTGGTTCCTCTATTTTCTCACCCTTTTTCTCTTCTTCTTCAATGTCTTCTCCTCTACCCTTGGTTAGCATTAGAGGTGTGATAGCTTTCATTTTGGCTATCCTTTTTTTTCCTTTATTTACTGCCTATGGAAGCTTTATACTTAATTCAATTCTCACTTTTGCTTCTTCATATGTCCCAAAACATGGAGCTTTGGGATCAACAGGCTGATTAAGGAGGGCTTCAATGATATTCTTTGTTTCATCAATGTTTACCTCATAAGGAAGAGGTTTCACATGTACAATCCTTGATTTAGCTGCTTGAATGTATACTTTGTCACAGTCCACCATGAAACAAATATCATCCTTATAATCCTCCACCAACTTCTGTGGAATCTGGAATCTATCATTCATTTTCTCCTTGAAAGACTCAAAATAACTATCCATGATGTTCTCAAAATTTTCACCCATTTCTGAAATATATTCATTTATCTCATAAAGAATTGGCACATCCTTTCACCATACTACTTTTCCTTTGGAAGGGAAGAATTTCTAAACATAGAAAAATAAACAGACCAGTAGAGATCCAAACTTACATGGATTGTTTTTGGAAGTTTGAATGCTTTCCATGTTCTTGTTAAACTGTTTTAATAACAAATCTGCAAGGTCAAATGATAAATTATTCTTTACCACTTTGTATGCTAGGTCTATGGCTTCACAGGGAACACTATTCTGCCAACTTGAACTGTATATTTTATGAGCAATGATGTGTGTTCCAAACTTCAGTTCAGCATCAGTAATGTTGCTTACTTTCATGCCTCTACCGTCCCACTCGGCTAGGGTTTTCTTCTCCAGCTCCGGCTGACCTAGGGTTTTGGTAGATTTAACTTTGTTTAACATGGGAAGACTGGTGATTCAGTGAATCATCTTCTTAGTGATCTCTATGGGTTGCTCAAGCCAAATCTTGCCTTCATGTACATGGCTGAGAATGTATCTAACTCATTTCTCCTGAAAGTTTTGAGGTAAATGTGTAATGTGAACTAATCCCTTGTCTTCCAGATGTTTGTGCTCTGGTTTTAGAACACCATTCACACACAGTTCCTCATGCACAATATCTAGCTCTAGGTTTCCCATCTCTTGAATTACACAATTGAAATGATTGTGAATATCGTTAACAAGTAGTACCTTAGGAGGAATCTGAGATTGAGCTCCGTTCGGGTCTAGGGTTGCTGCAATTATGGGCACGAGTTTGAAATTTGGTGCTCTCCATTCCCCTTGGATTATCATTTATGTTCCTTTCTTTGCTGAAGCACTGGAGGATGCCATGGTAGCTCACAGAGAATTCTTTTCACAAAAGTATTTGAATCACTTGATTGCTCTGGAAATTTTCTGCTCTCAAAATGCTAAAGTTCACGGTGAAGAATGAGTTTGATTTCTTGCCTTTTGTTTACAACTCTATCATTAATGCTTAGTAGAAATTAGGGTATGAATTCTGACAGACTGTCACCCACTATGAATTAATTGCTCGGTAAAGACTTCGCAACTTGGTGAACTTGAGAATTCATATTTCTCTGACCTCGCTCGGTAATCATATTAGATAGCTCCCGACCTTGCTCGGTGAAAACTGATACTGACCTTCCTATAATCTTATTGCATCTTGTATGCCGATTTAGATCTTTCTTTTAATTCAGTTCTGGAACTGCTTGAAATTTGTCTATGAGAATACAGTTCCAGTGCTTTCTTGGGAATTTAGTTTGAGTCGGTAGAGCCACCCATTCCATTACTTGGACTGGTTTTCTCGGTAGATTTAGGAATCCACTATTGTCTTATCTATTTCCTAACCTTAGTTGCTTCATTCTTCTTTTCATATTCAACTTCACTAGCATTCATACAATTTTTGGCTATATGACCAAGTTTAGTGCATTTGAAACATCTTATGGTAGTATCTCTTTTCCTTAGATGATGTTTTATGCAGTTCATGCCAATGTGTCCATATTCTCCACAGTAATGACATCTACACCAAGTGTTGTAATCCCATCCAAACATTGCTTTCATAATTTGTTCTGCTGGATTGAATGTTTTGGATCTACACTCAGCTGCCTTGTGACCTTGTTTGTTGCATTTGTGACAATTACCTTTGAATCTTGGTTTTTCCTTGCATTCATTTTCTTTGTGACCGTGCTGATTGTAGTTGTAGCATTTTCCATTGAATTCTCCTTTTTCATTTCTCCAACATTTATTTGAAGTATGTCCTATTTTTCCACAATGATTACAAGTAGGTTTCTGATTCCTTTGAGTACCTTGCTTAGAAGATTCACCTTCTCCTTTGTATCCAAGTCTTGCTTTTCCTTTTTTCCTATGAAGATTTTGATCATGCAGCTGATTTAAGTCTTCTTGGTTCTTCAGCATTCTTTCATTGATTTGTTTTTCGGTGTTTAGGTCATCCACCAATCTTAGATTGATTTTTTTTTAAGATCTTAGTTCTTCTCTTGTGCTTTCTATTTCTGATCTTAGAGTCAGAATTTCCTCATTTGTATGGGAGATCTGATCAATTAGGTTTTCTAGCTGAAGGGTTTTATTTTGGACTTCATTGTTCCTTCCATCTAATTCATCTTTCAACTTGTTTCTTTGTTCTAAGATCTCACAAAATCTTGTTGAGTGTAGTTCTTGTTCTCTTTTTAATTTTCTCACTTCTTCCTGCAGAGACCCATTCTTTTCTAGGAGTTCTTTGACAGCATTGTTTGCTTCATCTGAGCTATTTGAGGGAAAAAGATCTTCAATCTTTTCTTCAATGTAATTATGATCATTCATATGATTTTCAAGTTCCTTCCTTCTTCTTAGGGATTGGGAAAGATGTTCTTTCGCTTCTTTAAGTTTAGCTATGGCCATTTCCAGATCTAACTTTTCATTTTCAATCACCTTGTTCAGTTTGAATACCTCCATTGTCCTGGATCTTTGCTCAAGCTAGTTAAGCTTTATCTTGAGAACCAATACAACTCTGATACCAATTGTTGGAAATATTCAAGAATTAACCAAGTTACTGAGAGGGGAGGGGTGAATCAGTAACTTCAAATTTTTTTATATCAATATCAGATGTATTAACATATAGTTCACTTTATCCTTTTGCATATAGAAAGCATGAAACATAAAAGCATTCACAAAAATGACACATAGATTTGGTTACCCAGAAACCTTCCAAAAGAAAGTAAAACTGGGGTGGGGATGAAACCCACAAAGCTTTAATACTACAGTATAAAGTTGGCTGGTTAAGGCTTACATTGATCACTTCTGATGATCTGCCTTTGCAACTGGATTGCTGAATGAGATTCGCTGATGTACTGATCACCTTCTGTGATGAATTTGTCTCTGCTACTCCTTATGTATAGTATCCCTTTGTAATTCACTAGTTTCTTCCTTTTATCTCCCCTTTTTATTCCACATTCATACTACTTGGTATTTGTACAACATTGTTTATATACAAGTCTAAACAATTAATTACAATTACAAAGTCAGCTTAACAAATAAACATAAGTGCTACTAAGTCAGCCCAAGTATGGTTACACGGTTCCTGCAAACTAACTCGGTGACTTTCTGATACTCAGCGTCCACTGCATTACTCGGCATCGTCATGCACTCGGTAGAATTGAAGGCTCAGTTCATACTAACCACTGAGTAAGTTTTGAACTCGGTAAATACCTGTGAATCTGTAGACATAATGTCACTCAGTTTACACTGTCCTGCTTGGTTTGCACTGTTCTACTCAGTTTGCACTCAGGATGCAAATAAGTGTTGTCACTAGTGGCAATCTTGCTTATTGCCAACACTTCCTCTTTGCCTTTGATCATGTCTCTTGTTTAATTTCTCGTCAGCTTTCAATGTAAATTGATAAGCCTCTTCAATGTTCTCCAATTTGACCAAACTAATTTCCTCTTGGATGGAAACTCTCAAACCATTCAGGTATCTAGCAATTATTTCCACACCATCTTCATCATATCCAAATCTGATATCTAATCTATATATTTCCTCAGTATATTCCTTTACTAATCTATCTTTCTTCCTTAGACTTTGCATTCACCGAACTAGGTTAATTTGATAATCATAGGGTAAGAACTTTCCTTTCAATTTATTCACCATCTTATTCCATACCTTGATTTTGTCTTTTCCTTTCCTCTTCCTATCTAGCTATAGATGTTCTCACCATAAGGATTTTCAACTTTGTCCTTGCAATCTTCACTTTCTTGTCTTCAAGAATGTTTTCATACTCAAAATAATTTTCCATCTCGGTGATCTAGTCCAACAATTCATCAAAATCCAATTTTCTACCATACTCAGGAGAATTGAAATGTGGTGTTGACTTCAAACTTGTCAAAGGCATAAAAAATCTTTCTTCCCCTTGATCCATCACCAGTACAGGTTCTGCATTCACCGGTTCTTCCTCAACTTCATCATCACTAACATCTTCAAGATGTCTACCTCTTCTCTAGGCTATTTCAATAGCTTCTAATCTAGCATCAATTTGTCCTAGCATATCCACCAATCCTGGATCTACATCTGGCCTCCCATAAACCATCTTGACAACCCTCTACAATTGCAGGTCAAATCACAATCTTCTACCCCACAACAATCAACTAGGGCTTATCAAGAAGGAACCTACAAACCTAGATCAAGACCTCAACTTGCTCTGATACCACTTGACGCAAGATTTAGGTCACTAGGGGAAAAATAATGGTGCACCCCAATGATCCAACCTATTCAACAACATGCAGAAGCAATTAACAACAATGGTGAGAGAGAATGCAAGATCTTCATATATATTTCATCAAATAGAATGATACATGCTAGGTTGTAAGGCCTTCCTGATTATGGCCAGATATTACAATGAATTAAAAAAGTCCTCCAACATGCGAGGATCTGTCAGAAATCTCCAAATCTAATGTCTTCTATCCAAAAACTCTCTCCTAAACTCTAAATAGATAATTATATTTATACAAGAGGCTAGCAAATTGAGTCAGCCTTTAGATCCATAATCAACGAAAGAAATGGTCAAAACTAGGACCACATGCTTCCCAATGATTAATATCAACATTAAATTTGTGACCCATAATGAATGCACAAGTTGGCCTCAATAGAAACTCAAAATAAACTACTCAGTAAGCAAGGATGACCGACCAACAAACAAGCATCATCGAGCATCAAAGAAAACTGACCGCCCAAGAGATAATCGACCATCCTCAGTAACCAAAGGAAACCAACCAGCTATCGACCAACTCGGACAAAGAAGAAACTAAGCAACACAGACAAACTCCAAAATCTTTTTGGTGACACAGGATTGCCAAGGACCCAAGATGCTCCTACATCACATTGTGTTCATTGGATCTGATATTATGGTGATTAAAGATTAATGTTTAATAATCTGTCATACAACTGATTCACCCCCCCTCTTAGTTGTATTTTGGAATGTTATTCCTAATAATTGGTATTAGAGCTTGTGGTCCTTAGAGAGAAATCTTAACATCTTGAGGTGATCATGGAGATGGCACTCTATAGGAAGGAGGGTCCTAAATTTGATCCTGGGAACTTTGATAGTTGGAAGAAAAAAATGCGAACACACTTTTTGTGTTTGGGCATAGACTACTGGTTGATTACAATGAAGAAGGAAACCCTGAAGACTAAGAATGATTTGACATCTGCTACTAATGATGAGAAGAAGTTATTCTCATATAACATGGTCTCAAGGGAAGCATTGACCAGCACACTATCTAAAGGTGAGTTCACTGAAGTTAAAGACTTAGAATCGGCATATGAAATTTGGAATAGAGTAGAAGCATTATATGAAGGAGACAAATATACCAAGAAAGCTAAGTTATAAAACTAGAAAACAAAGATAGAGAAGCTACAAATGAAGGATGATAAAAGCATTAGAGCTTATGTTCAAAGGATTACAGAAGTTGTGGTCGGAATTAGAAATTATGGAGGCACTTTTGATGAAGAGGAAGTTGTTGTGAAGATCCTCAAATCATTGACTCCTATATATAAGTTCAAGGCTATGTTTATTCAAGATACTATACCCTTGACTCCAAATTTTAGCAAAGATATGTTGATTGTAAAGCTAACCACTTTTGAAGCTACAGAATTAGGAGAAGCTATACCTAAAGTTGAATCTGCATTTAAGGCATACACACACAAGAAATTGTCTGCACTTCCAAGTACTAGGAAATAAGAGCTTTGTGAGTATGTTGAGGAATGGGAACAAATAATGAAGGAATAAAGAAAGATGGATGAACTTGTTGCATTGATTTCTAGAAGAGAAAAAAGAGGTAAGGGAAAGTTTGAAGGAAAGTTTCCCTTGAAATGTTTTTCATGCAATAAGTTAGGTCATTTTGCATCTAGATGTCCTACAAGAGTTTCTAAGTACAAACCAAGTTATGAAAATATTAAAAGGGATGGATAATGTTATTATGCTAGTGAAGGAATCTCAATGATGATGATTTAGATTATGAAGAGATTGGATTTGTTGCTATTAAAGATGTTCCAGTGCATGAGGAAATGGTTTTAGTATCTCATGTTGACAAGAAAATAGAATGGATAATAGATAGTGGTTTTTCACACCATATGAATGGCGATAAAAATAAGTTTATCAAGTTAGTAAATTATAATGGTGGTGTTGTAATATTTAGAGACAATCTTCCCAAATCTATCATAGGTGTAGGGTCTATTACCCTGGATGGAAAGACTAACACTGATAATGTGTTACTTGTTGATGGACTGAAACATAATTTTTTAAGTGTTGGATAGATGATGGATAAGTAATTTCAATTGAGCTTTGTTAATGGTAAATGTTTTATCAGAAGCAAAGAAGGAAAACTAATTGCCACCGATACAAATCCTAGAGGTAATGTATTTGAATTAAACACATCTGGAGCCTCTTGTTTTGTTACAAAAAAGGATGATAGTTGGTTATGGCATAGGAGATTTTTTCATGTTAATTTTGATAACATTGTGAAGGTAAGTATGGCTAATGTTGTAAGAGCTATGCCGAAGATTGTGAAGCCATCTAACACTGTATGCAAAGAATGTGTTATGGGAAAACATACTAGAAGCAGTCACAAAAGAAAAGCATATACATCAAAAGGAAAGTTGGATCTGGTACATATAGATCTGTGTGGTCCCATAAGAACTAAATCTTACTATGGTGAAATTTATTTCATACTTTTGTTGATGACATTTCTGGGATGATGTGGGTTACTTATTTGAAAGAGAAATCAAAATCATTTGATAAATTCAAGTTATTTAAAGAAAAAAGTAGAGAATGAACCAGGCTTGAAAATAAAGTGTCTAAGATTATAAAGAGGTGGAGATTTTACATCAGATTTATTCAATTCATACTATGAAGAGCATGGAATAAGGAGATAGACATCTGCTCCTAGGACTCCATAGCAGAATGGGATAGAAGAGCGAAGGAATAGGACTATACTTGAGGCTACTAGGACAATGTTGATTGAAGGAAATGTATTGCATGTAAATTGGAGGGAAGCTTTTGGGATAGTAGTGTACACACTAAACCAAATTCAAATCAGAGAAGGTACAAGTAAGACTCCCTATGAACTATGCTTTGATCCTACTCGTATAGTAAAATATTTTAGAATATTTCATAGTAAGTGTTATATCAAGAGAGATGATGAGATAGGAAAGTTTTATGCTAGAAGTGATGAAGGAATCTTCCTTGGTTACTCTATCAAAAGCAAGGCTTACAAATGTTTCAATCTAAGATTAAGGAAAATGATTAAAAGCAACAATGTAAGAATAGATGAGAAGTTTTAGATACAAGGAATGTATGACAATAATCAGATTACAAAGATAGAAGAAGTTACTACTAATACTACAGAAGAAGAAGAACTTGTTGATGAAGAAAATGATAAAGAGGTTTGTGATGCTAGCACAAGGCTATTGAGACTCCTAAAACACCAAGGTATGTAAAAAATAACCATCCTAAAAATCAAATTATTGGCAATACTAGTCAGGGAGTGCTAACTAGATCAAAAGTTAGAGAAGAAATTTGTTTGATTTCTCAAGTTGATCCAAAAATTGCAGATGAAGCATTTAAAGATGAATCTTGGATAAATGATATGAAAGAGGAATTGGATTAGATAAAAAATAATAATACTTGGGAACTAGTTCCTAGACCTAAAAATAAAAATGTAATAGGAACAAAATGGGTTTTTAGAAACAAAATGGATGAAGAAGGAACTATTGTAAGAAACAAAGCAAGACTAGTGTTTAAGGGATACTCACAGCAAGAAGGCATAGAATTTGAAGAAACATTTTCTCCCATTTATAGAATAGAGGAAGTAAGATTGTTCATATCTTATGTTGTACACAAAAACTTCAAAGTGTATCAGAAGGATGTAAAATCTACATTTCTTAATGGGGATCTTGAAGAAGAAGTCTATATAGAATAACTAGATGGATTTCCTCTATGTGAAGATAAAGACATGGTGTACAAATTGAAGAAAGCTCTATATGAGCTGAAGAAAGCTCCTAGGGCTTGGTATGCAAGGTTAGATAAGTATATATTTGGGCTTAGATTTAGAAAAGGTAATGCAGAGAGTAATTTTTATTTAACAACTAGTGAAGATGGAATCTTGATAATAGAAGTATTTGTGGATGACATTATCTTTGGAGGTAATGATGATCTATGTAAGAAATTTTCTAAAGAGATGGAAAGTGAATTTGAGATGTCCATGATAGGTGAAATGAAATTATTTCTTGGATTGCAAATAACTCAAAATGATAATGGTATTTTCATTTCTCAGACCATGTATCTCAAAGAATTGCTTAAGAAATTTGGAATGGAAGACTGTAAACCAGTAGGAACATCTATGGTGATTGGTAACAAGCTAACAATTCATGATGAATAAAAGTGTGTTTTTCAGACTTTGTATAGATCAATGGTTGGAGGAATACAATATCTAACCCACACCAGACTAGATATTGCTAATGTTGTTGGAATTGTGGCTAGATATCAGGCAGAACCCAAAGAAACACATCTAGCTATTTTGAAAAGGACATTGAGGTATCTAAGAAGAACCGTAGACTATGGCTTATGGTATGATAGAAATGATAGCTTTGAACTTCATGCTTATACTGATGTTGATTTGGAAGGAAATATTGATGACAGAAAAAGTACTAGTGGTGGTGCATTTTTCCTTGGGAAAAAGTTGGTGTCTTGGCGAAGTAAGAAACAAGATTGTATAGCACAATCTACTACAGAATCAGAGTATGTTTATGCTGCTATAAACTATACTCAAATTGTTTGGATGAAAAAAATGTTGACATACATTGGAATAACTTTTGATGAACCTATGGTTATACATTGTGATAATACCAGTACAGTGAATATGTCAAAGAATTTGCTGATGCACTCTAAGATAAAGAGTATCTCTATCAAGTATCACTTCTTGAGAGACAAGGTGGTAGAAAAGAAAATCAAATTAGAATACATTGATACAAAAGAAAAAGTTACAGACATCTTAACAAATCCATTTCCAAAGGATACCTTTGAATATCTCAGAGGTATGCAAGGGGTTCAGGCCCCTCCTAGTCAAAACTAAATGATGTAGAGATGCATCAGTCCAGAGGTATTCAGAGCTTTATCACTATCTTGACTGGATGCAGGGATCTACTCCTCAGTGGGAGTGATCATGGAAGAAATTTTATATGTGAAGGAAGCCAAAGCTTCATGGCACCCTTTTCCATTGTTTTCAAAGGGGGAGTGTTGCTATGATAAAATCCCTACTATATGGGAAGATTGTTTGGTTGCAGAACTTTGGATTAATATAACTTTGGGACAAAGATTTTCCCATATGTTGACATCAATGCCAAAGGGGGAGATTTTTGGATATTGCTAATTCATGGAGAGGTGATTGAGACATTTAATATTTTTAATTACTGTGTTACTGAATGGGTGCTCATACTATTGTCATTTATGTTTTGTCACTGATGTCAACATATGTTTCTAAGAGATGAATAGGCTAGTTGTCACAGTGTATGGACATTGTATGAATGTTTTATATGATGTAAAGTTAGATGAGAGTTCAGATGGATGTTTTTATCTTATATCTAAGATTTCATCACTAGATGTTTCATATTTAGAGAGATACTAATGTTTTAATGAAGACTGGTCACTGGACTATGACAATGAGAATTGATAGAGTTAGTCTCTGGGTTTTTGGTATATCTTTCAGAGGATTTAGATTGAAAGTATGCAAGCTTGAAGTATGATAGATATGGTACTAAATTATTTTCATTGGTCAGTACAAGGAATGGAATGATTGGTGACGCCATCTGTGGTGTGTGTTCTGGCAATGGTTTATTTTGAAGCCGACTCAGGAAATGAAGCGTGTGTTTTATTTTTTGAGTATAAATTAAGGATGTCGATCCTTAATTGTTCTATTGTAATCATTGTATACTTTTTCTAGATATTGTGTGTATCTTAGCAAGGGTTTATGTAATCATTTATAAATTAGGAAAGGCTCATGGGCTGACCTAATCATGGTAAATTGTAATAAGGTATATATGTAGAGTCTTTTCTTTGGAAAAGATATGGATGGAATGCATGTGATATAAGGAGGTTGTGAAACCTGTGAACTTGTGCCTTCAGTATGTAGAGTAGAGGTTTACTGGTGGACTTCATTAGAACTAATCAAGAAAAGTCAGTTGTTGGCAAACAGTTCAAAAGATTTTGTATTTCTTTATATACACCTATGTTGTGAACAAGTGAGTTCTAAAGGTGGATTTAACCTTCTTTGGGTAGTGAGCCCTCCCTTTTGTTCTTGACTACTAATAGGGTTTTTCCTCTAACAAGGACTATGTACTATAATGTTTCAATAAGCTCCTAATAGGGCTATATCTTCTAACAATGATAACTATACTCTCAGTACATCATTTGTGGGTGCTAATTCCTATCGAGGTTTTTAACTTTAACAAGGTTTCCCTGAGACAAAAATAGTGTGTTATTGTGTTGGCATTCATTCTGTTCATTGGATCTGATATTGTGGTGTTTAAAGATTAAAGTTTCATAATATGTCATACAACTGATTCAGCCCCCTCTCCCAATTGTATTGTGGATTGTTAGTCCTAACAACATAAACTATTAAAATGTTTTTGCATTTACCAATTACCAGTTAATTAACTCACTGTGATTACCGACCAAATCAAATATGTAGTATGTAAAGTATGACAATAAAAAAAATCATCACAGAAACACATAACATAATGATTTAACATGGAAACCCTAATAAGGGAAAAACCACCTGGGATCGGTAACCCAAAATAATTTCACTCTTTTGAAGTGAGCTCAGTGAAGAGCCAACCCTGTTAAAGGTTACAAAACTCACTATTAGGTGTGACCTTGTTAGATGATTTAAGACTAGTAGTTATTGTTCAACCAACATTCACTATGAGGTTGATAGGATAAAAATTTACATTCATTGAATGACATAGGGCATAACATAAGATGGTCAAGTCCACTTGGTTAAGACATTTTTCTGTATCAATGGTTAAACTAAAATAGTAGTTGATCTAATTACAATACAACTCAATTTTTTAGATGTTTAGATCTATTCTTAGCCCATACAAATCCTCTAATCAATATATCAATTCACTTCCTCAACTTAATTTCACTTGGTAATAGCTCTCTAATGCTTGGTACTATTCTACAGTTAAGTTCTCCTTCAACCAGTCTTATCAGGCATGCATGAAACTATATTCATGCAAAATCTCTACAGTCTTCTTTCTTCTGGCATAGTTTCAACAGTGAAACTCATATCCCTTATATAGATAGATAAACCATTTTCATATCATCCATCAAATTTTTCTTCTTATTCTCCTTTTTTGATTTTGCCTCTTAAAACTTCCTCAGTAGTTGTGTCAGTAACACATTTCAATTGCATCCTTTAGATCTTCTCCAAAACAAATTAGTCATGGATCTCATAACAAAATTTATCCTTAACCTCAAAATCAAAACAATTTCCAGTTCATCAATTTCTGTAAGCTAAACTAAGCATTTAATACTTTCGTCCATACTTGGTTAACAAAGATATGTGTTGGAAAATACAAGCTCAATTAATACTATCGCTCAATATACACAACACTAGCTCGGTGTATACTGCAGTCTTCATTTACCAACCATATTGCTTTGTGCAATTTTTCTTCCTAATTCATCATAGATTAATGTAACATAATTAAGTCAACATAATGATATCATAGACTCATCAATAAGTTACCCAAAGTATTCTTTATCTTTTCTCCCTTCTACAGATGTTTAGATGTTTGCAACTTACATTATAAGTACTGTCAAAACTAGTTGACATCAATGACAACATAATGCCTAATTTAATCATCTTACATAACATTTGAGTACCTCGGTGATCTCTAATCACTAATCTTCAAGTCATTCAGGTATTCAATTTGTTTCAGTTCATCAATCTCTCCCTTTGGCATTGATGGAAATACAAGCAATATGAAATATGCCATACACATACCAAACATCCACAACTATGTAAATAAATATTGTAGCTCGGTAAGCTCTCCCTAGCTTGATTTTTAATATGTTTAATCACTATGTTACATAACAACATTACAAGTGCAGACTCTCCTATGTGGTTTTGATCTTTTTAGCTCTCAGATTCACTCTATTCTCAGCAACAAATGTTCAAGTTTCTCCCTTGTTAGTAAATGAATTTTTCTATTATTCAATTTTGTTTCTACACTCTATAACCCACCAAGAAACACTTACTCTTTACTAAAAGTTGGATTAAAACATAAAATATTTAATCCTCCAAATTATGGTACAACTTCCAATATAATTTTTAATGAATTTTTAAGTAGAGTAATGCATTTCTACAATCATCAAACTTTTAACCAGAAATTTGATAAGGCACACATAGTAATTTCCATCAATATGATATAATTATTGGAATCATAAGCAACTTAATAATCTGAAGCTCACAGACTTCAATCAACATGAACTAAACAAATCTAAAGGTATAAATTCAACTAAGATTCAAATAAAATAGAAGACATCCAATCCAAAAATTATGTCCAATGTAAGATATCCCAATAGAGACCCACTCATAGGCATAAACCAATAGATTTATATCTGTAAGTTTTTTCCATTCATTGATTCAGAAATCTAATAAAAAAGTCTTTACATAAACACCACAAAATTCAAACTATTCTAATTACTAAGAAAAACAAACTATCATCATCCCTTCTAAAAATTCTCCCTGGCTTTATATAGCCACCGATTACATCATAACAAAAATAATAATGTTTTTGAAAACTCCCAGAGTTTTGACCAAGAACCATTTAAGACAATTGAAAGTATACTAAAAATAGCTTAAACTAAAAAACTAAAAACAATGACCTAGGATTAGTAGGGCATGATCACTGGTCATGGCTGAGCTAGACACTTTTGGTTTAGCTTTGAGAAGACCCGGATGCATGAGCCTTTTTCTACTCCTCGTTGGCAAGCGATGCACTGATTATCGTGGCATGGTGTGGTAGGATAATGTGAATAATTCTCTATTTGAGAACCTTTTTATCCTTACACGCCTAAATTAACCTTAAATTATGGGACTCCAGGTGGTCCATACACACTACCAACATAGCCTCAATATTGGCTACATATGTGATATCTTCAGTTGTAAGATCCTTGCTGTCCCTAATTGCCGCTATTCTTGCCTCAAACTCTTGAGCCATTTTCTCAACCTTCTTGATGTCCTGGGTTCCTTCATCCATTAGAGTGATATTTAGACACTTTAGGTCCTTCTGCATTGTGTCTATCAATCCTTTTAGCTCATTTAGAAAATGGGTTCTCCTTCACATCCTCCTCTAATGATAGTGTTCTACCACTCAATGATTTTAACAGAAACATAAAGAACATCATTCAAATCATGAACTGGTTTTTAAATTAGAAATTTGGACACTCCATAATGTTCTATCTCTGTCATCGAATCAACTATATTTGTCCATTTCTTCTTCTCTTTATCCCATTCAAGAAGTTCAATCAGTATTTTTGAAATGGTTTTAGTGACAACCCCGTGGGTTTTGATTAATTGAGCAATGTAATCATTCCCTCGTTGAATCATCCCTGCTACCCACTTATTGAAAACATTCACAATTAGTTTGTTCCTTTGAATCTGATCCAAAGTTTTATGAACTTTAGGTGAGAAGGGGTCAAATGTCTGAGGCACTTGGGTCAGTGGAAGTGGACTAGGTTCCTAAACTACCTAGATTAATTTTTCTAACCTTCAGATAGTAGTCTTCAGCTCCTTATCTTTTTCATCCTTGAAGGTTCTGTGTAATATTTTCCACATGGAGGATTCGAGATACCTTGCATCTACTGCTCTACTCACAACTCTCATGTCTATTTTCTCAATGGTAAAGTTCTCAATAGAAGCTTCAAAAACATTCTTATCAGCCTTTGGCACTGTACATTCTGTCATCTATCACCTAGTTTTTTCATCAATATCTATCATAGACTCCATTCTAATCCTCTTAGGTATAATAGTTTATCTGAGGCACTTACTCACCATATCTTCTATAGGCAGAGTAATTGGTATCACATTCTACTTCTTGCTGATAGAATTCTCTAGCCATTTAAGAGTTAGAGGTGGATTTTTTAGGGTAGAATCCATCACAATTGTTGAGGGGTTTCCAGAATTAGGTTGACTACTCTTTTGGACCAACATATCTTCACCCAAAACATCCTAATCAATATGCTCTGACATATGGCTATCCATAAGATCTATGTCAATCACATCCCTTTTTTAAAATATCTTATTGTCTTCCTTCCTTGCTTGGCTTCTTGAGACTCTTTTCATTGGTGAAGCATAAGGAGAAGCCCACTTTTTAGGATCAACTTTGTACTTTTTCTTTTTATTTTTACCTTTTACACATGCAAGAGAAACATTTTTATTAGCAGAATCAATAGGCTTTGTAATTCAATCACTATGTGTTGATCTTCTTATGTTGTGTCTCCTTGGAGAAGGAGGTTTCTTGTTAGTGACCCATCTCTCAGTTTTCTCGATCACACTGAGGGTTTTGATTATTATGCTATCCCTCTCCTCAATACTCTAGTCAATTTCTGGGAAAGGTGTACCCCTAACCTTGGCTTCAAACTGATCATCAATTACTTTTTCACCACTATCCTCTTCCACTATTGTGATATCATTCTAAATATTCAAGGTAATGACCTGGCCTAGAGTAAATCTTGACCAAATTCTTCTTCTCACCTCAAAATCATCAGGATAGTTTTCCCAATAGTATTCTATTTGGGGAATATGTTGGAATTCTGAAGATAAATTGAAATGCTAAGCCACATACCCCTTACATCTGGGTAACCTGAAAGGATTTCCCTCAAAACCCCCAACTCTTAGATATGTGTATCTTCTAAACTAGATAAATAAACTTCCATAGGTGTTAACAAAAGCCTTCACATCCTCAGACATTCTATGTTCAATATTTCCTTGAAGTTCATAAGTCAACCTCCAAAAGAATATTATGTTTAACTTTGGAAAACTATTTACATGATACTACTTTTGTAGATGGGGATAGTAATCATACATCTTTATGTTTGGGATAGGCTATTCATGAAAAAGACCTTTCCATTCTCTAGTACAAGATAGGATATAAAATAGGTAAGAGGACATATGAAAACCACTACCTCTTGGGAAATTTTCTGACTAGTGATGGAGTTCATTAGCAATGGTTTCAGCCCAATCAATATACATTAACCCCCCCAAGAGTAACTTGAATATAGAAATACATCCAATCATGCCAATAGTAAACATGCTGATTTCCCTTAATCCTATTAAGCAATATCACCAATTCAGCTACCTTAGGCTTGAAATGATCAATAGTAAGAGGTTTTGGGAGTCTAGATCCTCCTTTCTGGGCTTTCAACAACCAATTTCAAGCTATCTCATTCCTATAAATCTATAGTTTAGTGGAAAAAATGATGGGAAGAAGGAATGTTCCATCCTTCATATGGGTCCTTTTCATGGATACCCATTGCCTGCAGAACAACATCTCTACATATATAGACCAAAGGACTCCCATCTATCTTTTTAATATATTTCTCTTCAAAACTGTATCTTTTGCACACTCAAACACTAGTTCTTGATAGGGAGCCACTATAGGGAAAGCAACTGTGTTAGTCAATCCAATTTGGATTGCTTTCTCCAGCATGGAATTGGGAATGGATTTCATGACTCTACTTATAATCTCCTTTAAAGCTCCAGTTTTAATTAAGGTATCCTCACAGTCAGGTAAGGATCAAATCAAAGGGGAATTATTTTTAAAGTTTGACACTGGGTTCATCATATTGGCTCAAAAACTAGGAATGAAACAAGGAAACACAATAGCTTTATAGGATTGATTTTTGACAAAGCAAAGAGTTTCAACTAGAAACAAGGAGGCCAAATAGAGAGAAACTAACTTGGTTTCTTATGCGATGCACTAAACTTTGAGAAGAGGGAAAGGTACCTACTTCCACACTGATTTCCTAAAATGTCTCTGCCACTATGAACAAAGATAACTAAGATCTTCAACTTATCACTAAGTAGCTTAGAAATCATGGGAGATTATAAATAAATGGCAAAGTAATGACTCAAGAGATTTAATTAATGATTATGGGAACTTCACAAAACTGAAACATTAATAACTTTACTTTCCCATGAGTGAAGTGACACTTAAATTGATGAACTACAATTGATTGAGTACCTAAATGACTTGAAGATCAGTGATTAGAGATCACCGAGTACTGAATTGATATGTAAGATAATTGAATCAGTCATTTTGTTGTCATTGATGTCAAGTAGTTTTTGACTTTACTTATCATGATAGTTTCAAATATCTAAACATCTATAAAGAGGAGAGAAAAGATGAAGAACTAAGATATCTACATTGAGGAAGATGGATATGATAGAAGAGGATAAGGAATACTTTGGGTAACTTATTGATGAGTCTATGACTTCATATGGCTGGCTTGATTATATTGAATTAATCTGTTATGAAGAAGGAAGAAAAATGTTACAAAGTAGTTTCGTTGGTTAATGAAGCATTCCAGTATAAACCAAGCAAGTGTAGTGTATACCGAGCGATAGTATCAACCAAGCTTGGGTTCACTGATGCATGGATAAAAGAACTAAATGATTAGTTTAGCCGAAAAAAATTGATGAGCTGTAAAGTATTATGATTTCAAGGTTGAAGATAAAGCTTGTTATGAGATCAACGACTAACAAAATTTGAAGAAGATCTAAAGGATGGAAATGAAATGAGTTATTGACACATCTACCAAGGAAGGTTTAAGAAGCAAAATCAATGAAGGAAATTAAGTGGAAAATTATGATGGATGAAAAGAAAATGGTTTACTTGTCTATATAAGAGACATTGGTTTCATTGTGAAAAGGATGCCGGAAGAAGGAGACTGTAGAGATATCGCATGAATATAGTTTCATGCATGCCTAATTAGATTGGTTGAAGAAGAACCAAACTGCATAGTTAACTGAGCGTTAGAGAGCTATTACTGAGTGATAGTAAGTTATTAAATATTGAAGAATTGAATTGAAGTATTGATCAGAGGATTTGTATGGGTTTAGAATAGATCAGAACATCTACAAAATCAAGTTGTATTGTAATGAGATCACCTACTATTTTAGTTTAACCATTGTAATAGAAAAATATCTTAACTGAGTGGACTTAACCGTCTTGTGATATACCCTATGTCATTCATATAATGTACATTTTTATCCTGTCAACCCCATAGTGAATGATGGTTGGAAGATAACTATTAGTGTTAAATCCTCTAACAAGGTCACACCTTATAGTATGTTTTATAACCTTTAACAGGGTTAACTCTTCACCGAGGTCACTTCATAAAAGTGAAAATATTTTGGGTTACTAGTCTCAGGTGGTTTTTCTCTTAATAGGGTTTCCATGTTAAATCTTTTTGTTATGTGTTTATGTGGTTATTTTTTGGATATCATACTTTACATGTTGCATATTTGATTTGGTTGGTAATCACTATGAGTAATTAACTGGTAATTGGTAAAGACATAGATAGTTTAGTATTTGATGTTACCGAGCTGCAGATATTTGCTGAATTTGTTTTAAGTGATACATTTTGTAATTTGGGAATGTGGATAACTGATTCACCCCCCTCTCAGTTATTCAAAAAATTGGTATCAGAGCTTCATTGGATTCTTGGAACAAATTTTTAAGGACTTTAGCAGAAAGATCACAAAATGTATAAGAGGGAAGTGCTATATTTAAACAAGGACAACTTTACAATATGCCAAAGCCAAATGAGACTTCATATATCCAAAATTGGGAATTCTACCATCACCCTATTGGATAATGGCTACTTAGCACCACCTATAGGACCTTTGACTCTTGATCAATTGAGAGATAGACATGAGCATAATATTACTATGATGGAGATTGTTGCTACTCTATTTGATGCCGAATTTGAAGATGTCAAGGATTTCCTTACTTCAAAGGAAATGTGGGATAAACTTGCTCAAGTTTATGGTGGAGATGAAAATGTGAAAAGAGCCAGAACTGAAAGTTTAAGAGGGAGATTTGATGATATGAAAATGAAAGGAGAGAAAATTCTACAATATACAAATCACATCAAGGAGGTTGTTAATGCTATCCAAGGATTTGGCAGTGTCATTGAAGAAATAACAGTGGTAAGTAAAATTCTAAGAACCTTATTGTCTGCTTATGAAATTAGAATATCTTCAATACATGAAATGAAGTATGTACTTGTCAGTACTCTTACTATTTATAATATTATTGGTAAGCTAACAACCTTTGAGCTGAACAACTTTGACAATAGTGTTGTACCATCTGTTGAATGTGTTTTTATGTCTTCTTTGAAGATCGGTAAGTCTAGTAGTAGACGTAATAAGAATGATAGTGAAAGTAATGTTGATGATGAGCTTGATGAGATTGAAGATCTTATGGCTAGGAGATTACCTAAAGGTAAAGGTAGATATAAGGGTAAAATACCTTTAGCATGTTTTAACTGCAAAGAAGTTGGTCATATTACTACTAGATGCCCAAATAGGAAAGATGGTAGAAACAAAGACCGATCTAGTGAAGGAAGCTATGGGAGGAGAAACAATAGAAGTTACCAACACTACAATAGGTATAACCGAGAAAATAGTGATAAGGGAAAAAAGGTATGTTACATTACTGAAGAGAATGATACTGATACTGACACTAATGAAGATGTTGAAGTAGTATTTGTTGCGATGAAGGATGATTCTGAGGAAGAAGAAAGGTATGTAGAGACAACACTCATTTCTAAAGTAACTAAAAATGATACATGGATTATTGATAGTGGCTATACACATCACATGACTGGTGATGAGGAAAAATTTGATCATCTTTAGCAATATAATGGAGGATCTATAAAAATGGGTAATGATACACCATGTATGGTTAGAGGAACAAGATCTTTACTAATGATAAAATAAGATATGATAATGCTTATTGGGTAGACAGACTAAATTACAATTTTCTAAGTGTGGCACAACTTAACAACTCAGGTCAATGAGTAGCTTTTAAGAGAAAGAAGGTAAAGATATTTGATGATGGAGGAAAACTTGTTGGAACAAGAGCACAATCCAAAGGTAACTTGTTTTATCTTGAAAATGATGAGTCTTCCTATTTAATGGTGAAAAATGAGGATGCATGGTTATGGCATAAAAGGTTATGTCATGTAAACTTTGATAACATGATTAAAATAAATATAAAGAAAAAGGTTAGAGGTCTACCTAGCCTAGCAAAGCTTGATCATGTTGTGTCATGGATGTCAAAAAGGAAAACTGACAAAATCTAGTTTTAAGAGTAAAGAATATTCAATAAAGAGAATTTTGGAGCTAGTTCACACTAACCTATGTAGTCCCATGAGAACACATAGCTACTATGGAGATAGATATTTCATTCTATTTTTTGATGATTACACTAGATTAATGACTATAATGTTTTTAAATGAGAAATCTGAGGCATTTAAGATGTTTAAATGGTACAAAGCTAAAGTAGAGAAAGAAACCAGGAAAGAACTAAAATGCTTGAGATCTAAAAGAGGTAGTGAGTTTATTTCTAATGAATTCACTAACTATTGTAATGAGCATGGTATAAAAAGATAGGTTTGTGCACCGAGAACACCTCAGCAGAATGGAATTGTTGAAAGGAAGAATAGGTCAATTGTTGATTGTGCAAGGACACTGATGATAGAAAAGAATGTTTCTTAGACATACTAGAGAGAGGAAGTTAGTACAATTGTATATGTTCTAAAATGAGTACAATTGAAGAAGGACACAAACAAAACACCCTACGAGTTATGGTTTGGTCACAAACTAACTGTAAGTTACTTCAGAATTTTTGGTAGAAAATCTTTTATTTTGAAAGATGATAGGAATGGGAAATTTGACTCTAAAGGAGATGAAGAAATATTTCTTGGATATTCTACTAAAAGAAATGCTTATAATTGTCTGAATAAAGTTACTAATAAGATGATTGAAAGTACTAACGCCAGGGTTGATGAATTTGATGCTAAGAATAGTAAAGAAAGCACTAGGGAGCTAAAAGACTATGGTATATTCACTTACATTGAACATCCAGAGCACGTACCAAAGCCACAGGCTAAGTCCACCAAGCATCAAGAAGAGAACACTAAGGAACAACCAAGGGAAACTGAGAATCCGGAAGGAGATACCAAGAAAGGAAATGAACTTGAATAGGATGAACAACAAAGAAGAGATCAAGTGCTAGCAAGATTTGTCAGAAGACATCTTCCTGAGAACAAATCATTGGAGACAAGAAAGATGACATGTTGACAAGAAGTAAGTTAAGACAAGGTACATGCTTAGTTTGTGAGTTTGAACTGAAAAATGTTAAAGTTGCATTAGAGAATGAAGAATGGAGAAATGAAATGAATGAAGAGATAGAATAGATAGAGAAAAACAAGACATGGACTTTAGTACCTAGGCTGAAAGATAAGAATGTTATCGATACTAAATGGATTTTCAAAAATAAGCTGAATGAGAATGGAGAAGTTACAAGGAACAAAGATAGACTTGTATGCAAGGGATATGCACAGGAGGAAGGTGTAGATTATGGTGAAATTTTTGCACATGTTGCTAGAATAGGAGTCTGTATGTTGCATATGTTTCTCATAAAAAGTTTAAAGTCTATCAAATAGATGTTAAGTCTACTTTTCTGAATGGGATACTAGAAGAGGAGGTCTACATAGAACAACTAGAAGGTTTTGTTGATCCAGATAAGAAAGACATGGTATGTAGACTACATAAAGCTTTATATGGTTTAAACAAAACACCTAGAGCCTAGTATGAAAGGCTGCATAATTATCTTTTGAGTATTGGTTTTGTTAGAACTAGTGAAAACAACAATTTGTATATGAAAGGAGAATCTGATGACTCTATCTTGATTGCTGAAATATTTGTGGATGATATAATTTTTGAAGGACAAGATCATATCTATAAATCATTTTCTAATGAGATGAATTTTTTTTAAAAAATGTCTATGTTTGGAGAGATTAAGTTCTTTCTAGGCTTGCAAGTTATTCAACAGAATGATGGAATATTCATCACACAATCAAAGTACATAAAGGAAGTATTAAGAAAATTTGGCATGGAAGATGCTAAAATAGTTGGATCACCGATGGTCACAAGATGCAAACTAACTAAAGATGATGAATCTATCAAGGTAAACCAGACATTGTACTGATCTATGATTGGTAAACTGGTGTATGTAGTACATAGTAGGCTAGACATTGCACATGTAGTGGGGATTGTTGCCAGATTTTTTGCCAATCCAAAGGATTCATATATGCTTGCAGTAAAAAGAATCTTAAGATAGTTGACGAAAATAGAGGAATATGGATTATGGTATCCTAAGGAAGGCAAGTTTGAACTAAGAGTGTACACAAATGCAGATTGGGCTAGAAATATAGATGAAAGAAAGAGTACCACCAAAGGAGCATTTTTCTTTGTTTAAAGACTTCTTACTTGGACAAGTAAGAAACAACCATGTATTTCTCAGTCTACTGTCAAAGAAGAATATGTTTTTGCTACTACAAACTATTCAAATATTGCATATATCAAGCAAGTGTTGGAAGGGATGAATGAGGTAATCACAGAGCTGGTGATTATATATTGTGACAATAATAGTGCAATAAATATTTCTAAGAATCCTATAATGCACTCAAAGACCAAGCATATTTCTATTAATTATCACTACTTAAGAGAAAAAGTACAGGAGAAGAAAGTTAAACTAGCATATATTACATCAAAAGAGAAACTTTCTGAAATTTTTACCAAGCCTCTACCAAAGGAAACTTTTGAATACTTGAGGACTAGACTTGGGGTCTGTCCCCTATTTGATGGTCACTAATGTGATTTGGAGGTTGCATCAGCCTAATCTTATCAGAAGATCATTCATGTTGATGCAACATAGTTCACACTTTGGATTCTATCTAAGGTTGTGAAAGCTTTGAGGAACCAGAATAGAAATTTTCATATCAGTATACCAAGATACATTGTTTGCACCGAACCACATAGAGTTACTTAGCTATTGGAGAGTTGTATGTTTTATTTTTTTTCTTTGGCATTGTTTTCAAAGGGAGAGATAAAAAATATGATAACTAAGGAGATCATTGGAACATCTATCGAAGGGAGAGATAATTTGAGAGCTATAAAGATCAAATCTATAGAGGAAAGTCTGCACTTGCAATGCTATCATGTAATGTAGTGATTGAACATATTAAATATCAAGCTAGGGAGAGATTACCGAGCTACAACATTTGCTTACATAGTTGTAGAATACATTTTTTGTATGTGTATGGTATATTTCATATTGCTTGAGTTTCCATCAATGCCAAAGGGAGAGATTGATGAACTACAACTGATTGAGTACCTCGATGACTTGAAGATCAGTGATTAGAGATCACCGAGTACTGAATTGATATGTAAGATAATTAAATTAGTCATTTTTTTGTCATTGATGTCAACTATTTTTTTACTATACTTATCATAATAGTTCCAAATATCTAAACATCTGTAAAGAGGAGAGAAAAGATGAAGAACTAAGATATCTACATTGAGGAAGATGGATATAACAGATGAGGATAAGGAATACTTTGGGTAACTTATTGATGACTCTATGAATTCATATGGTTGAATTGATTATGTTGCATTAATCTGTTATGAAGAAGGAAGAAAAATGTTACAAAGCGGTGTGGTTAGTTAATGAAGCATTCCAGTATACACTGAGCTAGTGTAGTGTATGCTGAGTGACAATATCAACTGAGCTTTTGTTCACTGACGCATGTATAATATAACTAAATGATTAGTTTAGCCAAAAGAAATTGATGATCTATAAAGTGTTATGATTTTGAGGTTGAAATGAGTTATTGACACATCTACCAAGGAAGGTTTAAGAAGAAAAATCAACGAAGGAAATTAAGTGGCAAAATCTAATGGATGAAAAGAAAACTGTTTACTTGTCTATATAAGAGACATTGGTTTCATTGTGAAAAGGATGCTAGAACAAGGAAACTATAGAGATATCATGTGAATACAATTTCATGCATGCCTAATCATACTGGTTGAAGAAGAAGTGAACTGTAGAGTTAACCGAGTGTCAGATAGTTATTACCGAGTGACAGTAAGTTATTGAATATTGAAGAACTAAATTGAAGTATTGATCAAAGGATTTGTATGGATTTAAAATAGATATAAACATCTACAAAATCAAGTTGTATTATAATTAGATCACCTACTATTTTAGTTTAACCATTGTAATAGAAAAATCTCTTAACTAAGTGGACTTAACCGTCTTGTGATATACCCTATGTCATTCATAGAATGTACATTGTTATCATGTCAACCCCGTAGTGAATTCTAGTTGGATGATAATTATTAGTGTTAAATCCTCTAGCCAGGTCACACATTACAGTGTGTTCTGTAACCTTTAACAAGGTTGGCTCTTCACTGAGCTCACTTCAGAAGAGTCAAACTATTTTGGGTTACTGGTCCTAGGTGATTTTTCTCTTAACAAGGTTTCCATGTTAAATCTTTGTGTTATGTGTTTATGTGGTGATTGTTTGGATATCATAATTTACATGTTGCATATTTGACTTGGTCAGTAATCATTGTGATTAATTAAATGGTAATCAGTAAAGACATAGATAGTTTATTATTTGATGTTACCAAGCTACATATATTTGCTGAATTTGTTTTAAGTGATACATTTTTCTATTTGGTAATATGGATAATTGATTCACCCCCCTTTCAATTATTCTAAATGTGATTTCCCTTAATTATGATATCCACACCCCACGTGGATTTCCTAATTACCTTCCAGCTATCTTTTCTATCAAATCACCACTTTCCACTTTTACAAATTACGAACATCTATTGAACCTTGAACCTTGAACTAGGAGAGTTCATAGTTCAAGTTCAACAAGAAGGAAGGAGGACTACCCTTTGGTATGATTCAAATAAATAAAGTAAAAACAACTAGCAACAAGAAAAAAAGACACAAAAAAGGAAAACACCTTGCAAAAAGATAATGTCCGTTGAACTTTGAATCTTGAACTAGGAGAGTTCACAGTTCATAGTTCATTGGAAGAGTGCACGTTGCAAAGACAACATGCCACTAAGCTAAGAAAACAAAGAAGACTAATCATACCAAAGGATTTTATTAAACCTTGAATCTTGAACTAGGATATTTCAAGGTTCAAGTTCAACAGATAAGGTGTATATGCAAGGGACTGAAAACTTTAAGTGAAATGTACCTTGAAAGATTATGGGGTGATTTTGAGAAAATTAGAGCATGAGATAATTTAGCAAAATCTATTGGTAAAAATGGCTCTAAATGGGGACAAGACCTCTCGAGGATGAATAATGAACCTATAGCTTTGGTTTCACAGACTAGGGAAAACTAGAAAAGAAAGGAAAGATGACAAACAAAAAGATATGTACAGAAAATGGGACTAACCCTCTCAAAGTTTATACAACTTAAGGTCCTGACCATTAAAGGTCAAGGGAAAAAGAGTATTGTCCAAATTCTCTATTTTGAAAGAATTTCTTCCCAATGCTCTATTTATGATGAATGGACCCTTCCAAAGTGATTCAAATTTACTATGTGTACCTTTAGGTTCTCTTCTTTTGTCCCACAACAACACTTGGTCTCCTTCCATGAAATTCTGAGGCCTGGCCCTTTGATAAATTTTTTTCTTAACTCATGCTTGGTGCATGGCTATTTGTCTCACCATTTATTCTCTCTTCTGATATTTTTTTGAGATATAAGATCTATTTCTCTAGAGCATCTTGGAAAACCTAATCTTCAATTATTTTTTGTAGTTTCACAGTAGCTAGTTTCAGGGGTAGTGAAAGTTGAGCTTCAACACCATAAACCAATTCAAAGGGTGACATGCCAAGTGCTCTTTTTGGAGAGGTATGATCAGCCTAGAGAGCTTCAAATAGTATTTTATGCCAATCTATAGTGTTATCACATACTAGCTTCCTCATTATGCTTATCAAACTTTTATTACTTGATTCTGCCTATCTGTTTCCTTATGGGTAATAATCAGATACATGGGACAGATAGATGCCATGATCATAGAAAAATAGTTTCAACTCATGAGAAGATAAATTAGTGGCACTGTATGTGACCAACTTGGTAGGAACTCCAAACCTGACTAGAATATAATTCTTTACAAACTCACATACCACCTCAGATGTAGTCTTCTTGACCGGAACTACCTCTACCCATTTTTTGAAATAGTCCATTGTAGTGAGAATGTGGGTGTGTCTATCACTTGAAGGAGGGTTAATTGGTCTGATGAAATATAGCCCCCATTTCTTGAAAGGTTTTCCAACGATTACTAGTCTCAAGGGAAGGGCTGCTAACTATGGCTTTCCACCGAAAAAATTATACTTTTCACAATTTGCAACCCACTTGTAAGCGTCAAAAAATATTCCTAGCCAATAATAACAATTCCTAAGAATTTTGAAAGTGGTTACTATGCAAGAAAAATGACCACTGCAAGTCTCATTATGAAACTTCATGAGTAGCTTTTCTTGCTGCTCTTTGTCAACACATCTCAAGAAAGCTCCATCTAAACCCTTTTCTTATATAATATGTCATGAACAATAACATATTTTGTAGCCTTTAACCTGATATTTCTCTTTTCTTTAGGGTTAAAATGAGAGGGGCAGTCTCCATAAGTGATATAAAATGCTACATCTAAAAACCATGAATCACAAAGATTGGCAAAGAGAACTGAGGGCATATTACTATCAGGTTCCTGCTCAGACATAAGTTTGCATAATCCTTGACCTTGAACCAACTTAGTAGGATGAATTTATAAATCAAACTCTTGAATCTTGGAAATCCAAGTGGCTTGGTTGTTCATCCCTATTTCTTGTTGAGTAAGGACATCTTTGACAGCAAAAGTAGGTACATAAACAATTGAGTAGGAATGTAAAATATAAAATATGAAAGATTTCACCACTTTCACCACTGCATATGCTTTCTTTTTTACCAAAGGATAGTTTAACTCATGATTTTTAAGAGCGATACTCATAAAATAAATTGGCACTTCTTCATCTTTATCATTCTTCTGCAATAGTATCCCAGACACTGTGTGTTCAAAGACATAACAATGTATTATAAAATCCTTCTTGTAATCTGGATTTATTAAAGTAGGTGCATCTACTGTAGCTTTCTTAATGTCATCAAATGCTTTGACAACCTATATGCTCCATTTGAAAGGATTCTTCTCACTCAGAAGACTTACTATATGCTTGGTTGTTTTAGTGAAATCAGGGATGAATCTTCTGAGGAAATTAGTTTTCCCAAAGAAAGGTTTAATGCCAGTTCTGTTTGAAGTAAAACCAAGCTATTGAATTTATTTAACTCTTTCAGGAACAATCATGATCCCCTCTTTTGACAAAATATGGCCTGATAATTTCCCTTCTATGACTGCAAAGATGGACCTTTTAGGATTTAATGAAATACCACACTCCTTACATCTCTGCAAAACTAATCTTAGATCCCTTAAATGATTTCTATGCCTTTTGGAAAAAACTGTCAAATCATCTAGATAGACAACTATTACCTTATTAAGAAGATGGCTGAAAGAAGAATTCATTGGATGTTGGAATGTGGCACCCACATTTATCAAGCCAAAAGACATTCTATTATAAGCATATGTACCCCAAGGAGTGGTAAATGCTATTTTTTGTTGATCTTGATCAGCCACTTTGATTTGATTGTAGCCAAAGAAACCATCTAGCATTGACATCATTTATGAACCTGCTACAATCTGTAGAATATGATCCATAATAGGAAGTCTATAGTTATCCTTTAGGCTACATTCATTAAAATTTATAAAGTCCACAAAGATCCTTATCTCACCAGTTTTCTTTCTAATGGAGACTATCTTCGCAATCTAGGTGGAATGGTGGATAGGATAAATGATACGATCTTGTAGCATTTTTTTTACTTCTTTTTGAATCACCTCAGAAAATTTTGGATTATAGTTTCTTAGCTTCTAGTTAAAAGGTGTGGTGCCTAGCTTGAGAGGAATATGATGCTGTAATTTTCCTCCTTTAAAATTTTTAAGATCATGGTAGGACCAAGAAGAGGTATCCTTATATTCTCTTAACAGATTGACAAATCTCTATTTCTCATCTAGAGCACAACGCTTGCCCAGATTTATACACTTGGATTCCTCTTTTTCCCTATATCTATTTTCTGATAGTCACCTTGGTTCGTGTCTTCTTGAGGGGAGGATGCATGTTTTAGAGCATCATCTCTGTCGAATTGGCTTTCAAGGGAAACAAGAGCTTTGGGAATACAATTTCCTTTTAATTGAAAAATTCCTTCACTTGTTACCTTATTAGGACAAAACTCATCATAGGTTGATGAAGACCCTTCAAAGAAGGTTTTACTAAAAACTTATGCCAATTGCAAGAATTTATCAATCTGTTTATCATCTTGAAAAACCTACCAATGTTTAGCATTATTTGGAACTTTTTGCCTATATAACATTTCAATTTTGTAAGAACTATCCTTGAAATTTGCATGTGGCAACAACAAGGAGGAAGAAATTACTAGGGAGTTAGCTCTGCTATTTGATTCTCTGGGAATGGCTTCAATAGAAAAGGCTTTGAGTTCTCCAATTTCATCCCAAACATGATTCCTATAATGTTTAAGCCTCTCATTCTTTTCTAAATACATCCCTCTCACTTGTCTCACAACAAGTTCTACATCTGGTCTAGCTTTGAGTATTGTTATACCCATTTTCTTGGCTTCCTTAATACCAAGCAAGAGAGCTTCATATTTAGCAGTGTTATTTGTATTATTGAACTCCAGCTTAAAAGATAATGGGAAAAGGTCTCCTTCTGGTGATATTAATACAACTCCTACCCTAGAACCAATAGAAGCACAACTACCATCAAACTCCAAAGACCAAAGGCCATCAGACTTGTCAGTTGCTTCATTAGTCATGTCTAGTGTGGATGAAATCATATAATTCCCAAACTCAGATTCTTGATAGACTATCTAAGATTTAGGATCTTCAAATGAGAATACAATGTATTTTGATTTTCCCTCTAGTTGTAAGACAACCTTTTTATCTCCAACAGAATAATTTCTTCAAACTAGTCAAGCGTGATCTCTCCTCCAAGATCCAAATAGAAAGTTATACTTAGAAGCATACCATAATTAGCTGGGATATCAGCTACAAGTATGGCTAGTTTGATCTTTTTACTAGGGTATGTTGCATGGGCTACCTAGGCATCTTTGATTTGTCTGACTAATGGGACTTGTTTTGCATCTAGGGCATAGCATTGACCAAAGGTTGTAGTTAGGGGAAGATCCAAAACTTTGACTATAGAATCAGGCATGATATTATCGGATGCCCTTGAGTCTATGACGCAATTGTTTAACTTAAAGCCATGAATAAAAAAAGACAAATAAAAAGGCTCTAGTTTTAATCCTATATGAGAACTTGTATCTTTGGCAGATTTGGTAGCTAGAGTAGCTTTCTCTAACATGGATGCATTGGTAGTCTCATTAGTCACACAATCTATAGGAGGTTGGCCTAATTTAACATATTTAATAAGTCTTTCCAACTATATTTGGGTTCATTCTAAGATATTCAGTAGGGGAGACTTGGATCTTATAACTTTCACAAAAATCAACAATATCAAAAATAGTACTATAATTAGATTTATTCAATGATTCATCTTCTTTAGAAATATAATTTTTAAAAGTTGATGATTTTTGCAAAGAGTCTTTACCTTTATCCCATCTTTTTGTTGTTGATGGCATATCATTGGCTTTAGAATTTTGGTAACTTCCGGTTATCATGGTACATGCAGGGTCCTATAGAGCTACCAAAATACTTCCTCCTCGCTCAGAGTTAGATTCATATTCTATATAATAATTTATGGAGCTGCCAGGTAACTGAGGACTCTCTACATTTCCAGCTGATTCTTCTATCAATTTATGATTCACATGTATCTACATTGAACGGATCATCTCTAGATAGGAGGTGCCACCGTGATCATTAGTAAGATGGAAGGTACACCTATTAGCTCTTCTAGGAGGAGCTTCTAGTAGATTCTTATTAGATGGGGGATAATTTTGAGACCTATGACTAGGTCCAGCTTTATCAGGTACTCCTCTAGGAATGTCTCAATACAAAGGAGGAGGATTAGTACTACTTTTGGGAAGTTGTCTCTTCATGGTAATCACATCATTTACTAATCTTTGCAAGATGGGATCAAAGGAAGATCCATTTTGTGTATTGGGTACTTGGATGTCTTCCCTCCATTTCCCCGTGGTGATTAGGTCATCTTCTAACTCAATTGATATATGTTGAGCCACTTGCACAATAGCTACTATTGCTCTTCTTAAAAGAAAACCAATTTCAAGAGGCATGGAATTTTGAAAGAAATCCTTCTAATTCTCAGTGGTGGGTCTCTTTTCTTGCAGAATTTTATGAATAATTTTATTGAACTTAGCTATGAACTCCCTCACGGGCTCATGCACCTCCTTGAGTTGAGTCAGTTGTGCTAGAAGAGAATGCTCATCTGATACACTCTTGAAACAAGCTTCAAAATCATTTTTCATGCTATTCCAATCTGTAGTATGGCCATTAGGAAATGGTAGAATCAGTTTGTAGCTGACTCAGAAAGAGTTTGTACAAAGAGTCAAATAGCAACATCTTCATGTTGGATTGCCAAGATCCCACATGCAGTATTAAAAGCATTGAGATGATCCTTGGCTACTACCTTCCCATCTCCATAAAATTTTGGTAAGATTTATTGGGCTCCCTTAGGAAAATTGTTATTTTCTCCTAAGTTAAGGGGTCCTACTACTACTCCCCAAGGCTGGGCCATGATTACTATAGGATAAATAGTCAAAATAGGGGGGGCTTGAATTCCTGATAAAGTTAAAGCTTTCCAATCATAGGTTTTAGTAGATGAACTGAAAGGTTCTTTTGGAGGAGAGGATGGTCTTCTTTGGGCCCTTTTCTTAGGGGGACAGACTATTGAGGTTTCAAGATTTCATAGTTCCTCAAGGACACTATCAAAAATACCCTCCCTTCATTGAGACCTGGTGTAAGGTTTGAACTCCAGCTTGGAAACTTTATGGTCTTTTTATTTCTCTATCAACTACTATAGATTCCTGAGCTATAGGGAGACCTCTTAACCACTTACCAATTTCTTCTTCCTTCTCAATCAACAATCAAACGTGCTGAAACTATTGATTACTTGTTCTTAATTTCCAAGCTAGGTTATTCAAATCTACAATAATGTCCTCTTGGATATCTAGAAAATGCAGATTAGGTTGTAGGATAGGGGGAACTTCAACTTGACCAGGTATCACATTAGCAGGTAACACTATGATTATACATTAAACCAAGAAAAGACATTGGTTTACTAGTTTATCTCCCTAGTAGAGTCACCAAAAATCTGTTAGTAAATGAATTTGTCTCTTATTCAGTTTTGTTTCTTCACTCTATAACTCGCCAAGAAACACTAACTCTTTACTAACAGTTGGATTAAAACATAAAATATTTAATCCTCTGAATTATGGTACAACTCCCAATATAAATTTCAATGAATTATTAAGAAGTTGAGTAATGCATTTTTGCAATCATCAAACTTTTAACCAAAAATTTGATAAGGCATACACAATAATTTCCATCAATATGACATAATTACTGGAATCATAAGCAACTTAATAATCTAAAGCTCACAAACTTCAATCAACATGCACTACATAAATCTAAAGGCATAACTTTAACTAAGATTCAAAGAAAATAAAAGACATCCAATCAAGAAATTCTATCCAATGTAAGATATCCCAACAAAGACCTACTCACAGGAATAAACCAACAGATTTATATTGGTAATTTTTTTCCATTCATTGATTCATAAATCTAATAAAAAAGTCTTTACATAAACACCACAAAGTTCAAACTATTCTAATTACTAAGAAAAATAAACTATCATCATCCCTTCTAAAATTTTTTCCCAAGCTTTATATAGCCATCGATTACATCATACCAAAAATAATAACGTTTTTGAAAACTCCTAGATTTTCAGCCAAGAAATATTTAAGACAACTGAAAGTATACTAAAAATAGCTTAAACTAAAAAATTGAAAATAACGACCCAGGATCAGTGGGGTATGATCACTGGCCATGGCTACGCTGGACACTTTCAGTTTACCTTTGAGAAGACCTGGATGCATGAGCCTTTTTCCACTCCTCATGGACAAGTGATGTGTTGATTATTGTGGCATGGTGTGGTAGGCTAATGTGGATAATTCTTTGTTTGAGAACCTTTTTATCCTTACATTCCTAAATTAACCTTAACTTATGGGACTGCAGGTGGTCCATACACACTACTAGCATAGCCTCAATATTGGCTACAGATGTGAGATTTTTAGTCATGAGATCCTTGTTGTCCCTAACTTTTGTTATACCCACCTCAAACTCTTGAGCCATTTTCTTAGCCTTCTTGATGTCATTGGTTCCTTCATCCATCAGAGTGATATTTAGATACTTCATTGTAGGAGATTTTCCTGCAAGCTAGTGTTGATTGTATGTTTCTCATTGATGACAACATATGGTAAGAAGCATGTGTGGAAGACTTATACACTAAGATTTCAGTATATATAGCATGGAAATGTTATTAGCATGATATAATGGACACATAGGTTAACTATTAGTACAGACAATTATACATGAGCTTGTGTTAGCAGTGTTCCTGATAGAGTTACAGGTAGTTTTTTGTGAATGATTGTCTATACAGTTATCATGGAGCCTTGCACATTTGGATATGTGATAGAGACATGTTAGTGATGTTACATTCATGGACATAGAGTCTGATGATTAGTAGAAGTAAATTTATGCAATCGCTATTCACCAGTAGTAGTTTCCTATGTTTATTAAGAAGAGCCAACAGAGATTATATTGGTTCAGGAGTTGCGCCTATCATTTCTATATGTTCCCTTGGATTAGTGGTTGGAGAAGAGTTAGAAATGTTTGGTTAAGAGTGCATGATGTAATTCAGCTTGAGGAGAAAGTTTCAATTACTTTGGTAGAGCCGACAGTGTGTAGCATGTGTCTACATTTATTATTATTGGATAGGTCCCAGAATGTGTTGTGTGCTTAGTAGAACTGACATAATTATTGTTGGAGTATGTTATGGTTTCTCTAATATGATTTCAAGGTGGTTCTAATAGGCTGACTTGATTATATCATTTAGAGGAAAGATATTTATATGTAGTCATTTGTGATTGCTAAGGTATGGTTCAGAGTTGATTGTGAAAAGCATAGCAGAGTGTGCAAAGTGTTGAGCCATTAGCAGAAGGTCTATGTGAACAAGTAAAGTATTTTTACTATACATTGGAACTGATCTAGATAGTAGGTCAAAGCGCAGTTCACCAAGATTTAGATATAGTGTGTATCTGTTATTCAGAAGGTTGTAGCCTTCTCTCATTTGAACAGTGTGCTCTCAGACAGTGTGTCCTCACCCCTAACAGGGTTAATTGTAAAAGACTCCTAACAGGGTCAAACCCTTGACCAAGTCACTATACTAAATACATTGTAAAGAAACTCCTAACAGGGTTAAGGATCTTCTAACAAGGATCATAATACACTAGTGCATATTATTAGTGGGTTTCAATTTCCACCGAGGTTTTTGCCTATTTGGGTTTCCCTGTAACCAAAATTTTGGTGTTGTGCTCAATTGTTCTTTCATTTTGTTTATGCTTTATATTTAAGTATACTTAATTGGACAAATAATTGAAGCTTGTAGATAACTGATTCACCCCCCCCCCCCCCCCACTCTTAGTTATCTCTTGGGACTATTAATCCTAACATTCAAGTCCTTCTGCATTGTCTCTATTAATCCTTTTAGCTCATTTAGAAAATGGGTTTCTCCTTTGCATCCTCCTTTGATGATAGAGTTCCACCACTCAATGCTTTCAACAGAAACATAATGAACCTCTTCATTCAAACCATGAACTAGTTTTTCAATGAGATATTTGGACACTCCATAATGTTCCACCTCTATTATCTGATTAATTATATTTGTCCATTTCTTCTTCTCTTTATCCCATTTAGCTAGTTTAATTAGCATTTTTTAAATGGTTTTAGTGACAACCTCATGAATTTTGATTAACTGAGAAATATAATCACCCCATCTATGAATCATCCCCGCTACTCACTTATTGAAAACATCTACAATTAGTTTGTTCCTTTGAATTTGATCCAAATTTTTAAAAACTTTGAGTGAGTAGGGGTTAAATGTCTGAGGCACTTGGGTTAGTGGAAGTGGACTAGGTTCCTAAACTGCCTGCATGAATTCTTCTAACCTTTGGATAGTAGCCTTTATCTCCTTCTTATCTTTTTCATCCTTGAAGGTTTTGTGTAGTATTTTCCACGTGGAGGATTTCAGATGCTTTGCATCTACTACTCTACTCACAACTCCTAGGTTTATTTTCTCAATGGTAAAGTCCTCAGAAGAAGCTTTAGAAACATTCTTATCAGCCTTTGGCACTACACATTCTCTCATCCATTTCCTAGTTTTTTCATCAATATCTATCATAGACTCCATTCTAATCCTCTGAGGTTTAACAGTTTCTCCCAAGCACTTACTCACCATATCTTCTATAGGAAGAGTAATTGGTAGCATATTCTGCTTCTTGCTAATAGAATTCTCTAGCCATTTAAGAGTTGGAGGTGGAGTTTGTAGGGTATAATCCATTACACTTGTTGAGGGGTTTCCAGAATCAGGTTGATTGCTCTTTTGGACCAATATATCTTCACCCAGAATATCCTGATCAATTTTCTCTGACATATGGCTATCCATAAGATCTAGGTCAATCACCTCCCTATTGTCAAACATCTTATTGTCTTCCTTCCTCACTTTTCTTCTCGAGACTCTTGTCATTGGTGAAGCACAAGGAGAAGCCTTCTTTTTAGGATCAACTTCAGACTTTTCTTTTTGTTTTTCCCTTTTGCACCTACAAGAGACATATTTTTATTAGGAGAATCAATAGGCTTTGTAATTGATTCACTATGTTCTAGTCTTCTTTTGTTGTGTCTCCTCAGAGTAGGAGGTTTCTTGCTAGTGACCCATCTTTCAGTTCTCTTGATCACACCGAGGGTTTTGATTATTATGCTATCTCTCTCCTCAATACTCCATTCAATTTCTAGTAAAGGTGTACCCCAAACCTTGGCTTCAAACTAATCATCAATTACTTCATCACCACTATCCTCTTCCACTACTATGATATCAATCTGAATATTCAGGGTAATGACCTAGCCTAGAGTAAATCTTGACCAACTTCTTCTTCTCACCTCAAAATCATCAACACAGTTTTCCCAATAGTCTTCTATTTGGGGAAGATATTGGAATTCTAAAGGTAAATTGAAATGTTGAGTGTCATACCCCTTACTATCAAAATATTTCCTAGGTTTAAAATATTTTAGGTTGAGTTTCCTCAATTCATGTTGCAAGTTCAGGGCATCTGAGGATGTTTTACAAGTATAATATCCTAGTTCAATGGGAAAGCTAGATTTAGCCCCACCTTTCCTTTCTTTAACTCCTTTGTGAACATAAGCCAACTGGTGGGCAACGTTGGCTATAACCAAGCTATCAAAATCATATCTGGGTAACTTGAAAGGATCTCCCTCAAAACCCCTGACTCTTAGATATGTGTATCTTTTGAACTAGACAAAGAAACTTCCATAGGTGTTAACAAAAGTCTTCACATCCTCAGACATTCTTTGTTCAGTATTTGCTTGAATTTCATAAGTCAACCTCCAAAGAATATTTTTCTTAACTTTGGAAAACTATTTACATGATACCCCTTCTGTAAATGGGGATAGTAATCTTACACCTTCATGTTTAGGACAGGTTGTTCATGAAAAATACCTTTCCATTCTCTAGTAAAGGCTAGGATATAAAATAGGTAAGAAGACATATGAAAACTACTACCTCTTGGGAAATTTACTAACTGGTGATGGAGTTTGTCAGCAATGGTTTCAGCCCAATTAATATACTTTACCCCCCCAAGAGTAACCTGAATATAGAAATACATCCAAGCATGCCAATAGCATGCATGTCGATTTCCCTTAATCTTGTTAAGAAATATCACCCATTTAGCTACATTGGGCTTGAAATGATCAATAGTAAGAGGTTTTGGGAGTCTAGATCCTCCTTTCTGGGATTTCAACAACCTATTTTGAGTTATCTCATTACTATAAATCTATCTTTTAGTGGCAAAAACTGACTGGGAAGAAGGAATGTTCCATCCTTCATATGAGTCCTTTTTAGGTATTCCCATTGCTTGTAGAACAACATCTCTACATATATAGACCATAGGACTCCCATCTATCCTTTTAATACATTTCTCTTCAAAACTGTATCTTTTTGCACACTCAAACACCAATTCGTGACAAGGAGCCACTATAGGGAAAGTAGTTGTTTTACTCAATCCATTTTGGATTTCTTTCTCCAGCATGGAACCGGGAATGGGTTTCTTGACTCTACTTATAATCTCCTCTAAAGCTCCAGTTTTAGTCAAGGTATCCTTACAGTCAAGTAAGGAGAAAATCAAAGGGGAAGTATTTTCAAAGTTTGGCACTGGGTTCTTCATATTGGCTCAAAAACTAGGAATGAAACAAGGAAACACAACAGCTTTACAGGATTGAATTTTGAAAAAGAAAAGTGTTTCAACTAGAAAAAAGAAGGCCGAACAAAGAGAAACTAACTTGGTTTCTTATGTGATGCACTAAACTTTGAGAAGAGGGAAAGGTACCTTCTTCCACACTGGTTCCCTGAAATGTCTCCACCACTATGAACAAAGATGACTAAGATCTTTAATTTATCACGAAGTAGCTTACAAATCATAGGAGATTCACATTAAATAGAGAAGTAATGACTCAAGAGGTTTAATTAATGATGATGGGAACTTTTCACAACTGAAACATTGATAATTGTACTTTCCCATGAGTGAAGTGACACTTAAATGCCATTTCTATTAATTACGATATCCATGCCCCACGTAGATTTCATAATTACCTTCTAGCTATCTTTTATGTCAAATCACCACTTTCCACTTTTTCAAATTAAAAACATTTGTTGAACCTTGAACCTTGAACTAGGAGAGTTCATAGTTCAAGTTCAACAAGAAGGCTTGAGGACTACCCTTTGGTATGATTAAAATAAATAAAGCAAAAACAACTAGCGGAAAGAAAGAAAGACAAAAAAAAAGGAAAACACCTTGCAAAAAGATAACGTTCGTTGAAATTTGAATCTTAAACTAGGAGAGTTCACAGTTCATAGTCCATTGGAAGATGCACGTTGCAAAGACAACATGCCGCTAACCTAAGAAAACAAAGAAGGTTGATCATACCAAAGGATGTTATTGAACCTTGAATCGTGAACTAGGAGAGTTCAAGGTTCAAGTTCAACTGACAAGGTGTATATGTAAGGGACTGAAAACTTTGAGTGAAGTGCACCTTGAAATATTATTTGGTGATTTTGAGAAAATTAGAGCCTTGGATATTTAGAAAAATCTATTGGTAACATCCCTGAATTTCTTAGATTATCTCTCCCTTATATAGATATTCCATTGATCTCTTTATTGATCTCTCCATTGTTTGTCTCTCCCTTTGACAACAATGCAAAAGAAAAACATAAAACATACAACTCTACAAATAGCCAAGTAACTCTTTGTTGTTTAGTGCAGACAATGTATCTCGATATACTGATATGAAAATTATCTTTTCTAGCTCCTCAAAACTTAAACAACCTTAGACATAATCCAAAGTGTGAGCTATGTTGCATCAACATGAATGATCTTCTGATAAGAATAGGCCGAAGCAACCTCTAGATCACATTAGTGACTGGTAGATAGGGGACGGACCCCAAGTCTAGTCCTCAAGTATTCAAAAGTGTCCTTTGGTAGAGGCTTGGTGAAAATATTAGCAAGTTGCTCCTTTGATGTAACATATTCCAGTTTGACTTGCTTCTCATGTACTTGTTCTCTTAAGTAGTGATACTTAATTGATATATGCTTTGTCTTCGAATGCATTACATGATTCTTAGAAATACTTATTGCATTGGTGTTGTCACAATATATAATCACTGGCTCATTGATTACCTCATTCATCCCTTCCAACGCTTGTTTGATATAAGAAATGGTTGAATAGTTTGTAGTAGCAGCAACATATTCTACTTTGGTAGTAGACTAAGAAATACAAGGTTGTTTCTTACTTTTCCAAGTTACAAATCTTTCACCAAAGAAAAATGCTCCTCAAGTTGTGCTCTTTCTTTCATCTATATTTCTAGCCCAATCTGTGTCAGTGTAAACTCTGAGTTCAAATTTTCCTTCCTTAAGATACCATAAACCATAATCCTCTATTTTCTTCAGGTATTTTAAAATTCTTTTCATTTCAACCATATGTGAATCCTTCGGATTGGTAGAGAATCTAGCCCCAATCCCAACTGCATGTTCAATATCAGGCTTACTGTGTACTACATTTATCAATTTACCAATCATAGATCGGTACATTTTTTTAATGACCTCTGTAGATTCATCATCTTTTGTTAGTTTTCAGCCTGTGACCATCAGTGTTCCAACTGGTTTAGCATCTGACATGCCAAATGTTCTCAATACTTCCTCTATGTACTTTGATTGGGTGATGAAAATTCCATCTTTTTTCTGAGTAACCTACAAGCCTAGAAAGAATTTAATCTCTCCAAACATAGACATTTCAAACTATTTTCTCATCTCATCAGAAAAATCTTTACAAACATGATCTTGTCCTCAAAAGATTATATCATCCACAAATATTTCAACAATCAAAATAATATCATTTGATCCTCCTTTCATGTACAAATTGATGTTCTCACTAGTTCTTACAAAGCCAATACTCAAAAGATAATTATGTAACCTTTCATACCATGCCCTCAGTTCTTTCTTTAATCCATATAAGGATTTATGCAATCTACATACCATGTCTTTCTCATTTGGATCAAAAAATCCTTCTGGTTGTTCTATGTAGACCTCCTCTTCTAGTATTCCATTCAGAAAAGTAGACTTAACATCCATTTGATAGACTTTAAATTTCTTGTGTGTAGCATATGCAAGTAACATGTGGACTCCTTCTAGTCTAGCAACAGGTGAAAAAGTTTCGCCATAATCAATACCTTCTTCTTGTGCATATCCCTTACAAACAAGTCTATCTTTTTTCCTATTTACTTCTCCATTCTCATTCATCTTATTTCTAAAAATCCATTTAGTACCGATAACATTCTTATCTTTCAGTCTAGGTACTAAATTCCATGTCTTGTTTTTCTCAATTTGTTCTATCTCTTCATTCATAACATTGATCCATTCATCATTCTCAAGTGTAACCTCAACATTCTTCAATTCAAACTCACAAACTAGACATGCATTCTATCTTAACTTACTTCTTGTCAATATGCCAGCTTGCCTATCTCTAATGATTTGGTTCTCAGGATAATGTCTTCTGACAAATCTTACTAGTACTTGATCTCTCCTTTTTTCTTCATCCTATTCAAGTTCATTTCCTTGCTCAATAACTTCTTCCTGATCATCAATTTCCCTTTGTTGTTCCTCGGTGATATTTTCCTAATGCTCAGTCAACTCAACCTGTGGCTTTAGTAGGCACTCTAGATGTTCAATATAAGTGAATATACCATACTCTTCCATCTCCTTATTACATGCTTCATCATTCTTATCTAAAAATTCATCAACTCTGACATTAGCACTTTCAATTATCTTATTAGAAACCTTATTTAGATACTTGTAAGCTTTTCTTTTAGTAGAATATCCAAGAAATATTCCCTCATCCCCTTTAGAGTCAAACTTCCCATTTCTATCATCTTTCAAAATAAAATATTTGCTACCAAAAATTTTGAAGTAGCTTATACTCAGTGTGTAACCAAACCATAACTCGTAGGGTGTTTGATTTGTGTCTTTCTTCAATTGTACTTAGTTCAGGACATAGACAGTTGTGCTAACTATTTCTCTATAGTACATCTATGCTACATTTTTCTCTATCATCAGTTTTCTTGCACAATCAACAATGGATATGTTTCTCCTTTTAGCAATCCCATTCTGTTGCGGTGTTCTAGGTGCAAAAACCTATTTTTTGATGCCATGCTCATTGCAATAGTTAGTGAATTCATTAGAAACAAACTTACCACCTCTATTAGTCCTTAAGCATTTCAATTCTTGTCTAGTTTATTTTTCTATTTTATCTTTATACCATTTAAACATCTTAAATGCCTCAGATTTATCCTTTAAAAAAATAACAGTCATCAATCTAGTATAATCATCAACAAATAGAATAAAGTATCTATCTCCATAGTAGCTTTGAGTTCTCATGGGACCAAATAGGTCAGTGTGAACTAGCTCCAAGATTATTTTTGTTGAATAGTCTTTACTTTTGAAACTAGATTTTTTCATCTTTCCTTTCAGACATTTATGACACATAACATGATCTAGTTTAGTTAGGCTAGGCAATCATCTAACTTTTCTCTTTCTACTGATCTTAATCATGTTATCAAAATTTGCATGACATAACCTTTTATGCCACAACCATGCATCTTCATCTTTAACTAGAAAATAAGAAGTCTCAACATTTTCAAGATAAATAAGTTACCTTTTGTTTGTCCTCTTGCTCCAACAAGCTTTCCATTTTCATTGTAGATCTTCACCTTCTTTCTTTCAAATGCCACTCGGTGACCTAAATTTTTAAGCTATGCTACACTCATAAAATTGTAATTTAGTCCATTTAGCCAATAAGAATTGTCACATCTGATTTTATCATTTATCAATAAAGATCCCTTTCCTTTAACCATACAAGGTGTATCATTACCCATTTTTACTAAACCTCCATTATAATACTCATGATGATCAAACTTATCTTTATCACCAGTCGTGTGGTGTGTACAACCACTATCAATGATCCAAGTATCATTTTTACTAACTTTAGAAATGAGTGTTGTCTCTAAATACCTTTCCTCTTCTTCAAAATCATCTTTCATCGCAACAAATACAACCTCAACATCATCATCTGAGTCGGTGTCGGTGTCCTCATCTTCAACTAAGTAACATGCCTTTTTTTCTCTTATCTTTGTGATCTTGATTATTTCTATTGTAATGTCGATAACCTCTATTGTTTCTTCTTGCATAACTTCCTTCACCAGATCGATCTTGATCTTTATCTTCCTCCTTCCTATTGGTACATCTAGTAGCAATATGACCAACTTCTTTACAGTTAAAGCATGCTAAAGGTAACTTTCCCTTATATCTACCTTTACCTTTAGGCAATCTCTAGGCCATCAGAGCTTCAAGTTCATCAAGCTCGTCATTAGTATTACTATCACAATTATTCCTTATATCATGTCTACTACTAGATTTATCGATCTTCAGAGAAGACATTAAAGCAGACTCAACAGATAGTACAACACTATTATCAAAATTATTCAGCTCAAATGTTGTTAGCTTACCAATCAGACTATCAAGAGTAAGAGTGCTACCAGGTACAAACCTCATTTCATGTATTGCAGATATTTTGATCGCATAGGCAGGCAATAAGGTTCTTAGAATTTTACTTACCATTGTATCTTCATTAATGACTCCACCAGATACTCAGATAGCATTGACTACCTCTTTGATTTGGTTTATATATTGAGTAATGTTTTCTCCTTCCTTCATTTTCATATCATCGAATCTACCTCTTAAGCTTTCATGTCTAGCTCTTTTCACATTTGCATCACCGCCATAGACTTGAGCATGTTTATCCCACATTTCCTTTGAAGTAGTGCAATTCTTGACATCCTCAAATTCAGCATCAGATAGAGCAACAAAAATATCTATCATAGTCATGTTGTGTTCATGTCGATCTTTGAGTTGATAAAGAGTCAAGGGTCTAGTCAGTGGTTGTAAGTATCCATTCTCAAGTAGATGTAAGGCATAATCTCAGATTCTAGATATGTGAAGTTTCATATGAATTTTCCATATTATAAAGTTGTTCTTGTTCAGCTTCGGCACTTCCCTCTTATACATCTTGCAATCTTTCTAATAAAGTCCTTAAAACTTTGTTCCAAGAAACCAATACTCTGATAAAAATTGTTATAATAACTAAGGGGGGGGGTGAATCAGTTAGATCAATTATCCTACAATCCCAATCACAAAGATGTAACTTATAAAACAATTTCAAAAAATTATGTAGCTCAATAACATAAACTATTAAACTATCTGTGCATTTATCGATTACCAGCCAATTACTCACTATGATTACTGACCAAATCAAATATGCAGTATGTAAAGTACGACAATACAAAAATCATCACAGAAATACATAACACAATGTTTTAATGTGGAAACCCTACTAAGGGAAAAACCACCTGGGACTAGTAACCCAAAATAATTTCACTCTTCTAAAGTGAGCTCGATGAAGAGCCAACCCTGTTAAAGGTTACAAAACACACTGCTAGTGTTTAAAGCTAAACGTGGACCTCTAATCCAGCCATAGACACAACATAGTCATTGCTCACAAATCGAATTACAAAAATGAGTATGAATTACTCAATTCACAAATTCATAGTGAATTGAACTATTGCCTCCTAATTAGTTGGGGTGTTTAATTAATCTTAGATTGGAGAGCCAACAACCATTAGACCAAACTAAGATGAAGGATTTAAAAGCTTGAAAGATTGAGCAAAATGAAATTAATCTAATATGAATGTGCAATTAACTCTAAGAATGAAGATGCAATTACATTAAGAACTTGAAAGAAATGAGCAAATTAAATTAATAACAATAAGAAAATTACACTAGTATGATAATGCAATTACTACTAAATGATAATTAAGCTAGTTGCAATGAAAGCTTGAAAATATGGAATATTGAGACTAAAATTGGCTATAGTTTAGTTACTCTCACAATTGCCTTTTTTTTTAATGAGGAAGAAGGTTCATTATATAGACAAGCCCGGGGAGAGAATGAAGAGGTTCTTGAATTGAAATGGTTGACTCTTCATTCCCAATTGAGACAAATATTAAAATATTTATTTAATTAAGAGAATGAATTATTGCCACATATGGGTGACCTTTCGAGTAATTTCAATTATTAAATTCAAATAAAGAGGTGTCCATTCAAATAACTATATAATATTAATTCCTTTTATGTGTATTAGCTAAAGGGGTGGATTTTAATTTAATTTAAAGCACTTAGGACTTTAGAATTAAATCAAATTATCATAAGGATTATTTAGCTAATAATGTTGAAAACTTAGGAATTAATTATAGTGTGAGATTAATGCAAATTAGGGTTTTTGCAATTAACATCAAGTCAAATAAAGTTAGGTAGGAGAGAGAAAATTGCCTAGTAAAATAGGACTTTGATGATGTAAAATTGAAGAAAATGTACCAAAATTGATTGAAATTATTAGGTGCCAATTTTGGGGTATTACATTTTCCCCTCTTTGAATTGATGTGCAAGAAGCATGTTGATTCAAATAATAGTCTGATGCGACAAATGAGATTTCAGGATTATCCCTAGAATGGAGCTTAACCCTTAGAAGTCAAGGTTAGGATGCCAAGACACTGAAATAGATTGTATTGCACAACCACCTCTAGAATGAGGCATGGTTCTCCAAAGTCTAAGTTAGATTATGAAGACAAAGGTCTAATGACAACTTGAGAGGAGACCAGAATCAGGGTTATATTGCCCCAATACTGATTGATCGAATGATGAAAAATGTAGATTTAGGACTAATCTCCAGAATCAGGGTTAGATTTTCCCAATATGAAGCTTAGCCCTTTGAGACCTGGGTTAGATTGCCTAGATAATGGTCCAAAAGAGATTTTGAGAGCCATCTCTAGAATGAAGCTTGACTCCCAGGAATTAGTGTTAGATTTCCCCAATACCTAAAAGATTTTGAGAACCATCTCTATAAAAAATCTTGATCCTTGAGGATCCAAGTTAGATTGCTCAGATACCTAAAATATAGATGACAAGATGATAAGATGCGAGGCACAAAGATGCCCCAAGGGATGAGATGCCCCAAGTGGTGAGAACTTTGATTTAGATCAGATTGATAAGGGACTGGTTTCATAAGATTCAAATGATGCAATCATCCTACCCCCTCAGGAGAGAAATCAAAAAATGATATATCAGAAGGACAATTGACAATAAGAGGTTGTAACATAGAAGCAATTAGACTAGATTCAAGGAGTTGTAGAAGCAATTTGGAGCAATTTAGAGGTCCTATTAACCAAGGTTGACCATAGCTGACCATGGTTGACCAAATTTGACCAGAGTTGACTTGATGAAAAAGATTGAAAATCTTAAGAAAATGATGAAAAGATGAGAATTTGGCAAGAAAATGATGCCAGAAGGTTGACTGCACAAGTGTCCGATCCCAAAGGATCCTAGAATTTAAAACACAATTTTGAGCTATCTAGAGATCTTAGATTTTGATTTTGATCCCAAAAATGGATTCAAAATGGTTGATTTAGCCAAGGGTGCAATTTTTGCACAAAATAGAGCACTTTTGAAAATTAGGTCAAAAGCTATATAAGGCCCAGAGGGGTAACTTTCAAATTATTATTCACTTTTGTCAATGACATGGCAGTTGTTGTCTGGAGACCTTGGGTTGCTACCGAGCCATGGGATAATGCTTGGCATGATTTATCACATATGTTTGTCTTACATCCACTAATTAGGGGCAGTGTTACCATTATTGAGCATTTTCTTGTTACACGTGTCTTGCATCAGTTTGGGAGATAGTAGGACATCTCCTAGGAGTATTACTCCTATGCCTGCTTTGTCACTAAGGAGAAGAAGGGGTGGCACCTGAGATTAGATCCAGGTAGATATGTGATCGAGGCATGAGTACCTACGGTGCATTGGGATTATATGGTGGATGTCACTAATGCAGGGATGACGCGTGCATACAGAGATCACTGCCTAGCTCATCCCTTCCCTAGATTTACAGATCCTGCTGGGATGGGATAGAGAGCACAATAGCAGCCCGTACAGGAGTAGCCTGCATAGGAGTAGTAGTAGAGATAGAGAGTGTTGAGGCCAAGGATAGGATAGGTAGACATCCCCTTGAGGACTATGGGATCAAATGCAGGTGCTAGGAGTAGTGGGACTCAACAAAGATCTACTAGGCAGAGGACATGGGATCCATCATAGTAGATGCCTCTAGGTGATGATACAAATATGAAGGATTTTCCTATTGAAGCATAGGCACCATAGGTTTAGGAGGCTCTCAGGAAGAGCTATGAGAGGTTTAGATAGGTACAACGTAAGAGAGATGACTACCACACATGAGTCATCATATAGGAGACCCACGTAGCTGATCGAGAGTGGGAGATCAGAGAGCTACAAGAAGAGATAGCACAGTCATGGATAGAGACCAGATATGAGGCTGCTTAGGTAGCTTATTATTATGTGGCATATTGCAGTGCCATTCTAGATTTGTCAGAGCAGATGCCTCCATTTTTTGAGTACACTAGACCACCATAGGCACCACCACAGGAACCTCTGTAGAGATTGATGCCCCCTCCCCAGAGATCAATGCCTCCTCTATAGGGACCACCATAGCAGGCTCCTCCACCTCCACCTCCTCTACCAGGTGATAGCAGACATAGTTAGCTTACCTTGATACACATATTGTAGCTCCATATTTTTGATATTGTGCTCGAGTAGCATCCTTATTTTGTACATGACATTGATTTGACTAAGATATATATGAGATCACCATTTTGATATCATTGTACTTGTTTATATATTTCTTTGATGTTGATGTTTTATGTGATGTTACCTAGATGCTTTAGATGTATGGAGTAGATATGTATGAGATGCACATGCTTTGTTTTATGATATGAATATGCACATGTTTAAATGGAATGATAGATGATAGATGGATATGCATGTAATGGATGAAAAATGTAATGTATGATTTGATTTATGCTTATAATGGATGCACCTATATATGAAGATGTAAAATGTATGCATAGGGATTTATGATAATGCGATGAATATGCAATGTATGTGGTACTAATCATCTCATGCAGGATGTAGCAATATATGATAGGTACTAATAAAAAGGATGTTTGAAGATCAAGAGCAAGGACCAGACACTTGTGTAGCCAAGAGGAACCTAGGACAAAAGATGAAAAACTTTGATGAAGATATCTAGAAGACAATCGAGAGAGCACCAAACATTGTTTCAATGCAAGCCTAGAATGAAAATGCAAGCCTAAACTAGACGCAACCCCAGGACTTGGTTGTTGGACTCATCATATTATCATCATATATTTTTTAGCAATGAACATTTGCAAGATGCCATACAACCCTCACTAACATTACAATCATGAGAATATGAATATGACATAAGTCTTAGATTTGTTGGAATGAGGTCTAAGCATTAAGGCACAAGAAGCCAGAATGACCTGAACACCTATTCCTTTTGATTTAGAAAGTTAACAGAAGCATCAAAGCATAATTACTAGAATGACTTGAATGTTGCTTGCAAACAAACACACTAGACACACAAGAGTTCCTTCTTTCACCAAAGAATGCTCCCAGTGGCCTTTACATTCACATAGCAGGACGAGTGTTTGCAATTTCACTTGTAGCAGAAAGAAGTCACTCAAACAAATAAGGAGAAGAACCAACCTCACCAAAGAGTCCATATAAAAGGAGTTGAGGTACACATGGCCATCCGACATGAGATGAAGGCTCTCGTAGTGGACATCCCTCTTAGATAGATTCTTTGGATCATTGGAACTAAACCAACAAACAAAAAGCAAAGAAATTATCATGCCCCCAGTTTTCACATTTCTTAGTCAAAAAGACATCTTAGATTCGCTCGAGGGGAAGTGATAAAGAAAAAAAACAAGCACTCAAAGGAAAATCTTAGCACACTTCAGAGGAAGAAAAATTCAATTTTAGTTTTAGTTTATGTTTGTGTTCAAGAAGATTGAAGTTGAATACAAAATGTAAAACATTCAAAGTCTCAATGAGATAGCGATAGTAGGAAGACATAGTGAGAACCATTGGTGATTTTCTCAAGAGATGAAGTCTCAAGAAGATATCAGAGTGTGAACCAAGTATCAGTAGGTAGACATAGTAAGAACCATTGGTGATTTTCACAAGAGATGAAGTCTCAAGAAGATATCAAAGTGTGAACCAAGTATCAGTAGGCAGACATAGTGAGAACCACTGGTGAATGATACAAGGAAGATCCTCGAAAGAGAGAATTAAGCATGAACAAAAAATCAGCAGGAAAACGTAGTGAGAACCAGTGGTGACTAATATAAGGAAGAGATCCCAAAAGAGAGGGGTTCGAACAAGAGCAAGGTATGAGTAGGAAAGCATAGTGGGAACCACTGGCAACTGATACATGAGAGATCTTCAAAAAAAGAAATCTCAAAAGTAGCTAGGCATCAGTAGGCAGACGCAGTGAGAACCACTAGTGACTGATGCATGAAAAAAATCTCTGAAATCGATAGGACAATGCCCCCTAGACCAAGAAGATTCTCCCAAGTGTGACTAGTTCCAATCCATGAAGAGTCTAGCAAAATCTCAAAGAAAATTGAAAGAAAGTGCATGAGCTAGCAAACCAAAGTGGGAAATAGACTAAAGTAGGAAACAAATGAAAGAGGGAAAGCGAGAAGGCAAACTAAAACAAGAAACTAAGAGCCATGTGATGCTAAGATGAGATATAGCTTTAGGAAACAAGACGTGCCTATTTACCATGTTTTCACCATCTTGGAAGAGATTCTATTTTTGCTACCATGATGCCTATTTGCCAAGTTTTCATTAATGGCACATTTTTCTTCTTTTTTAATTTTTTTTGTACTTTTCTCTTTTTTAATATTTTTGTATTTTGTATTTTTTCATTTTTTTGTATTTTTTTCAAATTTTCTATTTTTTGAGTATTATCAAGGTACCTGTTTACCAAGTTTTCACCAGGATAATAGATATATCAAAGTGCCTATTTACCAGGTTTTCACTAAGATGATCATTTTTTCAGGACATTTTGCAATTTTTAGAATTTTTGAAAATATATCATTTTTAGGATTTTTTCAGAATCAATAAGTATGTACATGAGCACATAGAGAATGTCTTAGCTGTAGAACTTCTTTAGATGATAAGCATTGATCAGCTCTTTGATTTTCTCTCCTTCAGTGGTGGAGAGTCGGTAAGCACCAGACCCAAATGTTGTAGTAACAATGTATGGACCAAGCCAGTTTGGTTCAAATTTCCCTTTCTAGATCCGCTGCTACTGATTCTTGCAGTTCTCTCTCAGGATGAGATCACCAACTTGGAATTCTCTTTGTCTGAACTTCTTATTGTATGCTTTTGACATTCTCTTCTGGTATGCTTGAAGATGATCAAACTCCACCTTCCAACATTCATCTAGTAACTCTAGCTCTTGTAGCCAGGATATTCTATCTTCTTCATCAGTGATGAGGCCCCTCAGAGAGACTTGCAATGTAGGAATATCAACCTCAATAGGCAATACTACATCTGCTCCATAAACCAAGGCAAAGGGCGTGGCCCCCATTGGTGTTTGAATGCTTTTTCTATAGGCTCATAAAGCTAGATTAATCTGGAGGTGCCAATCTCTACTAGATTTATGAACTGTTCTGTGTAAGATTTTTAGAATTGTCTTATTAGAAGCTTCTGCTTGTCCATTACCCTAGGGATAATAAATCGATGACCAATGCTGAATGATCCTGAATTTAGTGCATAAGCCTATTAGGTCTTTTTTCTTGAATTTTCCCCCATTGTCAGTGATAATGGATGAGGGTACACCATATCTAAAGATGATATAGTTTAGTCTAAACATAGCCATAGACTTTCCATCAACTATAATTAGAGGGACTACCTCAAACCATTTAGTAAAGTATTCTGTAGCAATGATGATGAACTTATGCCCTCTGGAAGAAGACAGATGTATCTGACCTACCAAGTCAAAGGCCCATTGCTAAAATGGCCAAAAACTGATGAAAGGAATAAGCTCTTTAGTAGGAGCATGGATCAAATTTCCATGAAATTGGCATTGTTTACAAGCCTTGGCATATTGAATAGCTTCTTTCTCCATATCTAGCCAGTAGTAACCAGATCTAATAAGATTATGAGCTAATGTCAGACCACTCAAATGAGACCCATAGATACCTTCATGTACCTCAGCTAACACATGTTTGTACTCATCAAGTTTTAGAAACCTAAGGAGGGTACTAGCTAGACCCCGTCTTTACAAGTCATTTTCTATGATGACATACTATGAAACATTATGAATTAGGTGACATTTTTCATTCTAGGTATAGGTGTTAGGAATGATTTGTTCATGTAGGTAGGAATAGATATGGTGGTAGTGGGATGAGTCACATCAAATGACTGAACAGATCATCCTAGATTCAGGAATGTCATAAGCTAGGTAGCATAATGTCTCAACTAGGAATTCATGTCTGAAGTCATTTTATGGCATCTGTAACATTGAGGCAAGAGTGGCCATAGCATTGGCTACCTTATTGTCTACTCTTGGAATTTTTTGAAAAGAAATGTGTGCAAAATACTATTTGAGATCATCCACCATTCATTTATAAGGCACTAGCTTGTCATCTTTTGTTTGATAAATATCATTAACTTGGTTGATGACTAATTGAGAGTCTCCAAAGACCCTAAGCTCATCCACACACCATTCAATGGTTATCTTCATACCATTAAGGAGAGCTTCATATTCAGTGATGTTGTTTGTGTAGGGAAACAATATTTTATAAGCTTTAGGAAATGAGTATCATTGAGGTGTTATAAACAGAATGCCTGCACCTGATCCTTGCTGAGTGAATGACCCATCAAAGAACATGCCCCAAGTCTGATGTGTGAGAAGCATGATGGATTCATTTGGGAATTCAATATTCAAAGGTTGGTGATCTTTTAGAGGAGCTTCCGCTAACTGATCAGCAATTTCTTGTGCTTTAATATCTTTTCTTTCCACATACTCAATGTCAAATTCACTGAGTATCATAACCCATTTTGCTAATCTACCAATGAGGGAAGCCTTGCTCAGTAAGTACTTTAGTGGATCAATTTTTTCAATAAGCTTTGTAGTGTGAGAAAGCATATAATGCCTCAATTTTTGTGAAGCAAACACTACTACTAGACAATCTTTTTCAATGACAAAATAGTTCATCTCATAAGAGACCAATGTTCTACTGATATAATAAATTTCTTTCTCTTTGTTGTTCTAATCTTCTTGAGCTAGGAGAGCACCCAAAGATGTGTTCATGGCTAAGATGTATAGTATAAGAAGCTTTCCATGAATATGAGGCATTGATATAGGTTGATTAGCAAGATACTATTTTATTTGAGTGGGTCCCTTGTCACATTCTTGATTCCATTCATAAGTCACACCCTTACGCAAAGTTTTAGTGAATGGTTGTGACTTATCAGCCAACTATGAAATGAAATGTCAAATAGATTGTAGCCTTCCCTAAAGTCCTCTCATCTAACTAATGTTCTTAGGTGGAGGCATTTCCATAATAGCTTGAATTTTTTCTGGACCAACTTCTATGCCTTTAGCTAAAATTATGCAACCAAAGAGTTTCCCAAAAGTGACACCGAATGCACATTTTTTTGGATTAAGTCTAAGACTAAATTGTTCCATGCGGTCAAGTATGGGACCCAAATCTGTAAGATGATTTTTTGGCTGCATGCTTTTGGCCAAAGTATCATCCACATAATTGTCCATTGTTTTATGCATCATATCATTAAAAATGGTAGTGACAACTCTCTGATAAGTTGCTCCAGCATTCTTAAGCCCAAAGGGCATGAAATTCTAGCAAAAGGTGCCCCAGGCACACATGAAAGCAGTCTTTTCTTGATCTTATGGCACAATTTTTATTTGATTATAGCTAGAAAATCCATCCATTAAGGAATACATTTCATAGCCTATTTTCATGTCCACTATCATGTTAATATTGGGCAATGGGAAGTCATCTTTTAGATATGCCTTATTTAGATCCCAAAAGTCTATGCACACACAAATGGATTTATCATGTTTTGTGATTGGAACAATATTTGAAATCCACTATGCATAGTCAATAGTCCTTATGAAACCAGCCTTAAGAAGCTTTTTTAGCTCTTCTTTGACTAAAAGTGCCACATGTGGATGCATCTTTCGAAGCTTTTGTTTGATAGGTTTAATAACTGGTGCAATGGAAAAATGGTGCATGATTAGATTAGGGTCTAATCCAGTCATATCAGAGTAGGTCCATGCAAAGTTTATTTTCTTGCTTTGAAAGAGGCTAGTGAACTCTTCCTTTTCTTTTTTAGATAATGACTATGCTAGATGAATAATTTGTGGAGTAGCCTCTGTACCCAAATTCACTGGTTGTGTCGGCTCAATCAAAACTAATGATATTTCTTGAAAATGGCTTGGGAGAGTATCAAGTATCTCATCCTTGGGCACCTCAGAGAGGTTTTCACCCTCGGATATGTCTTTTATTTTAACTATTTCTAGCTCTGATACTACCACAATGTGGTTTTCACCATCAGAGCATTTATTTTTCCTTCTTTTAATTTTTTGACTAAGATACTTGATATCTACCTCTGTCATGCTGACATTGCTTTCACTAGTGGAGGAAATTACAAGTTCAATAGCATGGAGGTAACAGGCTAGAGCTTAATCATTCTAGAACATTAGGACTTCATTGGATGCGGAAGGGGAGTTCTAGTTTATCAGATTGGAATTTTTGAGTGAAAGAGAAGTAGTGGTTGTTTCAATTGTGTTAATGGTATAATCATCAAAAGTGTGGATGAGCAAGTCAAGACCTAGAGAGATCTCATCCAAAGGAGCTTTCAAATCCCTATGAGACCCTATGTCAGAAGTAGAGGACATGTTAACACCTATGGCATCAAGTTTGTGCATCCTAATGATAGACCCTTCACCTACTTCAAGAGGGTTTTCATATGTATGCACCATGTCTATATCTTTATCATAAGTAGCATCAAATAAAGAGTTGAACTCATACTCATGTGAGTCAATACTTGATGTGGGAATTCCATCAGCACTAGTGGTACCATCAGACTCATTTCTACTTCGTGTAGCATTTATAGTTTGTTGAAGTTGATCTTGTTCAAACTGCTCTTGAAAATGTGGTGGTATGTATTGTTCACCTTGAAAAATGGCATTGTCATATTGCATTTCTCTCCATTGGTCATATGTGAGTTGATATATTGAAGTGGTCTCATCTAAGTAACTATTAGTCCCTACCATATGGATAGGTATAATAGGCTTATCAGGTTCTTCAAAGAATGCCGCAAGGTCTGGAGGAATAGGATATGGGAAAGTATCCTCATCAGAGCTAGCCTCTGGATTTGCCTCTGGTACAATACCTTCAAATTCTAGTTTAGATTCAGGTTTTGGCACAAATTTATTTGTCCCTAGATGAAATGGGACTTTCTTGAAGCCAAGACCCATGGTGTCCTTGGTCCTACGACCTGTGGCTTCAATTGGTTTTAGCAAGCCATTGTCATTCCTTCCTATAGGATGACTCCCTTTGTAGCCAAAGCACTTCATGATCTTGAAGGCCTCATTGTATGGCTTTTATTCTAAGTCTAGAGGTGGAGTAATCATTTTAGATGTTTCTTTTCCTTTATAGATGCAAGATGTAATAGCTCTTTCTTCTTCCTCATCTTCTAGGGGTGTTGTAGCCTTGACAAAGGCACCATCATAGACTATCTGGGGATGACTAGTAGCAGATTTTTTATTCTCAAAAGGTCTCCCATAAGAACATGGAGATGGAGGTAGAGTATCTAATGATAGCATAGGTTCAATTTGATATTCTATCATGTTGGTATCCTGAAGTTTTAGAGTTTGTTCCATTTCTTTAAGCTTGGTATCATAGAGCTCAGTAGACTCTCTATTAGATGGAACAAAGCTGTCGGAAGACTGAGTGAGAGTATTGCAAGATTAGTTGGTATTAGCAAGCATAGTGACTTCTACTCCATGGAATGGAAACTTGATGCATTGATGGTATATAGATAGGACAGCCTACATCTCATGAATCCATGGTCTACCCAACAAGATTTTGTACACAAGAGGAATATCAAGGACTTGAAAAGTAACATCTCTCTCAATAGGTCCTATGTGGATAGGTAGCACAACTAAGCCTTGGGACTTGTGTTTGTCTTCATCATAAGCTTTGATAGTAATCTTTTTGTGGGAATCTATACAATCCTCATCATAACCTAGCTGGGTAAGTAGTTTAGCAAAATAGATGTTGAGACCAGCACCATTGTAAATAAGCACACAATGGACATTCTTGGGACCTATAATGACCTCTATATGTAAGGGAGCATTATGTGGATGTCTTAGAGAGTGATCATCTTATTTAGAAAAGGAAAAATAATGAGGTGAAGTCAAATGACACACCATAGATTGGAATCGGTTGAGATCAAGATCTTTGGGGATGTTTGCCTCAGTGAGGGCTTTATCCAAAATCTTCCTATGAGCAGGTGAGATCTTCAACAAATAAAAAATGGTAATCTAAGCATTGGTTCACTGGAGCTGATCTAAGATACTATAACTAGCATTGCTAGGCACAAGAGCTAATTTTGAGGCTTTGTTGGTAGGACCAGCAATAGTCTTATCCATTGTTTTTTTTAGAGTAGATACAAGAGGATTGGGACCTTTCGAAACAACCCTTCCACATGATTGGGTAACAACATTGCAACAATCTTGAGATTGTTCAGATTCAGATGAGTGAGATGTGGAACTACGCAAGATGAAAGGAGTCTTTAGTTTGGGAGCATCACCACTCCCCTTGAAAGTGATCACATCACAATAATCAACTTCAACAAGTTCAATCATGTTGATGACATTATCATTATTAGTGTAGGTGTAATTAACCATGGCATTGGTATTCTTGACTTTGGAAGACTCACCTTTCTCATGAGGAGGCAAAGGATCCTTAAATGCCTGATGGTCTGAATTCTTGTTATGGTTGTCCACAAGAATGTCACTATTGTCAATGAGATCTTGAACCTTATGCTTTAGCTGGAGACAAGTAGAAGTCTTATGAGCAATGTTTTCGTGATAGTCATAGTTAGCATTGTCATTCCACCAATGAGGTTGTGGTTGTGGGTCATAGGGATGCTTTTCCAATAGAGTGAGTACCAAATTCTATATAAGAGTTTTATAGACCATGTCAAAAGGCTCCCCCAAAGGAGTAAAGTCACACTTGGGTCGAGAGGCCCAAGGTTTTTCCTTAAAAAATCTTAAAGTTTTCTGATTATCCATTGTGGTCTTTTCAATAGCCTTAGCCACTTGTATGCTAGAAGTAAGATTAAAAATGGGCTTTGAAGGCTTTGTTGTAACATTATCAACCACTCCATCATTTACAACATCTATGTTCTTGTTGACAACCTTTCTCTTATCCTTGTTTGAGGATAATCCTTGTTTATTGTCCTTATTCAAAGTTAATTCTCCTTTCTTAACCATAAAGGCCGCTATCCTCATGGCTTGTTTGATCATGTTGTCAAAGGTCAAAGGACCTTGTAGTTGGACTTGATATCCAAAGTTGGGGACAAGATTGTCCAAAAATATGTCAAGCTTCTCAAATTTAGGTAATTTGTGAGGATACTTCATGCAAAGTTGTCTCCACCTTTGAAGAAAAGATAAGAAAGGCTCTCCCTATCGTTGCTTCAAATTACAAAAATTGTGGATGTTGACAGGGTGTTGAATGTTGTGAGAATAATGTTGAAGGAATAGATTAGCAATCTCATCAAAAGTCTTAATCCTAGGGGGTAATTGATAAAACCACTCCATTGCTGACCCACCAAGATGCAAGGAAAGAGTCTCATAAGATAGGTTTGATCATGTATAAATTCCATGGACAAAGCATGAAACTCCCTCAGATGGTCTTGGGGATCGGTTGTACCCATGTACTTGTCATATTTGGGAAACTCCACTCCTTTTGGAAAAGGAGGCATGTGAATACTCTTGTCAAAAGGAAAAGGGAATATACTATCCATTGTGAATTGTTGTGTGGGCTTATCCTTTTCCTTTTCTAGTTGACTAATCTGATCTTGCATATTCTGAATCATCTTTTGTAGCTTAGTAGTTTTAGTCTCTTCCTCTTTAGCTACAAGTGTTTCAACTTGATAGTTTGGAGGTAGTTTGGCTCCTTGTTGGGAAAACTCAAGAAAGTACTTCTCCTTTTCCTCTAAAAGGAGGATTTCCATCATTTTGATGAGACTCTTATTAGCTTTAGTAGCAGCTATGTCATTCTAAGTTATGACATCATCTTCATTACCAAGGATCTCATAAATGCTAGGAATTTGGTCTTGTTGTTGATCATCTTGATTTTGATCGTATTGAGGTAGGTGATAGACGTATGCTACTTGGCGATCACCTTGAGGTTTGTTTCAAGATTGATCATCATTATGAGACTAATTTTGGTCATGTTGGGATTGACCATGATGTTTATCATTTTGAGGTTGAGCATAATGTTGGTCATTAGAAGATTGACCATGATACTAGTTTTTTTGAGACTGATTATAAGTTTGGCTATATTTGCCTAGTTGGAAATCACTTGGTTCTCACATCTTGTCAATGTAGGGCTATGCAATGAATGAAGACTTAGTAAAATGATGTGAATGATGTCGAAAGGGTGCAGCCTAAGTAAATTTTGATGAATGAATAGGATCAAAAGATTTATAAAATTTAGATGAGAAGATATCATTGACAGTATCAATAAGTTCAAATGAGTCACTATCTTTAGCAGGATCAATAGATTCAATAATAGGAGCAGTCCAAGGAAGTGGTCTTCCAAAGTTAGAAAATAATGAGTTGTCTTGGAAGAATGAATTGTATTGTTATTGAAATGAGAAACCATGTTGCACTTCAAACAATGGATTAAATCACTCTTGGAACACTGAAGGTGATGGTTGAGATGAACTATCTTTCAAAGTACTCAATGAAGAACTTGAGGATCCCTCACAAAGCTCAGATTTCATGATAGATTCAAGATGATCTATTTCTTGATTAGGAGGCTTACCTCTACCTTGACCAATATTCTAAATGGGATAAGTTTTTCCACTTCTAGTCATGACATTCATAGACGATGATGCAATGAGAGAAGACTTAGGATGTTGCTAAAACTCTATCTCTAAGATAATGAAAAGGAGATAAATGGCTAGAACAAACAAGATGTGAGATGAACCTGGTATGAATCATCAAAAAGAGTGGCTATAATATCCAAGCTAAGACTATCCTAACATGAGTTACAAAAGCATAGAGTGATAAGATAAACAAATGAGAGACAAAATGAGTCAAATCAATAATTGATCAGTTCTAAGCTTGATACACTCTATTTTTTATAGTGAACGATAGGGGAAAAAGAAAACAGACATAAGACAAAAACCAGATTAGGTAGATGTTTGACCAGTCAACCATAAATAGCTTTCTATTTTTGAAAATAGGGTACAAGTTCGTGTGAGAAAGTTCAGGGCTACATGAGAAAATGCCAGGCTTTACGCGAGAGAATGAAATCTCATGTGAGGAAGTACTCTATTTCTGAAACTTCATGTGGGAAAAAGAAAGTGTTTGACAGTTCAATGCAAATTTCAAGATAAAAAATAGGTTTTGGGACATAGCGTAAATGGTTCTTAGATAGGAAATCTAGTTTCTAGATAGGTTTGAAGGATAGTTTGATCAAAAATCTTAGTTTAAAGGTTTCAAGCATTCATTTACAAGCATGAAGGTTTGATCAAGCAATGGTGACACAAGAAGTAGTCACTAACAGACCTACCAAGGACAAAGCAACTTGGTAGTATCATGGGAGTCTTTGTTTAATCATGATTTACAATGTTTAAGACTTGATAACAAACACATAGTTATCCCTACAAAAAAAATGGTGAGAAGAAAAAACCTTTTCCCTACTACTTATCCACATGCATGCACCTCACACAGTCGTGTCACCCCCTAGAGGGCACCCGTGTTTTTGGTGTTTCCAAGGACTCAATAGTATATGTTCAAAGGTTACCCTTGTGATAGGGTCCAGTGTCATATACCACCTTCAATCCTCCAAATGCATGCCTATGGTGGGAATCTATGGGAGAGATTCTTCCCCCTCCCTATGCAAAGATTATGAGTCCTTTCAGAGGTGAAATGGGTAGGAAACTAACTAAGGAAAGTTTATAGTGGGCTTCTGTTCACACTAACCTTCAGTGCCCCTGATATAGGGCCAGGGCCTCATAGCCACACCAACACTTGAAAGTCATACAACCCCACAAGAAGGGCTAGGAGGGGTACCACTCAGTACAACAGACAAGGCCTTCTCAAGATGATAGTCAAAATCATGAGAAGGAAGATAACATGGCTTTGAAGTCTTTAGACTCAAAAAAATATTATTTATTATAGTGAGGTGGAATCATAGGTGATAGGTGTGTACTCATTTGGGTCATTCCCAGAGGTTCAACTTTTGACAGACCCTCTAAAGGTGACACAACTTGGCTTGGATTTGAAGGTTTCATTTTATGTTTCTCTCAAAGAGAGAAGAGAATACTTCTCTACCTCTCACCTTACCCAAAAACATCAACCATATTCATCACCGAGCTAGCTTCACTCCAATAAATCCATAAGATTTTGGGTTTTTGGTTCTCTCAAAGAGAGAAGAGCATAGTCCCCTGGCAAGTAGAAGTGCTAAAGATTCACTACCTTTCCCCGCTTCCCCAGGTATCCATCATTCTAGCAACATCTGGGTCTCAGTTTCATCCATGGGCATCACTTCCATGTAATGAAGAGCCTATTCCCCTACTTTTCTATCAGGACCCTTAAGAAATTTTAATGGAGCCCTAATTATGCTATGTGAATGAAAGCAAGAAAATAAACACAACATTTTTAGATTGATCTTCGACAACTATCCTGCAAGAAAATTGTTAGAAGGCTTTGATGATCTTTGAATACTAACCTGTAGACCACTGTTATGCTATGATAGAAATCATAAATATAAGATCAACAATAGAGAGTAGATGTCAGGAAAAAACCACAGTAAATTGCAGAATCTAGAAAAATTAAATGCCTGACAGTGAAACTTTGCATGAGGAATTGTAGTCTTGTGCGTGAGAAAATACTAGGGACTATGCGAGAAAGTACTATTTTTAACAAGAGAGTGCTACAGGGAGCAAAACTTTGCATGGTATGCTCAGAAATCTCATGCGAACTTTCATACATAGAGAAGTACAGACATATGGAAGATTGCAGAATTCAAAAAAAAAATTGAGATTGATGAGGCCAGAAATCAATTTTTCTGCCCCATGGTGGGTGCCAAAATGTTTATAGCTGAACATGGACCTCTAATCAAGCCATAGACACAACATATTTATTACTCACAAATCGAATTATGAAAATGAGCATGAATTACTCAATTTTCAAATTCATAGTGAATCGACCTGTTGCCTCCTAATTAGTTGGGGTGTTTAATTACTCTCAGATTGGAGAGCCAACAACCATTAGACCAAACTAAGATGGAGGATTTAAAAGCTTGAAAGATTGAGAAAAATGAAATTAATCTAATATGAATGTGTAATTAACTCTAAGAATGAAAATGCAATTACACTAAGAACTTGAAAGAAATAAGCAAATTACACTAGTATGATAATGCAATTACTACTAAATGAGAATTAAGCTAGTTGCAATGAAAGCTTGAAAATATGGAATATTGAGACTAAAATTGGCTATAGTTTAGTTACTCTCAAAATTGTCTTTTTTTTGAATGAGGAAGAAGGTTCATTATATAGACAAGCCCGGGGAGATAATGAAGAGGTCCTTGAATTGAAACGGTTGACTCTTCATTCCCAATTGAGACAAATGTTGAAAGATTTATTTAATTAAGAGAATGAATTATTGTCACATATGGGTGACCTTTCGAGTAATTTGAATTATTAAATTCAAATAAAGAGGTGTACATTCAAATAACTAAATAATATTAATTCATTTTATGTGTATTAGCTAAAGGGGGTGGATTTTAATTTAATTTAAAGCACTTAGGACTTTAGAATTAAATCAAATTATTATAGGGATTATTTAGCTAATAAAGTTGAAAACTTACAAATTAATTATAGTGTGAGATTAATGCAAATTAGGATTTTTGCAATTGGCATCAAGTCAAATAAAGTCAGGTAGGAGAGAGAAAATTGCCTAGTAAAATAGGACTTTGATGATGTAAAATTGAAGAAAATGCACCAAAATTGATTGAAATTATTAGGTGCCAATTTTGGGGTATTACAATTAGGTGTGACCTTGTTAGAGGATTTAAGACTAACAGTTATCATTCAACCAACATTCACTATGGGTTTGATAGGATAACAATGTACATTCATTGAATGATATAGGGCATAATATAAGACAGTCAAGTCCACTTAGTTAAGAGATTTTTCTATATCAATGGTTAAATTAAAATAGTAGTTGATCTGATTACAATACAACTCAATTTTACAGATGTTCACATCTGTTCTAAGCCCATAAAAATCCTCTGATCAATATATCAATTCACTTCCTCAACTTACTTTCACTTGGTAATAGTTGTCTAACACTTGGTCCTATTTTTCAGTTTGATTCTCCTTCAACCAGTCTTATTAGGCATACATGAAACTATATTCACACAAAATCTCCGTAGTCTTCTTTCGTCCATCATAGTTTCAATAGTGAAACTCATATAATTTCTCCATTATTTTTGTATCTATCTTCTATATTTCTCCCTCTTTGACAATAATGTCAAAGAAACTTGTATTTGTCACTTGCATTTTTACCATGTATATATCTTCATGTCATTTCTCTATGCTATATACTCCCTCTATCATCATTCTTATGACTTATTAACATCTTTTTCTTTACCTCTCATAACTCTAGGAAACTCATAAAGTGTGACCTCTTCTACATCAATTTGTCAGATATTCTGATCACCACATTTGATGCAGTGCTCCTATATGTTTCTACATAGCCTCAGTTAGGGGAATCACCCCTAATTTACATCTAAGGTATTTTTGAGCATCTTTAGGTAATTCTTTTGTGAATATATCTTCTTATTGTTCCTTTGTATTCACATATTTGATCCTCACTTCTTTTTCTTGAACTAACTCTCTCAAGAAATGATACTTCATAGTAATATGCTTAGTCTTAGTGTGCATAAGAAATTTTTTTGATATGTTAATAACACTTGTGTTATCATAGCAAATAAAAATCGGCTCAGTGATTTCCTTCTTCACACCTTTTAACAATTTCTTGATCCACACTAAATTTGAAAACCTCACTATTGTTGCTACATATTCATCTTTTTTTGTAGATTGGGAAATGTTGTTCTATTTCTTGCTTGTCTAGGAGACTAATCTCTTTCCTAGAAATAATGCACCACCACTTGTACTCTTTTTGTCATCCACATTTCCTTTCCAATATGCACCGGTCTAAACTTTGAGTTCAAACTTATCATTCTTCTTGTAATACAATCCATAGTCTTTTGTTCCTTTTAGATATCTCAATATCCTTTTCACTGCCATCATGTGACTCTCTTTGGGATTTGTAGAAAATATTACAACAATCCCAACTACTAGGGAAATATCTAGTCTTCTATGGACAACATATTGGAACTTTCCAATCACCAATCTATACAGGGTTTGATTGACTTTAGTTGTATCAGATCAATTTTTGATAAGTTTTGTCCAGTAGCCATAGGTGTACTTACTAGTCTAGAATCTTCCATACCAAAATTTTTAAGTATCTCCTTGACATACTTAGATTGAGTAATATAGATACCTTTCTTCATCTGATAAACTTGCAAACAAACAAAGAATTTGATCTCACCAAACATATAAATTTCAAATTCATTTTTCATCTCATGTGAAAAGGTTTGACATAGGGAATCTTGTCCTCCAAATATGATATCATCAATAAAGATTTCAGCTAAAAAAATCCCTTTACCTTTTTTAGTTTTTAAATATAGATTTTTGTTGTTATTTATCCTTACAAATCTAATCTTTATCAAATAATCATGCAGTCTCTCATATCATGCTTTAGGGGCTTGCTTTAATCCATACAGTGCCTTGTGTAGTTTACAAACCATATTCTTCTTGCTTGGGTCAAAAAATCCTTTTGGTTGTTAAATGTATACTTCTTCCAATATCCCATTTAGGAATGCAGATTTGACATCTATTTGATATACTTTAAATCCTTTATATGTTGCATATGCAAGTAGAGTCCTCACTCCTTCCAATCTTGCAACTAGGGAAAATGTCTCCCCATAGTTAATGCCTTCTTCTAGTGCATATCCTTTGCATACCAATCTGGCTTTTTTCCTAGTGACTTCTCCATGTTCATTTAGCTTATTTCTAAATACCCATTTTTTTCCAGTAACATTCTTATCTTCTGGTTTTGACACTAGTGTCCAGGTTTTGGTTTTCTCTATCTTCTCTATTTTTTCATTTATGGCTTGTATCCAATCTTCATTCTCTAAAGCATCTTTCACTATTTTAGGCTCAAATTCACATAGTAAGCATGTATGATCTTTTAACTTACTTCTTGTCATAACTCCAAATTCTTTATTTCCAATAATATGTTCAGACTTATGATGTCTTCTTACATATTGTACCAATGTAGGTTCATATTTCCTTACTACTTGATCTCTATCTTCAGGTTCATCTTGTAAATTCTCCATCTCCTCTTCCAATTGCTTGGTAGCACCGTCCTAATGATTGGTATTTTCTTGTTGTGGCTCAGAAGATTCATGTTGTTCTTCAACATCTAGTTTAGATGCATTGCTAGCCTCTCCTTATTCCATGTATACAAAAGATTTATAATATTCAAGTTATTGCTTGCACTCAACTTCATTCTTTTCTGCATATTTATCAACTCAAATGTTTGTACTTTCCACAATTTTGTTAGTGTTAGAATTAAAACACTTGTAAACTTTTCTCTTAGTGGAATATCCTAGGAATATGCCTTCATCACTTTTTGCATCAAGTTTTCCATTCCTATTGTCTTTCAGTATATAAAATTTACTTCCAACGACTTTAAAATATTTCACATTAGGTGCATATCCATACCATAACTCAAAAGGTGTAGCATTTGTACCTTTCTTTATTTGTACTCAGTTCAAGGTATAAATAGTTGTACTTACAACTTCTGTCCAGTAATTTTGTGCAACTTTCTTCTCTATCATAAGCATTCTAGCACAATCCATAGTTGATATGTTTCTTCTTTCTGGTATACCATTTTGTGGAGGTTTCTTAGGTGTGGACATCTATCTCTTTATTCCTCTATCATTGGAGAATATATTGAACTCATTTGATATAAACTCTCTTCCTCTATCAGATCTCAACAATTTCAAGCTTTTACCTGTTTCTTTTTCAACTTTTCTAAATACCACTTAAATAACTAAAATGCATCAAATTTCTCTTTTAAACCCATCATTGTCATCATTATAGAATATTCATCAACAAATAGAATAAAATAATTATCACCATAGTAACTTTGCACATCCATAGGTCCACAAATGTTAGTATGAACCAATTCCAAAATATTTTCAAAAGTATATGTCTTGCTCTTAAAAGTAGACTTTGTCATTTTTCACAATTGACACTATTTACACATCACATTATCAGGTCTCTTTAATCTTGGAAAACCTCTAACTTTCTTCATCTTACTAATATTTATCAAATTGTCAAAGTTTACATGACATGACCTCTTATGTCATAACCATACATCATCAAATTGTGAAAACAAACATGTTTCTTCAGATAGGTCTAAATAGAACAAATTAGCTCTTGTATGTTCTCCACTTCCAATTAGTTAGCCAGTGGTATCAAATATTTTAGCCTCTGTGTGATGAAATTCAACTCGGTAACCAATAATGTTAAACTGTGCAACACTCAACAAATTATAGTTAAAACCTTTTGTTGGCAAGTGATGTTTTGGAGCACGAGGGATCACTTGGGGGTTTTCATTTATGGAAAAACTTATGTTGGAGTGATCGCATATTGAGAAGTTTTCCATTGGAGTCTCAGTCATGAAAATGACTAAGTCCAGAATTAGGATAATAGGGAACAATGCCACATTTTTAGTCATCGATGAAGATATATAAGTTATTATGGCTTGTGAAGTTAACTGAAGTTATTTTTGGATGTATACATGATTTAGTTAAGAGCACATGACTTTTGGTTATCATATCAGTGAGATAAAGTATTCGAAAGGTATGAAAAGATAGTAAATCAGTACAACAACGTATATGAATAGTTGGGAAGATCAAGGAGAGTATAGTGGATATGGTAACATGCTAAGTCATGTGAATGAAGTATATTGTCAACTCTTTTGATAATATAAGATCTTCAACTCCACAATTATCATTTGCATAAGTTTTGTATGTTATTTGTGAAGATGACCTGATCACAAATTTTGTATAAGTATAGAGTAATTCTGTGAAAGAAATGTATGGATGTGATTATGATGATGAAGCAAGATTGTGAATCTAAGAGTAGAGATCAGATGCGAGCTCTATAAGAGATAGATCTATAACTAGAACTATCTAAGATAGATAAGTGCTTGTATTTTTCACATTTTGGAGAACCCTTTTGAGACAGTTTTTTATTGTAAGAGCAGTGTGCTCACCAACTTTAACTAGGTGTTTTGTATACCCCTAACAAGGTTTTTGTAATCCTTTAACAAGGAATTGAACTATGTAATCATCAACTCCTAATAGGGCTAGATCTCCTAATAGGGATACAATATTTTAGTGAAAAGTTGTGGGTATCATCCCCACCAGGGTTTTTCCCTTAACAGGGTTTCCTCGAGAACAAATCATGGTGTCATGAGTTATGTATTGTGCTTATACATTCTTTTCATTTCACCACCATTTTTCTTTATCTATAATTGGTTGAAGTTTAAATTAAAGTTCAGTAATATTGATTCACCCCCCCTCTCAGTATCATTTATGGCTTTTGCTAAAGCTAAAGAAAGATCAATTTAGAAAGGTGAAAAAAGAGTTAAGGTAATGGACAAGGCTATAGAAATAGTGAACAAGCTATTATTGGAAACTGCAATTGAAGTGATTTTTGTATTGTCATTGATGTCAAACCTTTATTGGTAAGACTGTTGCTACTTTGGAAAGTACTATATAGTATTTGATTGTTGTGAAGGGGAAAGGAAAGGTTGGTAACAATAGCACCTAAGGAAAGGTTGAGTTATCTCGATATTTCAATGAATACTTGATTATGTGGCACAATGGTAAGATAATGTATTATTTATCTAAATATGAATGAAGAATAAACTGGTAGGCTTAACTGAGCAAAATTGAAGAAATCTAGTTTTAGCTGAGTGATGTTAGTGTCGATCGAGCTAGTATATGCCGAGTAAATTCGGTGTTGACCGAACATCAGTTAATTGCCAAGGAAGACAGTATTAGCCAAGGAAATAGTTTTTGAGGTGACCAAGATTTCTAATGAAGACCGAGGAGTTGAAACTATATTGATCGAGTGTCAGTCTTTTACATTTGAGGAAGAATTCAGATTTCCAGCCGACATGGTTGAATTCTTGGATTATGTAAAATGTGTTGAATTTATTTATTGATTGTACAAAAGCATTTAATGCACTATAAAATGTTTTATTGTAAATCTATTAAGAGATTTGAGATATTTCTAGAAGGATAACCAAAGAACATAAAGTAGGAAGGATTCGATGAATCTGACCTAACCCTAATATCTACAAAGGAGATTAAGTGGTAAAAGATATATTGACCTAATTAAGGAAGTATTAAGGAAACCTAAGCATGAGGTTAATAGTAGAGAGGATGATGGAAGTATTGCTGATATTATTGACTGTACAAGCAGAGAAGGCTAAAGGAGAAGTGTTGTGATTTCTTGAAGAGAGTTCCAAGAAGATCAGTGATGGTGATGGTAAAGGTTCACAGTTAGTAAGAAAGAATATCTATATAGAATTGGATCTGATATTTGCAAAGTGAGTTGTATGTTCCTCAGATCAATACTACTGCTACTTTCTAACCATTGTATCAGTCAAAATCCTTTTAGCAGAGGTTGACCTAACAGTCATTTGTATAAACCTTTGAACAAGGTTGCATTGTAATGGAGTCTATGTATGTCCTATAACAAGGTGCACTTTTAATAGAGTGGTTTAAATCCTTTAATCGGGTCACACCTGACAGTGTGTTTGTAAACTTTGACAGGGTTGGCTTTTCACTGAGCTCATTTCACTAGAGTGAACATAATAGTAACATGTTACAAAGTGGTTTTTCCCAAATTGGGTTTCCACTATAAATCTTGGTGTTAATACTTGTGTGAATGTTTTGGTTTGAACATTTCTGTGTTTTACAAGTTAGATACTATTGGATAAGTGGACCGCACTGTTATATATTTCTGTTATGAAATCATTAATGACCAAGTAGCTATTGGTTATTAGATCTTATTTGTTGAAGAGTTTTAAAGATTTTTTTATACATTTAGACCTGAGAACAACTGATTCACCCCCCCTCCCTATTGTTCTAAATCATATTAAAAATTGGTATCAGAGCTGTTGGTGCTTACAAAGAATAGTTTTGAAGGTATTTGAAGTAAATGATCAAGATGTATAAGAAGGAGATACCAAAGTTGAATAAGGAGAACTTCCCTGCATGGAAAAGCTTGATGAAGTTGTATCTGGCTGGTATTGGTGATCCTACAAAATATTACATTGAGCATGACTATGTAACACCTGTTGCACCTCTGACTACTAAGGAAATGAAAGCTAAACAAGAGCACAACCAAGCAATGCTGGAGATTGCATCTGCCTTAAGTTATTGCATCTGCCCTAAGTTATCTATAATTTGAAGACATCAAAGACTGTAGTAATGCAAACAAAATGTGGGACACCCTTGCAAGCATCTATGGCGGTGACATAAATGTATTAAGAGAAAAATTTGAGAGCCTAAGAGGTAAATTTGATGAAATGAAAATGCAAGAAGGTGAGAATATTGCACAATATTGTGGTAGAATAAAAGTTTTAAATGCTATTAGAGGAGAAAATGGAACTATTGATTATGAAACTATAACTGGAAAAGTACTGAGAAATCTGCATCCTATCTATGTGATCAAAATTTCAAAAATTTAGGAATCTAGATGTAACCCTAAAAATACTCTTACTTTGGAAAGTTTGGTTGGTAAGATTACTACTTTTGAGCTTTCTAACTATGATAACTTCACTGTTGGTAATGTTGAATCTACTTTTAAGTCACAAATGGTATTGAGTAAGTCAAAGAAGGAAAAAGAAAGATGCATTAGTGAAAGTGAAAGTGACAATGACACATCTGATGAAGAACCTGAGGATCTAGAAGCTCTTATGGTTAGAAGACTGAAAAGGGGAAAAGGAAATTACAAAGGTAAACTCCATATTATATGTTCTTCATGTAATAAAGTTGGTCATATAGCTGCTAGATGTCCTGACAAGGATGATAAGGATGAAGAAAGAGACAACAAGCATAAAGAAAAAAGAGAAGATAAAGGTTACTGAAGATACAAGGACTACAAAGGGAAAGGTAAGAAATCTTGCTATATTTCCGAAGAAGAGACTGACACTGATAGTGATGATTTTTAAATTGAGGTTGTCTATGTTGCAATGAAAGATGAATCTGATGAGGATGAGAAAACTACATTGATATCTTATGTGAACAAAAATGATAAATGGATTATTGAAAATGGTTGTTCACATCACATGACTGGTGACAAGAGTAAGTTTGATACCTTAGATAATTATAAAGGTAGGAGTGTGAAATTTGGTAATGATGGACCATGTCTTGTTAGAGGAAAAAGATTGATTAAGCTGACTGATACGATCACTTGTGAAAATTCTTATTGGGTTGAGGGTCTTAACTATAATCTATTGAGTGCTGCATAGCTTAATGGCACTGTATACCAAGTGGAATTTCATCATAGGAAGGCCAAAATATTTTATGCCACTGGTGAACTGATTGGAAGTGGAGAATAGAAAAGAGGCAGTTTGTTCTATCTAGACCTATCTAAAGAAACATGTATGATTGCACAACTTGATGATATTTGGTTATGGCATAAAGGGATATGTCATGTTAACTTTGATAATCTGGTAGAAATTAGTAAGAAAAAGAAAGTGAGAGGTCTACCTAGATTGAAGAAACCTGAGAATGTAATGTGCAAAGAATGTCAGTTGGGTAAGATGACAAAGCCTAGTTTCAAGAGCAAAACTTTTACTTCTGAGAATACCTTAGATTTGGTTCATACTGACCTTTGTGGACTGATGGGTGTAAAAATCTATTATGGTGCTAGATATTTTATTCTGTTTGTTGATGATTATACCAGAATGATGCATGTAATGTTCTTAAAGGAAAAACCTTAATTTTTTAAGTGGTATTTGGGTAACGTTGAAAAGGAGACAGGTAGGACCTGAAGTGTCTGAGATCTGACCAAGGTGGAGTATTTATATCCAATGACTTTAATCTATTTTACAATGATGGAGGGATCAAAAGAAATATGTTTGCACCTAGAAATTCTCCATAGAACGGTATAAAGAGAAGGAATAGATCTATCTTCGATTGTGCAAGGACATTAATGATTGAAAAGAATGTTGCACAAAAGTACTCGAAAGAAGCTATAAGTATAGTTTTTTATACTCTTAACCGAGTACAGATCAAAAAAGGTACAAATATGACACCTTATGAGTTATATCATGAGTATGCACCTAATGTAAAATACTTTATAATTTTTGGAAGTAAATGCTACATACTAAAGAACAATAGGAATGGAAAATTTGATGCTAAAAGTGATGAAGGTATATTCCTAGGCTATTCCACAAAAAGTAAAGCTTATAAGTGTTTGAAATCTAACACTAACAAAATTGTGGAAAGTGTGAATGTCAAAGTTGATGAGTATGAAGAGAAAAATGAAGCTGACAGTAAAAGAGAGCCAGAAGATTATAGATCTTTTTTGTATATAGAAGAAGGAGAGACAAGTGACAAACTTGCACCTAATGCTGAGTCTCAAGTACGAAATATCGAGCATCAAGAAAACAATGCTGAGAGAGAAGAAGAATGTGCTGAGTGATAGGAAGAAGCTGTCAAGTATCAGGGAGAGGTTTCCAAGCATTCAAAAGCTAAATCTGACAATCTTTTTGGTGAACCTAAAGAGAAAAATGAAAGGAGAGTAGAACCTATTCTAGCACAATATGGAAGGAGACATCACAAGCCTGAACAAATTATTGGAGACAAAGATACTGGAGTTCTGACTAGAAGCAAGACAAGAGATCCAACATGTTTACTATGTGAATTCAAGCCTAAGACAACAAAGGAAGCATTAGAAAATGAAGACTGGATATAAGCAATGAATAAAGAGATAGACCAGATAGAGAAGAATGATACCTGGACTCTAGTGCCGAGACCAGAAAATAAAAATGTCATTGGGAAAAAGTGGGTATTCTAAAATAAGCTGAATGAGCATGGTCAAATCACAAGAAACAAAGCTAGGCTTGTATGCAAAGGCTACACACAAGAAGAAGGAATAGATTATGGGGAGACATTTGGCCCTGTAGCTAGATTGAAAGGAGTAAGAACCTTACTTGCATATGCTGCCTATAAAGATTTCAAGGTATACCAAATGGATGTCAAGTCTGCATTTTTAAATGGTATATTAGAAGAAGAAGTGTACATTGAACAACTAGAAGGATTTGTTGATCCAAACATAAGACACATGGTTTGCAAACTGAATAAAGCATTGTATGGACTGAAGCAAGCTCCCAGAGCATGCTATGAGAGACTGTACAACTACCTAATATAGATTGTATTCTCAAGGACACATGACACAAGCAATCTATACATGAAAGATTAAGAAGGTAAAGGAATCTTTTGAGCTAAGATCTTTGTAGATGATATTATATTTGGTGGATAAGATGCCTTGTGTAGGAAATTTTCAAATGAAATGCAAACTAAATTTGAAATGAGTATGTTTGGAGAGATCAATTTTTTTTGTTGGTTTACAAGTATATCAGATGGAGAAAGGAATTTTCATCACCCATTCTAAATATGTCCATGAGATACTAAAAACCTTTGGTATGGAATATTCAAGGCCATTAAGTACTCCCATGTCTACTGGATAAAAGTTGTCTAAAAATGATGATGATGCAGAAGTAAACCAGACTTTATATAGATCTATGATTGGAAAGCTACAATATGTTGTACATAGAAGACCAGATATTGCTTTAGCTATTGGGATTGTGGCAAGATTCTCGACCAATCCTAAGAAAATACACATGATGGATGTCAAAAGGATAATGAGATATTTGAAAGGGACTAATGACTATGGATTGTACTATAAGAAGCATGAAAAGTTTTAACTTAGAGTGTATACTGATGCTAATTGGGTAGAAAATGTGGATGATAGAAAGAGTACTAGTGGTGGAGCTTTCTTTCTTGGATAGAGATTAGTTTCCTAGACAAGCAAGAAACAAAATTGCATTTCCCAATCTACTACTAAAGCTGAGTATGTGGCTGCAGCTGTGAACTCTTCAAACTTGGTATGGATAAAGCAATTGTTGGTAGGCATGAAAAAGGAGATCACTAAACCAGTTGTCATTTTCTGTGACAACACAAGTTCTATCAACATCTCTAAGAATCCAGTGATGCACACAAAGACCAAACACATTGCAATAAAGTATCATTACTTGAGAAAATTGGTACAAGATAAAGAGCTCTAAATGGAATATATGAATACAAAGGAACAACTAGCAGACATATTCACTAAAGCTTTACCTAAAGAAGCTCATGAATATCTGAGAGGTTAATTAGGGGTCCTTCCCCTAACTGAGTCTGCCTAGTCAAGCTAGGAGCATTGCATCAAATGTGCTACAAAGAACTATCTGACAAGTTGATGCAGAGATAGGTCACACTTTAGGAGCAGCCTAGAGTTGTGAAAAATATAGCAAAGCCAAGAATCAGTCATAAGAAAAGATGATAGAAGGAGAAATACTATTACTGAATTGAAAATATGGTATCTAGATCTGTAGGATGCATGTTTTAGTTGTTTCTTTGAAATTTTTGTCAAAGAGGGAGATGATCACAAATGAATACACAGAATAAAATTTTCATGGAAGATCAAGTAAGAGGGAGAGATTTAGTGGACGGTCATACAAGCATGGCTAATTGATATTGTATCAAAATGAAGCTAAGGATATTATATCAAATTCTAATTGATAGATAAGTTTTGGATTGGTTGGTAATTCACGTGATACTCATGGTGTTTCCATCAATGCCAAAGAGGGAGATTGTTGGAAACTACAATTGAAGCAATTGTTGTATTGTCATTGATGCCAAACCTTAACTAGTAAGATTGTTGCTACTCATAAAAGTACTACATCTATTTGATTGTTGTGAAGGGGAAAGGAAAGGTTGGTAACAATAGCACCTAAGGAAAGGTTGAGTTATCTTGATATTTCAACGAGTACTTAATTATGTGGCACAATGATAAGATAATGTATTGTTTATCTAAGTATGAATGAAGACTAAACTGGTAGGCTTAACTGAGAAAAAGTGAAGAAATCTAGTTTAAGCCGAGTGATGTTAGTATTGACCGAGCTAGTATATGCTGAGTAAATTCAGTGTTGATCAAACATTAGTTAATTGCTGAGGAAGACAATATTAGCTGAGGAAACAGTTTTTGAGGTGACCGAGCTTTCTAATGAAGACTGAGGAGTTGAACACTGTATAGACTGAGCATCAGTATTTTACATTTGAGGAAGAATTCAGATTTCCATCTGACATCATTGAATTCTTGGATTATGTAAAACATGTTGACTTTATTTATTAATTGTATGAAAGCATTTAATGCACTGTAAAACATTTTATTGTAAATCTATTAAGAGATTTGAGATATTTTTAGAAGGATATCTGAAAAACATAAAGTAGGAAGGATTTGATGAATCTGACCTAACCCTAAGATCTACGAAGGAAATTAAGTAGAAAAAGATGTATTGACCTAATTGAGGAAGTATTAAGGGCATGAGGTTAACAATAGAGAGGATGTTGGAAGTATTGTTGATGTTATTGACTATACAAGTACAGAAGGCTGAAGGAGAAGTGTTGTGATTGCTTGAAGAGAGTTCTGAGTAGATCAGTGATGGTGATGGTAAAGGTTCACAATCAGTAAGCTAGCATATGTATATGAAATTGGATTTGATAATTACAAAGTGAGTTGTATGTTTTTTAGATCAATACTACTGCTAGTTTCTAACCATTGTATTAGTCAAAATCCTTTTAATAGAGGTTGACATAACAGTCATTTGTATAAACCTTTGAACAAGGTTTTATTCTAATGGAGTGTATGTAAGTCCTATAACAAGGTTCACTTTTAACAAATTAGTTTAAATCCTTTAATCAGGTCACACTTGACAGTGTGTTTGTAACCTTTGACAAGGTTGGCTTTTCACTGAGCTCACTTCAAAAGAGTGAACATAATAGTAACATGTTACAAAGTGGTTTTTCCCAAATTGGGTTTACACTATAAATCTTGGTGTTAATACTTGTGTGAATGTTTTGGTTTGAACATTTATGTGTTTTACAAGTTAGATACTATTGGATAAGTGGACTGCACTGTTATATGTATTTGTTATGAAATCAGTAATGATCGAGTAGCTGTTGGTTATTAGATATAATTTTTTGAAGAGTTTTAAAAATTATTTTATACATCTAGACCTGAGAACAACTGATTCACCCCCCCTCTCTATTGTTCTAAATCATATTAATAGCTACTCCCCTCACTAGTTATGTTTCAAGAGAAGGATGAAGATGATAACCTTGGTACAATATTAAATAGCTTTGATAATCATTTTGATTCATTGCTAAAGACTGTAGAAGACAAGGTTGAGAAGACCTTTTTGGAAAAGAACTTGAGAGAAGTCTGCCAGTCCATTTCACGGGACTTAAACATTCTCAAGGCTACTATTCTTAAGGCAAAGAGTTGTGTAGAAAAAGGCAAGAAAATATACAGATATTGCATAAATCCTTACAGGCATATAAATAACATCGAGGAGATCATAGCCAAGGATAGGGATACCCTTGACAGTCTTATAGACAGTTATGAACCATCTTCACAAAGTATGGGAGAAATGAATAAATAGACATCTAGGCTATTGGATAAAATAGGGGTGTTGGAGCTCAAAAATCCTGAATATGTTTTGATCCATATTTTAAAATTTTCTCTGAGTGTTAGATTTGTGCTTTGATTTTTTTCAAAAGGTGCTCAATTCGGATGCATGGATAAAAGGGATTATTGATTTTCATGATGTGTCACTTGAATAGGGTGTTCATCACCTATCATTTTACATATGTAATAGGTTTGAGGTCCTAGTTTTTAGATTTGATAAGTTTTTGAAGTGGCTATTTGAAAGTGTTCCCAAAAATCTGCATTCTGTGTTTCCAAAATTTTAGTAAGTATCCTACTTTGGAGGCTTGCATCTTTTTCTCGGTTCATAGTCATAGCGTTCAGGTTGTTGCATCATGCTATAGGCATAAGAGAGACTATTCATTCCAATTTCTAGCCCCCCATGAGCTTGTTTGACCTATTTTCCAGAGCTATTCCGTTTGCAGATTGCTAAATTTATCCAAGTGTGCACTGTCCAGGTTTCTAAGTGGCCTACTTTGGGGCCTCATAGTTTGCACCCTATTCATGGCCAAGAATAATTGAATATTTCTCTACATTTTAAACCTAGAAGTGTACTTAAATTAACAATTTTAGGTCTCCTCCAATCCATCTAGTCATTTTCCTAGACCAATTCCAAACCCAACTTCTACATATTTTGTTGTTTTGCTCCAAAATGTTTCTAACATGCTGACTTTGGTGTTTGGTGATAATTCATCATTTGATCTTCTAGGTGTGCTAGTTATGGATTCATCTATCTTGTTTGGGATTGAATCAACAACCAAGATTCTAGTTCTTGAAGGTTTTAGTTGATGAGTTTTCGAAGCCAATTCTGGAGGTGACTCGTGGATTTGGTAGTGCACACTGAGTCATTTTCAGAGGGCCATGTTTGATCATTAATATCTTTTAGCCAGAGCCTTTTGGTGCATTTTCCTCTAACAGGTTTACTTATATGATGAAAGTGATTTTAAATCTCTATCAGTACATTCTTGTATGGTTCTATGGTCAGTTTTTAAGGCCACTCCTAAAGGCCAGTTGTTGATGATTGGTCATTTTTCAGAGAGTGAACTAAATGATGTGATTGAAATTTCAGTGCACCATGGTCTTGTATTCATCATGTGATTTCATTTTGGGTGTGCATGAGATAAAATTTGAGGTTTAAATGTTGGTCCTCTAGGCTGCACTTCCTAGTTGATGGCCTTTTGGTGCATGATATTACCTTGATATTGAGGTCTTCCAACCTTGTATTTTTTACTAAGTGTTGCATGCACTTATGCCTCTTTGAATAAAATAGTGCCCTATTTTATCTAATTAAAGTGTCAAGTTGTAACATTATTTATGCACTCTACAGGTGTGCACACTTTGTGTTAAGGCTGGAGGCAGTTACCAAGTGACATTTGAAAAGACTACAGACAAAAAGTTGTGAATCTAAAGAAGCACATTTTGAAATTTGAAGAATGGTGGATACCACTTAATGGATGTACACATAGGGGAATGGGATTCCAAGGCCCATTCCAATCCATGAAAAAATGTAGGCATATTCTTCATCTTTAACCACCTAGAACATTCCAATGCCCACCTCTCAGTTCCCCCCACAAAGTTTATTCTTCATAGCTCGTGGGGAAATAAAATACTTAGATTATGGTGAAAAGGTTGATTCAAACTATTGTGTGCACTTGGCAAGAAATGCAGCATGCTAAAATAGGGTGTGTGAAGAGTTTGAAAAGGAGTTACGCACAAAAAGACCAAGGCAACACATAGTGAAACTATTTGGTGTGTGAGCCTACAACCAAGGCACAAGGGTGCATGTGAAAAATATTTTAGAGACTAGCAATTTGAAATGTTGAAGTGGTTGTGTGCTCCAAGTGAGCTACCAAACATACAAAAGCTAAGGAGGAATGTGCACAGCCCACACAAGCAACTAGTAGAATGTAAAAGAGGAGTGTGTGAGCTTTAGAATAGCCAACGCAAGTGAAGACATGGCGGCTAGCTTTTGAAATAAAAAAAGGGAGCTCTATTTGTTTGTATACAAATGAGCTATGGGTGTGTAAATAGAGGGAAATCTAAATGACTGGTGCATTCCAATGAAATTTTTAGGGATAAGGATGCGTATGTCTAGTCCATTGTCGATGCTAGACACATAAGATGGCTTTAATTTGGCATGGGTACATGAGTCTTGAGCATGTGAATGCCTAAAGGATTGTGCATGAATACAAGCTAGTAGTGTGCGCACCTGTTGATAAAGTAGCTCATTCAACAAATATATTAACTACAAATTGGTGTGTAGGCATACACAAAGGGGCATGAATGCACAAGTAGATAGTGTAGCCATTAGAAGAAATGGATTTTGATGGATGCGCATCCCAACACTTGTATGAAAGCACATTAAACTTGGCAACAACATTCGATAAAGCCAGGGTTTGGGCCAAGGCTGAAGTGAAAGTAAAAGAGAGGTGTGTGTCCAGCCAAAGGAAGAGAAAAATGTAGAGGGGGCTGCATGTGGGTTTATCCCACATGGATCCCATTCTGGTCTTTAGAAATGTTTAAATACAAGGGAGCTTAGAGTAATGGTAACTGAAGTGAGTAAGAGGAAAGGCTTCCTCTTAGCTTGGTGGGCTTGCATGGATGTGTGCACCAGTTGGGCATTATGCAAATTTTTAATGCAATATTTAAAATCATCCAAAATCTTAGTTCTAGGTAAAAGTACTAAGCTATATCACACTTTTATAAAGGAAAAGGTCAACAACACACAAAATTTTTAACTTTAATGACATCAAAATGACATTTATGTTTAGAATTTGGAAATGATGTAAACTAATGAAATGTGTAAAAGTGGATGAAGTTTATGCCTATAATATTTTTAATTCTTTTTCTAACAAGAATTCACATAGTTTTTTAATTTTTGAAGTCCATTTTTTACATGCTAAAAAATGTTGAAAAATGAGGGTCTTGTTCCCACCAAAAAAGTATATTCAAATATGGTGTATGTGCTTCTTGGTGTGCTCACACAAGTGCTATAAGGACCTTGCTTGTCCTCTCCAAAGGATCCTACTTATTCTAGGATCTCACTAGTCTTAGGTGACCAACCTAAAACCTTTCCAAACTCTATTCTAAGAGTCAATATCCTTGTGCTTAGCTTTGAAGGACATCCACCTTTTAGTTTTGTCTCAATGCTTTCAAACACTTAGAAGACTATAAGTACCTTCCTCACAAAAACTACCAAAGTGGTTGCAGGGGTACCATATACCTTGAAAACATTCATTTTTTTTACATTTGAATCCATTTTGGTGGATCTCAAAGTTCTTTTCAATCAGGTGCAAGAAATAGTCTTATAGAGGCATAATTAGGCCTAGTTCCCTTGTAGCCCTTAACAGGGTCTTTTCCCAATTTCTTCTAAAATATTTCTAAATAACCTACAAAATAAAATTTACATTCAAGTACCCTTTTGGAAATTATGATAGATTCTAGAGGTTCCAAGGTTCTATGGCCTATGTACATAGATTTCCTACAAAGTAGGGCTAATAGGGATAATATGTTAGGAATAGTCCCAAGAGATAATTGAGAGTGGGGGGTGAATCAGTTATCTACAAGATTCAATTCTTTATGCAATAAGTATACTTAAACATAAAGCATAAACAAAATGAAGGAACACTTGAACACAACACCAATATTTTGGTTACAGGGAAACCCAAATAGGTAAAAACGCTCGTGGGAATTGACACCCACTAATATTCCGCACTAGTGAATTATGATCCTTGTTAGAAGATCCTTAGCCCTGTTAGGAGTTTCTTTACAATGTATTTAGTATAGTAGACCTTTTCAAGGGTCAAACCCTATTAGGAGTCTTTTAAAATTAACCCTATTAGGGGTGAGGATGCACTGTCTGAGAGCACACTGCTCAAATGGGTGAAGGCTACAACCTTCTAAATAATAGATACACACTATATTTTGATCTTGGTGAACTATGCTTAGACCTATTGTCTAGATCAGTTCCAATGTATAGCACAAATACTTTACTTGGTCACATAGACCTTCTTTTGATGGCTCAACACTTCGCACACTCTGCTCTGCTCTTCACAATCAACTATGAACCACACTCTAGCAATCACAAATGACTTCCTATAAATATATTTCATCTAAATGATATAATCAAGATCTCATATTAGAACCTCCTTGAAATCATATTAGAGAAGCCATAACAAACTCCAATAATAATTCAGTTGGCTCTACTAAGCATGCAACACATTCTGGGACCTATCCAATAAGATAATTGTAGACGCACGCTACACACTGTCGGCTCTACCAAAATAGCTATATCTTTCTCCTCAAGCTGAATTACATCATGCACTCTTAAATAAACATCACTAACTCTTCTCCAAGTACCAATCCAAGGGTGCATACTAAAATGATAGGTGCAACTCTTGAACTAATATAATCTCTATTGGCTCTTCTGAATAAATACAAGAATCTGCTACTGGTGAATAGAGGCTTCATAACTTCACTTCTACTAATCATCAGACTCTATGTCCATGAATGTAACATCAATAACATGTCTCCATCACATATCAAAATGTGCAAGGCTCCATGATAACTATATAGACCATCACACACAGAATATTGCATATTACTCTGTCAGGAACACTGTTGACACAAGCCGCTATATAACTATTTGTACTAATAGTTAACCTCTACATCCATGATATCATGGTGATAACATGTCCATGCTGCACATACTTAAATCTTACTTCATAAGTCTTCCACACATGCTACTTACCATATGTTGTCATCAATGACAAACATATAGTCAGCACTAGCTTGCTGGCAAATCTCCATCAATTTCCCCCTTTGCCATTGATGGCAACATATGGAATGAAAAACACCACCAACCCAAATGAATAATTATTTTATAAAATTCTACATTTCCTCATCAAAACTCCCCCAAGGATGAATCCTCCATCTACTTCAATATTCTTCAATTTTCTCCATTTCCTCAACTGAACTACTTTCATAACTAAATATTAATCCCCCTTTAGTACTATTTTTCATAACTATATACTACTCCCCCTTTGACCTCAATGGAAAAGGGTGCTAATTAGTTTAAGCATCAGTACTACTCCTTAAGTAGAGTATTCAACATCCATCAGTCCCTGAGGATTGATTATCTTTCTTCTTTCTTCTAAGAAGAATCAGGGAAGGGAATTACTCCCAACTTCTCCCTAAGATACTCAAAAGTATGTTTTGGCAAGGGCTTTGTGAATATGTTTACTAACTAATCTTTAGTACTCACATAATCCAACTTGACTTCTTTCTCTACCACTTTCTCTCTTAGGAAGTGATACTTGATCTCAATGTGCTTTGTCTTTGCATGCATCACAGGGTTCTTTGACATGTTAATAGTGCTAGTGTTATCACAGTGCTTATAAGGTGTCTTGTCCGCACCAGGCCTCAATTGTATTCTATTGATTGTATAGACTACTATATTAACTACATCTCTCTAATAGGTGTGTGCAAATTTTCATTCATTCATGATGGTGCACTCTATATCAAGGATGATCCTATTCCTCCTCTCTGAAATCCCATTCTATTGAGAGGTTATAGGTGCACTCAACTGTCTTTTTATGCCATGCTCTTCATAGTACTCATAGAATCTTTCAGATGTGAATTCTCTTCCTCTATCTGATCTTAGACATTTTATCCTTAGTCTAGATTCATCAACCTTAGCTTTGAATATTTTGAACTTGTCAAATGCTTTTGACTTATCCTTTAAGAATGCAACCCACATCATTCTAGAATAATCATCTACAAACAAAATGAAATACCATTCACCATAGTATGATCTTGTTTGAGTTGATCCACATAGGTCTATATGAATCAGATCCAGCTTGTTCTCTATTGAATTATGCTTTCTCCTAAATGAATTCCTTACATGCTTTCCCATAACACATTCCCTATAGATAGTATCCACTATCTTTTCTATGCTAGGTAGGTCTCTAGCTGCCTAAACATTACTAATCTTTACTATGCTATCAAAGTTGATATGAGATAGTCTTTTGTGCCACAACCAACTATCATTTACTTTAGCAACAAAACAACTTGCTTCTGGGTTAAGTTGAAAAACATTACCTTTAGTCTTTGATCTTGATGCAATTATTTCTCCTTCTTTATTGTTAATGATGCACTTGTTTCCATTGAATTCCAACCTATAACCTTTATCAAGTAACTACCCAACACTTAGTAGGTCATGTTTCAAACCATCAACATAAATAACATCATCAGTACTATTATTTCCATCCAAGATGATGGCTCCTCTTTCAATGATAGGTTTAGGATTTTTATCTCCAAATCTAATCATTCCTTCTTTGTATCTATCCAAATGAACAAATCTATCTTTGTCTAATGTCATGTGATGCAAGCAACCACTATCAATGATCCAACCTATCCTAATGTCAGCTTGTGAAATCAATGCTAACTCTTGTGAATTATTTTCATCTTCAAGAGCAACGAATCCAATTTTCAATTCTCCTGATTCTTCATCTGATACTCCATCTCCAGCATAGTAGCATTCTTTTGTATACTTAGGCTTGTTGTTCTTGTACTTCTTAACTCTTGTAGGACACTTAGATTCAAAGTGACCAATCTTATTACATGAAAAGCATTTAAATGGAAATTGACCTTCATATTTTCCTTTTCCTTTCTTTTCTCTTTTAGAAATCATAGCAATGAAATCATCTAGTGTTCTCTCTTCATCATCATCATCAAAATTACTAGAAGTGTTTATATATTTCTTACCATGGACCTAATTTTTCAAGGTTGTCTCACGTTTAGGCTCAGTCTTCAAACTTGATATCTCAAATGCTGCAATATTTTTTATTAAGGTTTCTCTTTTGAAGTTTTCTAAGAATTGCATAGTCTCATCAAGGATGTTTATCTTGTTTTCATATTTTTTTGTCAATGTAGTCATCATTTTATCTATGATGTCTTCTTCTAAAATTTCTCCTCCATTATTTCTGATTCCAGCAACTGCTTCATTGATCCTTTGATTGTAGGATCTTATGTTCTCCTCAGGTAGAATCTCCAATGTATTGTACTTTTTCTTCCATGTCTTCTTGTGTGCATTCTTTGCTTTCTTATCTCCTTCAAACATGTGTTCAAGGTGCTTCCATATCTTGTGGGTTGTGTCTACTTTCTTTATCTCTGAAAATCCACTATCAGAGAGGTCACTCATAAGGGCTTCTTTTTCTATTGCATTCTGATGGAATAAATCCTTATGCTCGCTAGTAGCATCTTTCTTTGCAAGATATTCTAGAGAGGGGACCTGAACTTCTTTGATAGATACTTCAAAAAATTCAAAGGAAATGCATTATAGATGTGTCATCATCTTGTTCTTCCAATCAAGATAATTTTATGCATCAAAATTAGGACTGTCTTTTCTAAAGTATGCCATTTGATCAACCTCAAGCTATTAAACTTTCTCTCTAAGGAACTTGACTCTGATACTAATTATTAGGAATAGTCCCAAGAGATAACTGAGAGGGGGGGTGAATCAGTTATCTACAAGATTCAATTCTTTATCCAATTAAGTATACTTAAACATAAAGTAAAAACACAATGAAAGAGCACTTGAACACAACACCAATATTCTGGTTATGAGGAAACCCAAATAGTTAAAAACCCTGGTGGGAATTGGCACCCACTAATATTCTGCACTAGTGTATTATGATCCTTGTTAAGAGCTCCTTAACCCTATTAGGATTTTATTTACAATGTATTTAGTATAGTAGATCTTGTCAAGGGTTGGACCCTATTAGGATTCTTTTATAATTAGCCCTGTTAGGGGTGAGGATGCAGTGTCCGAGAGAAAACTTCTCAAATGGGTGAAGGCTACAACATTCTGAATAATAGATACACACTATATCTAGATCTTGGAGAACTGTGCTTAGACCTACTATCTGGATCAGTTCCAATGTATAGCACAAATAATTTTCTTGGTCACATAGACCTTCTTCTGATGGCTCAAAACTTCACACACTTTGCTCTGCTCTTCACAATCAACTATGAACCACACTCTAGCAATCAAAAATGACTGCCTATAAATATATTTCCTCTAAATGATATAATCAATTTTTCCTATTAGAACCTCCTTGAAATCATATTAGAGAAGCCATAAAAAACTCCAATAATAATTTAGCCGGCTCTACTAATCATGCAACACATTCTGGGACTTGTCTAATAAGATAATTGTAGACGCACACTACACACTATCAGCTCTACCAAAATAACTATATCTTTCTCCTTAAGATAAATAACATCATTCCCTCTTAAATAAACATCACTAACTCTTCTCCAAGCACTAATCCAAGGGTGCATACCAAAATGATAGGTGCAACTCTTCAACCAACATAATCTTTGTGGGCTCTTATGAATAAACATAGGAAACTGCTACTAGTGAATAGCAGCTTTATAACTTCACTTCTATTGATCATCAGACTCTGCATCCATGAATGTAACATCAATAACATGTCTCCATCATGTATAAAAATGTGTAAGACTCCATGATAACTGTATAGATAATCACACATAGAACAATGACTATTACTCTGTCAGGAACACTATTGACACAAGCTTCTATATAACTGTCTTTACTAACAGTTAACCTCTAAATCCATGATATCATGCTGATAAAATATCCATTCTACACATACTTAAAGCTTACTACATAAGTATTCCACACATTCTACTTACCATATGTTGTCATCAATGACAAACATACAGTCAGCACTGGCTTGCTGGAAAATCTCCAACATAATAGGCCTAATTTCTAGGACCTTGCTGATTCCTTGCTTGAAAATCAACCAAATGGATTGATTAATCATCATTCTAACCAAAAATAATTTAAAAATTCATATTCTATCTACAACCATACTTGATCCATAGATTCTACCTTTCCCCTATATGAAAACATCCATGTCTTCATTGTCACACCTCTAACCAGGCACACAAGTCTCACCTAGGGCATGATTATAAAATTAGAAGCTTTTCTCTTCAAGAATCCTACCTTCATATTCCTACTATAAATTAACTCCCCTAAAAAATTCATCCAACTTTAGGAGGATCCCATGGTTAGATTTCATGGGGGGGCCATAAACACTCAAATAGGCCTGGACTCGACCAGTAGACTACCTAAACACTTAACAATTTATTACTGGCACTAAACTAGCTCTAAAATACTTTCACAAAGAAATAAAAAGTCTTATATCTATCCTCTCAACATAGGTCCAAACCTATATCAAAGATTTCAATCCATATGAATACACTACCACACAAGAATGCTCAGGTACCTCCTAAAACCATAATTTCAAAGCTTCTATTCAACTCAAAAACTTCCTTACATTCACATCTACCTTGAAACATGAGCCATTCGGTATCATAAGATAGTTTCTCCATCTTTTTAGGCCTTGGAGTTCATTATCCACTCCTAGAATGGTGGGGATCCAATGTGGTCAAGTTTCATGCAACATTTGCACAAAGTTGCAAATGTTGTCATGACAACTTTTAACATCTTTTGCAATAATGAGGTAACCTATATTCTTGGGCCTCTATCCCACTTATTTCAAAGAAATAACCTCATTTAATCCTTATAAGGAATCTTCTTTAGTATGACAAGGTTTAAGACACATTTAGACTCATTTCCCTAATCAAGCCAAAATTTAGCAATAAAGGAACCTAACTAAACTAGGTCGGATTAGATACTAACTATCAATCTACCTAGTCACACACTTGCAAGACCTTCTAAGGTCCAAATTAAACAATCTTCTAGCTTGGAAAAGGTTAGATACACACCAAAACTACTAAGGCCTAGGAGGCTAGCCTAGGTGCTTCTGCACCATCCTCCCCAAGTAAAATTTTTCAATCCATCCTTGGATTGAGTAAGTTGAGGTCAATGTACAACTTTTTAAACTTTGATTCCTTGATCCATATTGCATATGCATCCATTTTCCCTTTCCATTTGACTAGGTGTTCCTTATACTCTTTCGTTCTAGTCTTCTTGTAAATTCTAGTATCCAATATGTTTTTTTCCTTCTTGACTAGTGTATAAGGTAAATGAATTTCATCTACATCTTGAATGAATTCATTTAAGCTCTGATAAGGATCAGGGATTGGTACTTTATAAAGAATCAGGTCTGCAATATTGATGACAGGGGACAGTCCACTATCTTCTGGTAACTCCACCTTGTAGGCATTGGCTCCATATTTTTCTAATATAGGACAGGGGCCAATCCTTCTCATTTTGAATTTTTGAGGGAATCCTTTTTGTAACCTAGCTTTATTAAGATGCACCATTACTAAATCTCCAACCTTGAAGTGAACTTCCCTTCTACCCTCATCAACCTTACTCTTGTGTTTAATAGTGTTTTCAGCTAGTGTCTTCTTGATTGTGTCATGAATCTCTTGCATAGCATAGGAAAAATCTTCATCATATCTACTCCCTTTAACTACATTGTTCAATTCTCTCAATTCATAGACTCCTCTAGGGTGTAGGACATAAAAAAATTCAAAATGACTCTTACCTGTGGTCCTGTTCATAGTGTCATCGTATGCATACTTACCCTGCCCAAGTAGTTGATCCCATTGTTGACCATATTCTTTAGTCAATCATCTTAGGAGATTTCCAAGACTCCTATTTACACCTTAGTTTGACCATCCATCTGAGGATGGTATACAAATCCAAAGGACAAATTGGTGCCTAGTCTTTGCGAAAGAATCTTCCAAAAGTGACTCATAAACTTTGTATCTATGTCTGATACTATGCTCAAAGGAAATCCATGTATCCTAACTATCTCTTTAAATAATAGAGAAGCTAGTTGGTTAGCATCATTGGTTGTCTTGCATGGCACAAAATGAGCCATCTTGCTAAACTTGTCTACTATCACATAGACACTATCCATTCCTTGTCTTGTTTTAGGCAACCCAACTACATAGTCCATGCTCAAGAATTCCCATGGCCTAGTGGGAATAGGTAGTGGTTGATATAGGCCAACATTAGAAGAAGTTTCTTGTGCCCTTTTACACACATTACAACTATCAACATACTTCCTAACATCAATGTTCATTCTTGGCTAAAAGTAAAATCTTTGAACAAGTTCTTGTGTCTTAGTGACCCCAAAATGACCACTCAATGCACCATTGTTCTTTTCTAGAATCAAGTTCTCCCTTATAGACCCTCTAGGGACACATAACCGACTTCCCTTAAATAAGAGGTTACTTTGCAAAGTATTTCTAGAATATTTACTATCGAAGTGGTTCTTATGTTCTACACATACCTTGTAAATGTCTACAAAGTGTTCATCATAAACATGTAGATCCTTGAAGTTATCTATCTGCATGCTCCTCAATTGTATCTCCTAGATAGTGAGAACTCTTCTACTCAACGTGTCTTCCACCTTGTTTTGTACTCCCTTCTTGTGTTTGATGTTGAATGTGTATACTTTTAGGTATTCAACCCACTTAATGTTCTTATGACCGAGTTTCTCTTGAGAGTTTAAAAAACTTAGAGCTTGGTTGTCTGAATAGAATATGAATTCTTTCGAAAGAAAATAATGCCTCCATTTTCTTAAGGACTGAACTAGATCATACATCTCAAGGTCATAAGAATAATATTTATTCTTAGCTTCACTCAAATTCTCTGAAAAGAAAGCCACTGGTCTTCCCTCTTGGCTTAAGACAACTCCAATAGCCACATTTCTTGCATCACACTCTATGGTGAATAGTTTCTCAAAGCTTGGAAAAACCAAAATAGGTTGAATAGAAATATTTTTCTTCAACAAGTCAAAACTCTTGTTATCTTGTTCATTCCACACAAAATTAGTCTTCATGCCTCCTTTAATGGTGTCCAACATACGAGCACAAATAGTACTGAATTGTCTAATAAACTTTCTATAGTATTGAGCAAGGCCATGAAAAATTCTTACCATTGTTGTTGTCCTTGGAGTAGGCCAATTTAGGATGGCTTCCACCTTGCTAGAGTCCATTTTCAGATTTCCATGAGACAATACAAAGCCAAGATACACCAACTCCTACCTCATGAATTCATATTTCTCTAGATTTATCATCAACCTTTCATCATGCAGCCTCTTGCTAATAATCTCTGGGTGTTGGATATGTTCATCCTTTGTCTTTCTATAAATCATTATATCATCAAGATATACCACCACAAATTTTCCAATGTAGTCATTGAGAAATTCATTCATGAGCCTCATGAATGTGGACGGGGAATTAGACAATCCAAATGGCAAGAAAATCCATTCATACAAACCCTCATTGGTTTTGAAGGTTGTTTTCCACTCATATCCTTCATCTATCCTAATTTGGTGATAACCACTCTTTAAGTCTATCTTGGTAAAGTGATTGGCTTCTCCTAGACAATCCATTAGGTCTTCTATCCTAGGGATATGGAGCCTATACCTAATGGTTATCTTATTTATGGCCCTTGAATCAGTACATAATCTCCAGGTTCCTCCCTTTTTAAGTGCCAAGATAGTAGGTATGACACATGGGCTAATGCTCTTTCTTATAAGACCTTGGCTTAAGAGTTCTTGGATTTGTCTATAAATTTCCTCATTTTGTTGAGGGGTCATCTTATAAGCTGCCTTATAGGGAAGAGTAGCTTCTGGTATTAAGTCTATCCCATGGCTTACATCTCTTTTAGGGGGTAATTTTTATGGTTGTCCATCACTTACAATTCCTTCATAGGTCTTCAACATACTTTGTATCTCCTTAGGTATCTTTGGCTTCTTGGTTACCTTATCATCACTTACCTCTCTTGGCCTTAACACTAGTGCAAAGACAACTCCTTCTCCTTATTCAAGAGTTTCTAAGAATTCTTTCTCACCCACCATGAGAAAATTTAGACTTTCTGACTTCATATATGTATCCTCTAACATTGATTGAATCTTAAATGTCACATTGTCCTTCTTGAAAGAATATGAATTCTTCACTCCATCATGCATAGCTTGGTAGTCAAATTGCCATGGTCTCCCTAGGAGCAAGTGACATGTATCCATAGGTAATACATCACATAGTACCTTGTCCTTATATCTCCCAATTGAGAATTCAACCCAAGCCTGCTCATTCACTAAGACATGTTGTCCTTTATTAAGCCATGTGACCTTCTAAGGATTAGTGTGGGCTATCCTTGTCATTTTTAACTTGTTGATTGCTTCCTCTAACATAATTTTGTTAGTAGACCCTGAACCTATGATGACTCTACATACTTTACCCATCATCTTGCATTTGATTCTAAATAGGGACCTCCTCTGACTTGGCTCCTCCTTAATCGGTTCTTTGATCAATGTTCTCCTCATCATGAGGTTCTCACCTTCCTCTAATTTTAGAAGTACCTCATGATATTTCACTCATGTACTTGTCTCCTCATGAAAAAAATTAACTCTCTTATTGCCTCCTTGGAAAGTATTACCCTTCTCTGGACACCTATAGGCATGGTGTCCCATTTGGTTACAATGATAAAACTTCATGTTGGTAAAATAGTTTCCTCTTCCTTGTCCACCACTTCTTCCTCTATAATTAGAGCTCCTTCCTCTACTACCTCTACTAGATCCTCCCTCTTGTTGTTTAGTATATTTAATTTCTCCTTGAGTTCTTGGCTTTGAACTCCTTCCACCATATCCACTTCTTTTTCTTCTACTATCTCTTCCTCTACCTCTGCGTCTTGAAGTGCTAGAGTCTTATTTCTTCTTGAGTTTCTCTTATACTTTGATAGCAAGATGATGACATTTTTGAATGGTGTTTGGAGTTAAGAGACTCATCTCATCCTGGATATTCCACTTGAGCCCATTAAAGTATCTTTCTACCTTTACCTTCTCATCCTTTGCAACTCAAGACCTCATGCAAAGTCTTTGGAACTCTTCGGTATATGAGTTCACATACAAGTATTTTTGTCTAAGACTTTGTCTCTTTTTATGGAGTTTGATTTCATAATCCTTAGGCACATATGCATCCCTAATTTTGGCTACAATTTCCTTCCATGTAGCAATTGGATTCTTACCTTCTTTCTCCATCTCATCTTGGATAAATTTCCACCAAGTGAGTGTAGGACATCTCAATCTATGCTTTGCCACTTTATCCTTTTGAGCCTCTGAGATACCATCACACTCAAAGTGATTCTCTAGTCCCTCTATCCAATCTAGGACTACCTCTGGTTCCATCTTCCCATTGAATATTGGAATGCCTTCTAGTGCTTTCCCACTCAAGGCTTTCAATGCCTTCAAGAATGGTTCTTCAACCAGTATTGGATCTGGTTCAGGGACCTCATCCTCCAAAAGGATTCCCTTTTGCTTTCCATCTAACTCATCCTTCACCTATTAATCCTTTACATCTACTTCATCTACCTTTTTCTCTAATAGAGCCAATCTCTCTTGGAGTATTCTATTCTCCTCTTCTTGGTCTTCCACTTTATTTTCTATCTCTACATTAGTCACCATCCATGAATCTCCTATTGATTTAGTTAGTTGGAACATTAACCCCAAACCTAATCACTTTTAAGCTTTGATACCAATTTTAGTGGATGTGCTTCTTGGTGTGCTTACACAAGTGCTATAAGGACCTTTCTTGTCCTCTCCAAAGGACCCTACTTATTCTAGGATATCACTAGTCTTAGTTGACCAACCTAAAACCTTTCCAAACTCTATTCTAAGTGTCAATATCCTTGTGCTTATCCTTGAAGGACATCCACCTTTTAGTTTTGTCTCAATGCTTTCAAACACTTAGAAGACTCTAAGTGCCTTCCTCACACAAACTACCAAAGTGGTTGCAGGGGTACCATATACCTTGAAAAAATTCATTTTGTTTACATTTGAATCCATTTTGGTGGATCTCAAATCTCTTTTCAATCAGGTGGAAGAACTAGTCTTATAGAGGCCTAATTAGGCCTAGTTTCCTTATAGCCCTTGACAGGGTCTTTTCCCAATTTATTGTCAAATCTTTCCAAATAACCTACCAAATAAAATTTAAATTTGAGTACCCTTTTGGAGATTACAATAGATTTTGGAGGTTCTAGGGTTCTGTGGCCTCCATACATAGACTTCCTAAAAAGTAGGGCTAATAGGGCTAATAGGCCTAATTTCTAGGACCTCACTAATTCCTTGCTTGAAACTCAACCAAATGGATTGATTAATCCTCAATCTCACCAACATGAATTTAAAACTTCATATGCTATCTAGAACCATACTTTTTCCATATAGTCTACCTTTCCCCTACATGCAAACATCCATTTCTTCATTGTCACACCTCTAACCGGGCACACAAGTCTCACCTAGGGCATGACTATAAAATTTGAAGATCGACTCTTTAGGACTCCTACCTTCATATTCCTACTATAAATTGACTCCCCTAAAACATTCATCCAACTTTAGGAGGATCCCATGGCTAGATTTCATGGGGGAGCCATAGAAACTCAAACAAGCTTGGACTGGACCAGTAGACTCTCTAAACACTAATCAATTTATTAGTGGCACTAAACTAACTCCAAAATACTTGTACAAAGAAAGAAAAAGTCTTATATTTATCCTATCAACACAGATCCAAAGTTAAATCAAAGGTTTTAATCCATATGAATAAATTGTCACACAAGAATGCCCGGGTATCTCCTAAAACCATAATTTCAGAGCTTCTATTCAACTCAAAAACTTCCTTACATTCACATCTACCTCGAAACATGAGCCATTCAGTATCATAAGATAGTTTCTCCATCTTTTTAGGCCTTGGCATTCATTATCAACTCCTAGAAGGGTGGGGATCCAATGTGGTCGAGTTTCATGCAACATTTGCACAAAGTTGCAAATGTTGTCATGACAACTTTTAGCATCTTTTGCAATAATGAGGTAACCTATATTCTTGGGCCTCTATCCCACTTAGTTCAAAGAATTAACCTCATTTAAGCCTAATAAGGAATCTTCTTTACTATTCCAAGGTTTAACACACATTTAGACTCATTTCCCTAATCAAGCCAAAATTTAGCAATAAAGGAACCTAACTAGACTAGGTTGGATTAGATACTAAATATCAATCCACCTAGTCACACACTTGCAAGACCTTCTAAGGTCCAAATTAAACACACTTCTGACTTGGAAAAGGTCAGATAGAAGCCAAAATTACTAAGGCCTAGGAGGCTAGCCTAGGTGGTCCTGCACGAAAATAATATTTTTTTCCTTTGATTTCAAAATATGTTATAGATGAAATGTATAGCTAGTGCAGAAAAGAAGAAATATTAGTTTTCAATGTATATTTTATTTTCTATAACTACTCAAAGTCAAACATACCTGAAATCAACAGTTTTCATATCCCACCAAATTTCTCGTATGAAATATACACCATTCAAAAAAAAATTATACATCCTTGAAGATAACTCTCTCCTCTAGTGTTAAATATATAATTTCTATTTTGTTGATAAGGTTTACTATTTTTGCTATTTTTGAAGGAGTTTGTTCTCGAATGTTAAAATACCTACTTGCAGTATTTTGAAATTATAATATATTAGATCTAATTAAAATACTTTAAAAATTATATGATGATAATATTGACTCTGTTCTCTAAAAAAGGCTATTTTTATATTTGTAAAAAAAATCATTAAAAAGAGTAGGAGTTATTGAAACATTGCTTTTCTGAAATAATTTTAGTTTTTTAGTAATTGGAATAAAATATGCATTTAATAGATATTTCCAATTGGAAAAGTTGAAGCACTTATCTAACTTACCTAGAATGAATCTAGCTAGACCATATGTTTGACAAAATTAATTTTAGTTAGAAATAATCAAATTCAATTGTGTTGATAAGATGTCCTGAAATGTGACACAACTTTGTGCTTTTACGAACCACATTCACCAGAAATAGGAAACTCTAAATTTTTATGTGCCCAAATGCTCACATATGAGTTAGAAGAAAGAGCAGGATGCTCTCCAGGTGTGCTTTCATGGAGGCACCTCGGGAAGTGTACCAGAAAGCCAGAGGTAAGAAATTTTGTAGATAGGTGGCAACAACAGCAGGACAAAAAGTGACACATGGCAGGCATTCACGCATTCGCTAGATGAACCCAATGGTCAAGGAAAAATTCAAAGACTTGGAGTTTAGTCATGGTCGGGCATTCACAAGATAAGATGGGGGTTAGGGGAAACATTTCATGATTCAGAGATGCCCATTCACCAGTTCACCAGATAAGATGGTGGTTAGGGTAAGCATTCAAAGATTATGAGACTACCTAGTCGCCAGGTCACTAGATGAGTTGGCAGTTAGCCTTAGCCTTCTGAGATTTAGAGAACAAAGCTCAGTCACCCAATCTCCAAAGTTAACCCAAGGTTAGAAAATGATTCCAAGATTCAGAGACTGAAAGGATTCACCCAATCGCTAGATGTAACTAGGGTTATTGATGACATTCAGAGATTACGAGAACAATGCCATTCGCCCAATCTCCAAACCAGGGGTCAAAGGCCAAGGTTAAATTTTAGCCAATGACATCACAACATGTGTCACATTCTGGTGAGGTCTGAGGTAAAAGTCAGATTTAAAATGCAAAATAATTTAAAAGGTGACATAGTCTAGACATTAGGAATAAATTCAAAAATGTAAATGGCGGGGTATGCTCATAGAATCAATGCTTGGAGATTCATTTTTTATCCAGATATAGGTATATAATATGTTTCCAGAAATGGTAGAGGATGATGAATCTAATGGAAATGATTAATCTTAGATTCAACTTAGTGGGAAAGAGCTGGTTTTTCAATATCAATATCAAGTTTGTTGGGAAATGATTGCAGGCATGATCAGTTGGAGAGGATCAGTTTGAAGATCAAATTGCAGATCAAAGTTAAGGGAAAAACTTGGAGATATTTTGTGCAAGGAATGGACAGCTGTCAGTTGGTTCCAACTGAACACATTCTCCTATATCTCATTTTTTCTTCATTTTTATAGGGGTGATGGAATAATCACTATAGAGGTAGTATTATGGCTTTTGAACCCTTGTTTTTGAGGTTTTCACAGTTTTTTTATTGTAATGAACCAGAGATTTTTGAATAAAAAATAGTGGAATCCCAATCTTTTATTGGTGATGTCTTCATATTTATTGTATTAAATTCTTGTGTATTAGTTTGTAAGGCAATCTAATATGCTAGTTACAAGGTAACTATGAATCTGTGTTCTTAAGTTCTCTCAAGGAGTGAATAAATATTTGGCACAATTTTGAGAGTTTGATAGTGTATGTGAATTTGATGTCTGGGTAGGGGAGTGAGAGAATTATTTGTAAGGAATTTCATTTGGGTTTTATTTGTTTTTAAATCATAGGAGTTCTGGGGATTTACTTTCATCTGATTCTATTTCCCAATTAATAAGGCATTGGTCATTGCTTGTTTCTGCATCTTTCATCATTAAATCAAAATCAATGACTATTTACTTTCATGTATGTTGTAGTGCTGAGAAGATTAGGTTTATATCAAGGATATAGACTAATGTTTTAATATTTTCAAGAACTAGATCTTCTAGGTACACCCGCCTGTAGCCAAGAGCTCAAAGTGAAGGACTTGGTCCTTGTTAATTAGTCTTTTCTTGTTTGAATTAGGAGTTTATGAATCATATAGCTATATCTAAGCACTCAGGGCTTATGCTAGGATTCAACAAGAAAAATCAGTACCAAATTGGTGACTTTTCTGGGGAAGAAATAAAAGACAACAAGTTTAAGATGTTTTTTCCTTTCTTGGATGAATCATCCCAGAGTCTGGTTAATTGATCATAGAGTCAATTATTTTCAAAAAAAATTATAATTTCTCATCAAGTGTGAGTGGCGACTCTAAATCTCTATTTGATCTATGTTTTTTAATTGAATTTGTAATTAATTTTGTGATCCTGACAAACAGTTGTATCCTATGAAGTTGTGTTTTGTTTGTGTTAATGATTATAGCTTTTGTCAGATAAATTATATATAATATGATATATATATATGAATGAGATATTAATATTATGAGATTATATATATATATATATATATATATATATATATATATATATATATATATATATATATATATATATATATATATATATATATATATATATATTCATAATTGAGAAAATTAATATAATCTCATATTATTAATATATTTATTAAATTATACCTATCATTATTTGATATTAATATCGATCAAATGACTGTCACCGATTAGTATTGGGTTAATAACAGTCATCATTCACCACCGATTATATGCATCGGTTTAATGCTGCTTGAGTATCGATTAATACTTCTACCGATTATATTGCATTGGTCTGTTATCGTGGAGACATGTTAATGAAGAGACATGTTGAGTCAACTAAGAACCTTTATCTCAAATGTGAACCTTCTTTACCAACAAACTGTTAAATTTAGATCAGGTTTTAATACTCTAAGTGTTTGTCAATTTCTTATTCTCTTATATATGAATTTATTGTTATTATATCTCAGTTAAATATCCTGTGGACCTGTTAATAATTATTTGTAGATTCCTTTTAAATACTAGAAACACTGGTAATTTGTATCACCGTATCTCATTGAATTGAGATTTCATAGAATTATATCTCAGTTAAATATCCTGTGGACCTGTTAATAATTATTTGTAGATTCCTTTTAAATACTAGAAACACTGGTAATTTGTATCACCGTATCTCATTGAATTGAGATTTCATAGAATATATTCGCTGAATGTCTGTTCTATTTTTATTTGATCATAACTATCTTTATATATATACGGGGACATGTTAATGGATAGACATGTCTCCACCTGTGGAGACATGTCTATCCATTAACATGTCCCCGTATATATATAAAGACAGTTATGATCAAATAAAAATAGAACAGACATTCAGCGAATATATTCTATGAAATCTCAATTCAATGAGATACGGTGATACAAATTACCAGTGTTTCTAGTATTTAAAAGGAATCTACAAATAATTATTAACAGGTCCACAGGATATTTAACTGAGATATAATAACAATAAATTCATATATAAGAGAATAAGAAATTGACAAACACTTAGAGTATTAAAACCTGATCTAAATTTAACAGTTTGTTGGTAAAGAAGGTTCACATTTGAGATAAAGGTTCTTAGTTGACTCAAGACTGGTCCTCTACAAAAAGGTGGTAACCCTACCAAGGTTTGAAAGGTGATTTGGAGGAGATTTTAGATCTATGTTTTGCACCAGCAACAATACTTCCAGGTAATCTTTTATTAAAGTAAAAACAGCCCCTAAATAGGTGAATAAGTCACTAGTGAAAAGGGAAAATTAATCTTGAAAGTTTAAGCCATATTTCTGGATAGAAGATTCAGCTGTTAAAGAGAATTAGAAATATGTTGAGGTTTAATGAAGTCAATGATTGGATGAATTTGGATAGAAATATTTTCATGAGAATAAGCTTTATTGTTTTTTCAGTGTGTTAAAATGGAGTTTCCAACTTTCATAAGTCAAGATGTTTCTAGATTTGAAAGTTATGAGTTAGATTTAGAAAATTATAATGATGAACTTCATTTGATAAATAAAAGAATTCAGCATAATTGTGTTCAAATTTTAAGATGTGCAATAGGAGAAAGAAGAGAAGAGTCTACATTGTCATACTACAAGAAATTTTTGTTGCATGGAGTTAACTTCCTGTGGGTCTTGATTTTTAAGAATCCCAATATACTAAGATGTTTCTAGAACTTGGTATGCCTGAATCAATCAGTTGGACTGCATCCTTTAGAGATAAAGAACTGGAACATGTTAAAGAATGGATGGATTCATTTGTAGATGTTGAATCTTGTTGTGCTGAGGATGCCAAATCTCATGATGTTGTTAGTGCTAGTTATTGTGTTGATGATGAAATTTATGGTTATCAAGTTGTAGAAGATGAGTTTCTAGCTTATAGTGCTCCCCTTGAGTTTATAGATTTCTCTTTTTCTCACAATAATAATAATGGTTCCTTGTTTCATCTTGTTGATGTTTTGTGTGAATATAAATAATATGGCTATGATGAAGATGATAGTTCCTGCAGTGATTACTTTGTACAAGGTAATGTGAGAGAAGTGATTTTAGCCCTTGTTTCAGATGAGGAAGGTATTTACAACATCAGCAAGGAGATTGAAGAGATGGAGTGTGAAGTTCAATGCTCACTAAGTAGTGAGAAAATTTCAAAACTCTTGGAGATTGAGTTTCAAAGGTATGCTCCCAAGTTTGTTTCTAAAATTTCATGCTCGGTAGATATAAGTTTTGATTAAAATGATTCAAGTGGTGGCATGATGTGTGAAACATTTATTGATTTTCCTTTTCCTATATTTGAGTTAAAATATATGCAAGTGGATAGTACACATCATTGTGATAAATTTGATAATGTTATATTTGATGAGTATGATGAATGTACTATTGAGTGTTCTAATTTTCAAGAGCCTGATGTTGATGGTTCTTGTTTACATTTTGATGTTGGAAAATGTGATAAATCTGAATATGTTTTCTTAGATTTGCAAATGACTAATGAGTCACTCACTAACAGAGCTTGTTCCCTTCTAAATGATGCTAATGTAGTTTGTGATCAGCAAGTTGTTTCCAATTTTGTCTAATTAGATATTTGTCTTGAGAAGTTATATGTTAGTTTGCAAAGTGATGAGATAGAAATGGTTTATTCCTTTTTACAAACTAATGATCAGAATATTGGTGTTTCCAGCCATGAAGTTGAGTTGGAGTGTTTCATTTTTTAGCATGATGTTGACAATGAGGAGTGTGACCTTTTGATGTCACAAAGTGATCAGTATTTATGGCAGCTTGATAGCCTGATCTTGTTGGATAATGGTGAGTGTAGTGATCATGTTTTGTATGATATGCTAAAAGTGAATCAAAATGTTTTTGATCAGCTGGATACAAAATGTAATTTCAGTTTACCTCCATTGTATGGAGATGAAAATTATTTTTTTAATAGGGGTAAAAAATTATTAGAGTTTCAGAGCTTTGAGCCTTTTTTGAAAATATTGTAAGTTTATGTATAGTCACTTTCCTTTCAGTTGTGTTTATTTTCTTTCAATAAGAGGGTTCGTTGTTCAGAGTTTTGTGAACAAGAAGTAAAAGTCAAGTTGATTTTCTTTGGGTGGTTTATTGTACCAAAGATTCTGGATTCTCTGCATGCCTACAATGGGCATGCATCCCTAATCAGAGCCATATTTGGAGCTCAAAAATCTTGAATATGTTTTGAGTCCATATTTTGAAATTTTCTCTAAGTGTTAGATCTGTGCTTTGATGTTTTTCAAAAGGTGCTCAATTTGGGTGCATTGATAAAAGGGCTTATTGATTTTCATAATGTGTCACTTGGATAGGGTGTTCATCACCTATCATTTGACATGTGTAATAGGTTTTAGGTCTTGTTTTTTAGATATGATAAGTTTTTAAAGTGGCTATTTGAAAGTGTTCCTGAAAATCTACATTCTGTGTTTCCATAATTTCACTAACCTAATTTGGAGGCCTGCATCTTTTTCTTGGTTGGTAGTCATAGATTTTGGGTTTTTGCATCATTCTATAGGCATAAGAGAGAGTATTCATGCTTATTTCTAGCCCCCCATGAGATCATTTGACCTATATTTCAGAGCCATTCCATTTGTAGATCTCTAAATTTAACCAGGTGTGCACTGTCTAGGTTTCTAAGTGGCCTACTTTGAGGCCTCGTAGTTTGCACCTTGTTCATGGTCAAGCATAATTGAATGTTTCCCTAGATTGTAAACCTAGAAGTGTACTTACCTTAATAATTTTAGGTCTCTCCAAATCCATTTGGTCATTTTCCTAGACCAATTCAAAACCCAACTTCTGGTTATTTCACTATTTTACTCCAAAATGTTTCTAACAAGTTGACTTTGGTGTTTGGTGGTAATTCATCATTTGATCTTCGGGGCATGCTAGTTATGGATTCATCTCTATTTTTTGGGATTGAATCAATAGCCAAGATTCCAGTTCTTGAAGGTTTCAGTTGATGAGTATTCAAAGCCAGTTCTGGAGGTGACTCATGTGGATTTGGCAGTGCCGACTGAGTCAGTTTTCAAAGGGCCATGTTTAATCATTAATATCTTTTATCCTGAGTCTTTTGGTGAATTTTCTTCTGATAGGTGTACTTATATGATGGAACTGATCCTAAATCTTTGTTGATGCATTCTTGTATGGTTCTATGGTCAATTTTTGAGGTCACTCCTGAAGGCCAACTGTTGATGATTGAGCATTTTTCAAAGACAGTGTAAACTTAATGATGTGATTAAAATTTCAATGCACCATGGTCTTTTCTTCATCATGTGATTGCATTTTGGGTGTGTATGAGATAAAATTTGAGGTTTAAATGTGTGTCCTCTAGGTTGCACTTCCCAATTGATGACAGTTTGGTGCATGAGATTACATTGATATTGCGGTCTTCCAACCTTGTATTTATTACTAAGTGTTGCATGCACTTATGCCTCTTTGAAAAAAATAGTACCTTGTTTTATCTAATTGAAATGTCAATTTGCAACATTGTTTATGAAATCTGTAGGTGTGAACACTTTGTGTTAAAGCTATCTAGGCAATTACTAAGTGACATTTTAAAAGACTGCAGACAAAAAATTGTAAATCTATACAGGCACATTTTGAAATTTGAAGAATGGTGCATACCACTTAATGGATGTACACATAGGGGAATGGGATTCCAAGGTCCATTCCAATCTAGGAAAAAATATAGGCATATTCTTCATCTTTAACCACCCCAAAAATTCCAATGCCCACCCCTTAGTCCCCCCCACAAAGTTTATTCTTCATAGCTCTCTGGGAAACAAAATGCTTAGATTATGGTGAAAAGGTTGATTCAAACTATTGTGTGCTCTTGGAAAGAAATGAAGCACACTAAAATAGGGTGTGTGAAGAGTTTGAAATGGAGTTACACATCAAAAGACCAAGGCAACACACAATGAAACTATTTGGTGTGTGAGCCTGCAGCCAAGGCACAAGGGTGCATGTGCCAAATATTTTAGAGACTAGCAATTTGAAATGTTGAAATGGTTGTGTGCTACAAGTGAGCTGCCACACATACAAAAGCTAAGGAGGAATGTGCACAACCCACGCAAGCAACCAATAGAATGTAAAAGAGGAGTACGGGAGCTTCAGAACAATCAGGACAAGTGAAGACATGGCAGTTGGCTTTTGAAATAAAAAAGGGAGCTCTATTTGTTTGTATACAAATGAACTATGGGTGTGTAAATAGAGGGAAGGCCAAATGACTGGTGTGTGCCAATGAAATTTGTAGGGATAAGGATGCAGAAGTCCAGTCCATGGTTGATGCAAGACACACAGGTTACCTTTCATTTGGCATGGTTGTGTGTGTCTTGAGCATGTGAATGCCTGAAGGGTTGCATGTGAATACTAGCTAGCAGTGTGTGCACATATTGATAAAGTAGCTCATTCATCAAATATGTTAAGTGCAAATTGGTGCATAGGCATACACAAAGGGGCATGAATGCATAAGTAGATAGTGCATCCATTAGAAGAAATGGAGTTTGAGGGATGTGCATCCCAACACTTGTATGAAAGCACATTAAACTTGGCAACAACATTCAATAAAGCTAGGGTTTGGGCCAAGGCTAAAGTAAAAGTAAAAGAAAGGTGTGTGTCTAGCCAAAGGAGGGAAAAATGTAGAGGGAGCTACATGTGGGTTTATCCCACATGCATCCCACTACATTCTTTACAAATTTTTAAATACAAGGGAGCCCAGACTAATGGTAAGTAAAGTGAGAAAGAGGCAAGGCTAACTCTTAGCTTGGTGGCCCTGCATGGGTGTACGTGCCAGCTAGGCACTATGCAAATTTTTAATGCAATATTTAAAATCATCCAAAATCTTAGTCCCACATTCACTAGAAACAAGAAACTTTGAATGTTTATATGCCCAAAGGCTCACAGATGAGTTAGAAGAAAGAGCAGGAGGCTTTGTAGGTGTGCTCACATGGAGGCACCTCAGGAAGCATGCCAGTGGGCCAGAGGTAAGAAATTTTGAAGACAAGTGAAAAAGATAGTAGGCCAAAAAAAGATACATGGAAGGCATTCATGCATTCACTAGATGAACTCAATGGTCAAGGAAAAATTCAGATACTTGGAGAATAGTCATGGTCATGCATACTTGAGATAAGTTGGTAGTTAGAGGAAACATTGTACGATTCAGAGATGTACATTTTCTAGTTCACCAGATAAGTTGGTGGTTAGGGAAAGCATTTAGAGATTATGAGATTACCTAGTCACCAGGTCGCCAGATGAGTTGGCGGTTAGCCTTAGCCTTCTAAGATTCATAGAACAAAGCTTAGTTGCCCAATGTCTAAATTTAACCCAAGTTTATAAAATGATTCCAAGATTCAAAGAGTGAAAGGATTTTCCCAATCGCCAAATGTAACTGGGGTTAGTGCTGACATTCAGAGATTAAGAGAATGATGCCATTCGCCCAATCTCCAAATCAGGGGTCAAAGGCCAAGGTTAAATCTTAGCTAACCACATCATGACATGTGTCACATTTTGGTGAGGTCTGAGGTAAAAGCCAAATTTAAAATGAAAAAGAATTTAAAAGGTGACATAGTCCAGACATTAGGAATAAATTAAAAAAATTAAATGACATAGTATGCTTAGAGAATTAATGCCTAGAGATTCACTTTTTTATCCAAATATAGGCATACAATATGTTTCCAGAAATGACAGAGGATGAAGAATCTGATGGAAATGATTAATCTCAGATTTGACTTAGTGGAAAAGAGTAGTAAGGGATGGCATTTTGAGATCAAAATCAATTTTGTTGGGAAATGATTGTAGGCATGATCAGATGGAGAGGATCAATTTGAAGATCTAATTGTAGATCAAAGCTAAGAGAGAAACTTGGAGATATTTTGTGCAAATGGTAGACAACTATCAGTTGGCTGCAACTGACCACATTCTCCTATATCTCAATTTTTCTTCATTGTGTAAATGGATAATGGAATAATCACTACAGAGATAGTATTCTTGGTTTTGAGCCCTTATTTTTGAGGTTTTAAATTTTATTTTTTTATTGTAATGAACCATAGATTTTTGAATGAAAAATAGTGGAATCCCAATCTTTTATTGGTGATGTCTTCATATGTATTGTATTAAATTCTTGTATATTAGTTTGTAAGGAAATCTGATATGCTGGTTACAAGGTAGCTATGAATCTGTGTTCTTAGTTTCTCTCAAGGAGTGAAAAAATCTTTGGCACAATCCTGAGAGTTTGACAATGTATGTGAATTTGATGTCTAGGTAGGGGAGTGAGAGAATGATCTGTACAGGATTTCATTTGGGTTTTATTTTTTTTTAAATCATAGGAGTTCTAGGGATTTACTTTCATTTGATTATGTTGCCCAATTAATAAGTCATTGGTCACTACTTGTTTCTACATCTTTCATCATCAAGTCAAAATCAATGACTATTCACTTTTATGTATGTTATAGAGTTGAGAAGATTAGGTTTGTATCAAGGATATAGACTAATGTTTTAATTCTTTGAATTAGATCTACTAGGTACACCCACCTATAGCCAAGAGCTCAAAGTGAAGAAGGACTTGGTCCTTGTTAATTATTCTTTTCTTGTTTGAATCAGGAGTTTAGGGATCATAGAGCTATATCTAAGCACTCAGGGCTTGTGTTAGGATTCAACAAGAAAAATCACTAACAAGGGGTACTGGAAATAGAGAAAGGGAGATTTTTAGATAGATTTGGCTTATTAAGAAGCCTACTAACCTCTAAGCTTACAATGCTTGAGTCACATCTTTTGAAGATGGCAAAGGTTGAAGGCTCAATGATTGTTTCCAGACTTACAGAGCTTAAGGCTATGGAGACACCATCATATGCATTAAAGGGCTTAATCCATGTCACTGAGCTTCTAATACATTCATGGGCTGAGGAATTCAAGACCTTGGAAACCTCTTTCCAAGATGTCTTAAATCTAGTGAGTAAGCACTAAATCCTTTGTGCTTAAGTTTTGCAAATTTTGAATGTATCTTTACCATTGATGTCAAAGGGAGAGGAAGAGAAAGAAATATGAGAGATTAATATGTATAGAAGAAAATAGTAAAGAAAAGAAAAGATGTGTAAAACAAAACAAGTCAAAAAGAGAAAAAGAAAAGAAGAGAGTTGTATTGTAACACTTAGTCATTTTTCTAAGTGTTGTCATTAATGCCAAAGTGAGAGATTGTTGGCAAGTGATGTTTTGGAGCACTAGGGATCACTTGAGGGTTTTCATTTATGGCAACACTTATGTTGGAGTGATCGCATGTTGATAAGTTTTCCACTGGTGTTTCAGTCATTAAAATGACTAAGTCCAGAATCATGATAGTAGGGAACAGTGCTACAGTTTTAGTCAGAGATGAAGATATATAAGGTATTATGGCTTGAAAAGTTAGCTGAAGTTATTTTGGAATGTATACATGCTTTAGTTAAGAGTGCATGAGTTTTGGTTATCAGATCAGTGAGATAAAGTATTTGGAAGGTATGCAAAGACAGTAAATCAGTACAAAAGGGTATATGAAGAGTTGCAAAAATCAAGGAGGGTATAGTTGATATGGTAATGTGCTAAGTCAGGTGAATGAAGTATATTTTTGACTCTTTTCATCATATAAGATTGTTGACCCCATAATTATCATTTGCATAAGTTTTGTAAGGTATTTGTGAAGCTGACTTGATGATAGATTTTGTATAAGTATAGAGTAATTTTGTGAAAGTGATCTATGGGTGTGATTATGAAGATGAAGCAAGATTGTGAATCAGAGAGTAGAGATTAGATGCAAGATTAGTAAGAGACAGAGCTATAACTAGAACTATCTAAGCAAGATAAGTTCTTGTATTGTTCAAATTTTGGAGAACCCTTTTGAGACAATTTTGTATTGTAAGAGCAGTGTGCTCACCACCTTTAACTAGGTGTTCTGTATACCCCTAATAGGGTTTTTTTAATCCTTTAATAAGTAATTGTACTATGTAATCATCAGCTCCTAATAGGGATAGATCTCCTAATAGGGATACAATATTTTAGTGCATAGTTGTGGGTATCATCCCTACCAGGGATTTTTCCTTGACAGGGTTTCCTCAAGAACAAATCATGGTGTCATGAGTTATGTGTTGTGCTTATATGTTCTTTTCATTTTAGCATTATTTTTCTTTATCTATAATTTGTTGAAGTTTAAATTAAAGTTCAATAATACTGATTCACCCCCCCCCCCTCAGTATTACCTAATCCTAACACCTTCAACCCAATAAGTATTATCACATATGATCTTATTAGTTAATCTTATTGATCCTTTTCCTTTCACGTCACATTGTACATCATTACCAAATTGAACACTTCTACCTTTGTAATGATTTAGGGTTTGAAAATTACTTTTATCACCAGTCATGTGATGTGAGAAACCACTATCAATAATCCCTTTAGCACCTTTACTCACATATGAAATAAGTATAGTTTTCTCATCTTCATTAGAATCATCTTTCATGGCAACATAAAAAACTTGTATATCACATCCATCAAATTCACTAGTTTCACTATCAGTTTCCTCTTCAACAATATAGCAAGATTTCTTACCTTTGTCTATGTAGTCTTTGTACCTTTGGTGATCTCTGTGATTTATTTTGTCTTTGTACTTTATTTACCTTCTTTCATCCTTGTTAGTCCTATCAGGGGCATCTTGTTGTAATATGGCTAACTTTGTTACATGAAAAATAGATTATAGGAAGTTTACCTTTGTATTTTCTTTTTCCTCTCTATAGCTTTCTATCTATAAGTGCCTCAAGATCATCTAGATCATCATCAAAAGTGTCACTATTACTATCACTACTGACACATCTTTCTTTTCCATTCTTAGGCTTATGAAGAACCATTTGAGACTTGAATGTAGATTCAATGTTGTGAATAGTGAAATTATCCAAACTAGATAGCTCAAAAGGAGTAAGCTTTCCAACAAGACTTTCCAAAGTTAGGACATTACCAGGATTACATCTTGATTCTTGTATTGTAGAAACTATAATAGCATAGATATGAAGCAAAGTTCTCAACACTTTACTGATAAAAATTTTATCATCAATGTTTCCATTAGTTCCTCTAATAGTATTTACCACCTCCTCAATTCTACTACAATACTGAGCAACATTTTTACCTTCTTGCATTTTCATTTCATCAAACTTACCTCTCAAACTTTCAGATTTGGCTCTTAGTACATTTGTGTGCCCACCATAGATAGTTGTTAGAGTGTCCCATATTTTCTTTGCATTAGTATAGTCCTTGATGTCTTCAAATTAAAGATAGCTTAAGGTAGATGCAATCTCCAACATTGCCTGATTGTGTTCTTGTTTTTCTTTCATCCCCTCGACAGTCAAAGGTGCAACAGGTGTTACATATTCATTTTCCATAGAGTATTTCATTGAATCACTAATACCATCCAAATACAATTTCATGAAACTCTGCCATGCAAGGAAGTTCTCCTCGTTTATCTTTTGTACCTCCTTTTTCTACATCTTGATCATCAGCTTCAAGTACCTTTAAACTTTTTCTCTACAAGCACTAACAACTCTGATACCAATTGTTATAATTATTTTAGAATAACTATGAGGGGGGTGAATTAGTTATTCTCAGATCCAAATGTACCAATTCAAATTTCTAGCTCTTCAAAAAACTCAAATCTAATCATCAATTCACTCGGTCTCTATAGCATATATTAGTTAAACATAAAACTTGTAGTCCACTGTCCAAAAGTAATCAACTTGTAGAATATAAAAATTTCAACAAAATTCACATCAAATAATATTCACACAAGTATAACACTAGGATTTAATGTTGAAACCCAATTTGGAAAAAAACACTTGTAATATGCTACTTATTTTCACTCTTCTAAAGTGAGCTCTGTGAGAAGACAACTTGATCAAAGGTTTACAATACACATTGTTAGGTGTGACCCTTTGGAAGGATTTAATCACCCTGTTAAGAGTGGCCTGGTTAGAGGGCTTAAGAAAATTCTATGAAAATGTCACCTTGATTAAAGGGCTTACACAATGACTATTAGGTCAACCTAGATTAAACAATTTAGACTGATACAATGGTTAGAAAGTAACAATAGGTTCTAATCTGAAATATACAACTCACTTTGCAAATATAGATCCAATTCACACATATGTTGATTTACTGACTGACCTTCATTTCCATCTCCATCTCTGATCTACCCAGAATTCTCTTCAAGCAATCACTACAACTCTGTTCAGCTCTTCATAGCTTCACCTTAGCCTTCTAATTAGATTCATCAGTCAATAAAATCAATCTCTTCTACATACTATTTAACCTCACAATTAGGTCATCCTTATACCTCCTTGATCAGGTAGATTAATCTTTTGTCACTTAATGTCTTCTGTAGATCTTAGTTTTTGGTCAAATTCATCGAATCCTTCCATCATTTTGTATTCCTACTTTTCCTTCTAGATACATCTCCAAAATTCTCTTTGAATCCATAATAAAATGGTTTACCATACATTAAATGCTACATACATTTCATTAATAATGTCAACACATGTTACATATCCCAAGAATTCAACTATGTCGGTTGGGATTCTCAATTCTTTCACAAACTGTAAATTACTAACTTGGTCATCACTAAAACTTTCCTCTTTGTAAACATTGTCCTTTCTTGATTAATTATCTATTGCTCGGCAATTACTGATGCTCGGTTGACACTAGATTTTTTCTACATATACTAGCACTCGGTCAACACTAGAATCACTTGGCTTAAACTAGATTTGTTCACTTTTGCTCGATTAAGCCTATGTTTCCGGTCTTTCTTCTTCACTTCATGTGAATATAAACAAAACATTACCTTATCAATGTGCCAAATAATCAAGTACCCATTGAAGTATCACATAACTCAACCTTTCCTTAGGTCCTCTTATTATCTCCTCTTTTCAAATCCTCTTCATCAATCAAAAGATATGGTACTCTACTAGATAGTAACTGTCTTACCAGCTAAGATTTGACATCAATGAAAATATAACAATTGTTTCAATTGTAGTTTCTAACACTTCTCTAGTCATAACTTTGTTCCTTCATTCACTCTTGACATGGTGCACTATGTTCCCTTAATTATTGGTAGGAGAATGATAAGATAAAGTCCTAGACATAGGGCTCACACATTCAGATCCTACCATGAGGGGAATCTATAAGGGTTTGAGTTAAGGCACATTTCTCCTAAAGTAAGTGAAAATATTCCTATCCAAGGACATGGTATCTAACATTATTCGAAATAAGACAAAAATAGTTAAAATAAGGGTCATAAGAAAATACCTCACTTCTTAAGACTTGCATCCTATGAAAGTAGGTTGTAGATGATACAATTCAACCTTTATTCTCAAGTAAGCCAACAGCAGATGATTTCATCCATATAAACAAAATAGAACACACCTATAAGAGTTTAAAACATGACACGTTGACTAATAAAAAGGAAAAGTTAACAATTACACAATTCCCAAGATTTATTAATAAAAAATATGCCAAGACAAGAGACAATTCCATAGAAATAATATGCTACAATATACACCCCTAGATTACAAGCCATAGGGTCTTGTTCTCATAAAAATAGAAATCTGAAAATAGTACAGTATATTTCCTCACCTATTGAACCTCAATCCAATATTTCCAACCTTCTTTCAAAATACAAGTCACTAATTTTTTATAGAACAACCCATGGTCGAGGTGGCCTTTGAATGATTTTAGTTTGTTACAATTGATTGGCATTCCGAAGAACCTGGAATGGATTTCTCAAATTACTATTATGTGGTAAAATGTTGGAATCTGATTGGTTCATTGCAATGTGGCTACCTGCTTGTTCAACTACAAAAAATCATGGAAAATGGATCATAATTTCCATCATGTATATATTGATCCAAGCATTATAAAATGAATAACTTTCCTAAAAAGCCATTAGTCATGGAACTTAGTCTAAGAAGAATATTCCTTGGAATGCATTAATGGGCCATGTTGAGGGAATGGTATTTGGGGGACTCATGGTGGCCAGTCAGAGCTTGAAGGAAGTGAATTCTATGTAGAGAAACTAGGAACTTTGACAAGTTGATGCATGTCAACCAACATTAGGGTGTTTGAAGTTACAATCACTTGTACACATCCAAAGACCGAAGGTGGTATGCAAAGAGTAAGGAATATGTAGGAGTCTACATTTTTGTGGCTTTTAGGGGATCTTGACCTAACGAGAGTGAACCACAAAAAATATAGTTACATAGGGCCATAACCTTATCCATTTGTTTAGGATTCAACTCATCTTGAATATCTCAAATTGATTATCTCCATGAGTTATTTGAATCAAGTTCTTGAAGTCACGAAACCTACATGAAAAATAAATTGTTGATTGGAAATATTAGGTACTAAGAGGAGGGGGTGAATTAGTACTAACAGATTAATATCAATTCAAATTTTAATCTTTAGTAGTTATTGACATAAAAAATTTGACAAGTGCTTTTAAATCATAAAATGGCAAAATCATAATCAAAATGCACTAATTCTCATCAAAAAGGATCAAATCAATCAAAATTGACATTTATTAAATCAAGTTGGAAAAAATCAATTAAATCAAAGGAAAAATCAAATGAGGACATTAAATAATTAGATCAAATCTTAAAGGGTTGAAAAACACTATATAATTGATTTTAATCAATTAGTTGTATAGTTATTAAATCAAAAATCAAATTGAACCTATTCCCTACATGGCTAATTTAATTAATTGATGAAATTTAATTAATCCTAATATCTTTCAACAAAAATTGAGAACACAAAGCACATGGATGACTCAAAAGAATTGAATCTCAATCACACATTCAGGAAGCTTTTAATCTCAAACACTCAATTTTGTCCTTTTGTCCAAAGCTTTGAGACAAACATTTAAATTGTCCCCCCATTTAAAAACATTGCAAATTTTTTGACTCAACCAAAGGTAAATCATGATTACTTCACTCTAACCCCTACCCTTGGGAATTTACTATAAATAAGAGTCATTTTGAGAGCAATAGAAGAGAAGAGAATTCAAGAGCAAAGCATTGTTAGTATAGTCATTTTCATAGCATTTGAGAGTAATTGAGAGCATTTAGCATTAGCATTTCAATTTATCTTAGCATAATGGATCATTGTGAGCCAGATTAAGCATTGTAGCATCATACTTTCTCATTTTAGAAGTGTCACTAGTGGAGATTAAGCTGAGAGATCTACTTACCACATCTAATTAGAGAACCATGAGATGTCATGGATTTTAGTTTCAATTCTTAGTTAAATTTGCATTGTATTTGCTTTGAATTTTTAGTTAATAATCCTAATTTCATGACGGTGTTAAACATACACACACAAATGGCACCCAGCATGGGGCCTTGAGCCTCATTTCTAATAATTTCATCATATTTTGTGTGTTTGTGTCCTTACTTTTACATGAATTTTTGTAGAAAATAGGGGAAATGATGCATATGAAGAATTAAATAACACCTGTGATCACTGTTCAGATGCTTACCAACAGTTAACTAACACCTGAGAGATAAAGTGTAATGCTCAATAGTGTAAAGTAATGCCTGTGACTAGAGAAGTGCCACGTATTTGTTGTCTTTTACCGCCTACCATAACGTTTACAATAAACTATCACGCCTAGTATCTCCTAACTGACACTTAGTATTTGTTAATTTCCACTTTAAATAGCTTATCTTATGCAATTTTCATTACTTTTCATGCCTAGTAATTAAAGTGTTACGCTTGCTAATCTTTAAATGCTGCCTATGTCACTGGAAAGTGATGCCTGCTATTTTTAAAGTCACACGTATTAGCTGACTAATGATGCCTACAACTTTTTTCTTTAATTTTCTATCAAATCTATAGATTTTACTTTCTTACTCTTTGTCTATGTTTTTTCTGTAGGTGAGGAAGCACAAGATGGTTCAAAAACCATAGAACAAAGTTACACAACCAAGAAAAGAGGTAAGACTACAAGATAAACATGAAAAGGAATTGCATAGTGCTTTAATTTGAGAGAGTTTAGGCTAGGAAGAGAAATTGTATGCTCATTACATCAAGGTGTTAGACACTTACAAGCTTAAATTCCCTACTCTAAATTGAAATTTGCTACATTAAGTTGTTGAAGTTTTCATTGAAAAATCTTGTGAAAACACTTAATTGTAATTCAAATTTTGTTCCTTCATGGTTTCCCTCATTTTGTATGGCTTTGTTGACTAACTTGTTGGAGGAGGGAGTGAGAACGATTGCCACTAGGTAAGTAGAAAGCAAAACAAGCAATCGAAAAACCTCATAAAAGTGCCTAGCCATTGCTAGCTACAAAAGAAAGAGGTATTCATCAAATCAAGCTTGCACTTGCTTAAATTGTGACATTCATTGAATCTAGCTTGATTAAAATAAGGAATTGACCAAACACCTCAATTATAAGAATCTCGTTGTTAAGAGATTGAAAAAGAACATTTGTTGCTTGAGTGTTTGGAACAAAGAAAGACAATAGGGGTATGGTCTTCACTTTTTAAGTGAACCAAATTCCCAAACTTGTCGTACTAAGTTTGATTTCTTTCTTTCTATACATGCTAGTTAAAATAGAGAAATAGAGGGCTGCCTCCCAAGAAATTGCCTTAACAAGGCCGGTGAGAGGGAACAACCCAAGTGGGAGACAATCACCTTTTCCATGGTACTATCCAACCCACTATAATAAAAATACACTTTTCCTTAAAAGGGAAGTGGCTAGATTGTGTGCAAGTTTCTTCACTTACTCTTGTAGTCCTTTTGGATTGCACCAAATTGTGCTTTTGTGCATGTGGGAAGCCCACAAGTGGAAAAAAGAACTTGGCATGGTTTAGAATGGAATTGTTCATTAAAAACCTGATAAGTAGTAAGCTACCTTATAGAGACAAACATGTTAAAAGACAAATTTGACTATAGGTAGATTGCATGGAAAAATTTCTTGTTTAATACTTGTGAAAATGACTGAGAATATACACTTTTAGTCTGATTTTAGGGACATGGTGAAAATTTGATGTGTGTGTGTTGCATTTGTACTTCATTTTCAAGCAAGGAAATTTCATAGACCTGATCTTACAACTTTTAAAATCTAAAATTGCATGTGCATAGTAAAGTTATGCCTAAATTTTGTAAAAATATGCCTAGAAGTAATAAAGTTATGCTTGTTAAAGTTTAAGTGACACCTGGAAAAGTTTAAATTATTCCTATCAGTAGGGAAGTGCCACCTACGGACCTATAGAGTCCCACCTAAGGATATTCTAGTTATCACATACTAAGCTTAAAGTCATGCCTACACACAGGAAAGTGACGTCCATAATTAGAAAAGGGCAAATAGTGAGCATTTCTTGAGGGTTTAAAAAAATGTTGATTGCATATTCAGATACCCTTTTCAACGTTCTTTCTGTTCCAACATTCAGTCTAGTTAGAAATCCTAGTTTGAGCCATTTTTTAAAATTTCACAAGGATTTGGCCATGAACGAGATTGAAACCTATTTTCAATTGTTTTATGTTCTTGTCTTCTTTTACTTGATCATATTATGTCAAGAAAACTTTACAAGAAGATGGAACTTATTTGAGACAAGAACTTCCTTTCCCAGATGATACTTTTACCACTCCAAGAATACCCCAAGAGCCCATTCAAGAAAAGGAAACCAACATGATGTATTCCATTTGCTTGGGTAATAATAATAATGGAGGCATTGATCCAAACAATCAAGGTGATACCAATAATGGAGGAATAGACCCTAATACTCAAGGAATTGATAACACTCATAATACGGGTAATAGTGAACCAACTACTAATGATGCAACCAATGACAAGGTTGATGAGGCCATTCAGAGCCCATATTTCCTAAAACTCATGGAAAAGCAATGGCAACAGATAAAGAGAAGTATTTTCTAGATCTAGCCCAGGAAGGTCTTAAGCTTCCTTGAGATTATGATGTCAATGAACTAAAGCCACCCAAAGTTGAAGAGAGCCCCATTTACATCATGAACAAGCAGTTTAAGTTATTTCAAATGCAACTAGATACAATCAAGCAAAGTGGGGCTCCAAATCCTTTTTCAATAGAAGCGTTATGTCCATTTCCATTTGACAAAAGTCTAGTTATGGTGCTATTTCCTATCAATGTAATGTTCCCTAAGTATGATAAGTATGAAGGAACAACGGATCCCCAAGATCACCTACAGGAATTTTGTGCACTAAGCCTATATTTTATGCATGAGACCACCTATTTAATGAGATTATTCCCCAAAATTTTGGGAGGTATGGCCATGGAATGGTTTTCCAAACTACCCTCTGACATACAAACCTTTGAAGAGTTGGCTTACAAATTTGTGGCACATTATTCATACAACATAAAACATGAAGTCACAATGATCACCTTGTGCAATACTAAACAAAAGGAAGGAGAAGGGTTCTTGATTTTCCTACAAAGATGGAGGATGGTATTTTCTAGGTATCCTTGGACCATAATAGAAAAGGAGAAGATGGATATCTTCATCAATAGTTTGAGCAATGAGATGAACTACCAGTTGAGAATGCAATGCCCCAAGACTTTCCAAGACCTCATCAAGAATGGGGTAACCATGGAAGATGTATTAGTTAAGAGTGGAGAGTTGAAATTCTATAAGGATAATAAGAACCACAATAACAATACCTCCAACAATAGCAACAACAACCAAAATAAGAACTTTTCCAATAGCTATAATCAGTTTGGCTTGAGAAATGACAATAGAGGAGTTGTTAATGACAAGGTTGTTGATGCTAGTAATTTAAAGGTGACTCCATTTTATCTCACAAGAACACCTAATCAGGTGAACAATACCAATCAAGCTCCAAATGTACCTTTCAATAACAATGTCAATAATAATAATTATGGAAATAACTGAAGGAACAACAACTCTACCAAATTTTTGGTACCAACTCCCATGAGAACATTGACACCTTTGGGTGAGCCTCTTGAGAAGGAATTGAGGACCCTCATGGCTAAAAAGATCATTACTTTACCTAGCATTCAACCCTATGAAGCACTATGCAAGCCCAGCTGGTGGAATGAGAATAGTCATTGTGGATATCATAGAATTAAAGGGCATAAGACAAATGATTGCTTACAGCTGAAGAACATGGTGTAAGGTTTGATTGATAATGGTATGATCACCATTGAAGTCCCTCAAAGTAACAAAGATCACACGGCTTTCAAACAACCTTTTTATAACCATGAGAAAGGTGAAACATCTAATGGGAAGAAATAAAGCAGTAACAATATCAATTTTGTGCCTCCTTATGATAATGTTGTAAATGCTATAGTGATCAAAGAACAACCCCAAAAAGAAACATCTAATGTTATCACAAGGGGGAAGACTTCAAGGATTAACCTAAAAGGGGTTGATCCTAAACCTATTGGTCTTTCTCAATCCAACATTGTGATTAAGCAATCATCTATAGCAGAAAAACCATATAGTTTGGTGGATCAACTACAAAAGACTCTAGCACAAATCTCTATCTTGGAGTTATTAAAACTATCTCCAAATCACAAGGAAATTCTAGAAAAAGCCTTAGTGGAAACCAATGTTCCTACCAACTTAGAAGAAGATAAGTTTCAGAATATGGTAGGACATCTCAATGCACCCCATTGCCTTCCATTTTTAGACCATGATGACATGTCTATTACCTATCCCCAAAATCTATCACTGCATATAGAAGTCTTGATTGAAAGACATAGGGTCAAGAGAGCTCTCATAGATGAGGGAGCCAATTTTAACATTTGTACTTTGAGCCTTGTCAAATCCCTAGGATTGTCTATGTCATGCATTGATCCTACAAAAAGAATTACCATAAAGGCCTATGATGAAGCAGAAAGGTCTTCAAAAGGCATGATTGTACTACCCATTCAAGTTGGACCTATCAAGAAGGACACAAAATGCCAAGTCTTAAATATGAAACTAACCTATAATATCTTATTAGAGAAGTCATGAATACACAAGATGCAAGTAGTTCCATCCACATATCATCAATGCATAAAATTCTTGTACATGGGTAAGGAAATCATGGTGGGAGGGGATTCAAATCCTTTCCAATATTGCAATGCACTAAATCCTCTTCACAAACTATTTATTCCCCATAACAAAGAAGGTATTATAAAAAGGGCTACCATTGAAGATGTCAAAGATGATGATCCTAGGTTAAAATTAAGTGGTACTTCAAACCCTCCTCAAGCGTACTCAACTACATCAACTAAAGGAAAGGAGAAAGTGAGTAATGAGGGTCAAACTTCTAGCAAAAATTTAGATCAAGCACCTAAATCAGAGATAGCACTTTTCAAACCTACCAAAGAGGAGAAAGATAAAGCTAAAGAGGATCATTACAATAAAATGAGTGAGATGATGCATACATTTCAAAAACAATGTAAAATCAGTTCCAAAGGAGTAGGGGAATATGCTATTTCCCTATTCAACTTACCCACATCTCCAAGAATGCATGGGAAACCGTCCAAAGAACATCTTCCTCATAAGTATAACTCTTATTTTGTGAGAGAAAGTGACAAAGCAGCATTTGACAAAGAATAAGATGAATTTCTTCAATGGCTTTACCAAGATGAAGATGATACCTCAAATATTCTTGTAGAAAGAATTCAGCACATTAACATTCAAACCGATCAATATGGAAAGGGTTTGAGATAATTCAAAAAATGGGGTACAAGGGAAGAGGACCCTTAGGAAGAAGAAATAGAGGTTTAATAGAGCCAATTGAACCTTCTTGGAGGGAAAAAGAAGAAATATCAGGGTTAGGATACCAGCACAAAGGAGAAAGCTCCAACCCCATGCATGATTTCTATCCTCAAGTGAACATGGTGGAATCCAATGTTGATTGTGATGACTCCTGAGATTATGAGTGGGAGACTCTATCTAAAGACTCATGCCATGATAAAGAGGTTGTCACAATACATTCTTATGCTAATATTCTAAGGCAACAAACTCAATTCAATGAAGATCCCAATATACAAGGGCTCAACATAGGACAAGCACCTACAAATCAGCCATGGATAGGTGCACCTCGGGTACTTTTGTGGGAAAGTGATTTAAATGTTAATTTTAATACACATGTATTCTTTCCCATAGAAGTCTTAGAGGACAATATGCAAAACAATATTCAAACTAGGGAAGATTTGGAGATATTTCCCATGGGACAAGCACCTAGTAATCAGTCATGGATAGGTGAACCTTGAGTACCTTCGTGGGGAGGTGATCCTAATGTTGGGTTTAACCTCATAGAAGTTTTTGAGGACTCAAGTGAAGAGGACTTTGATCCTTCTTCCATGGACCATCTCAAGGAAGCTCACATTATTGACCTAATTGATACAATGTACAAACCATCCAATGAGGTCATGTTCATAAACCCAACTGATGCCACTTTTCCAAATGACTCTTTACCCTTGATGCATCCTAAACTTATTGATTGGTACCTAACTGAGCCAAGTGACTTACTCTATTTTGAAAATGACCAAGCGATGACCCAATACTTGAATGTGGTTGAGGCCTCTTCTACCAATGAGTTTGATCTAAATGTGATGAGAACAACGGCGGTCCAATATCTTAATCCAAAGAAAAAATTGAAAAAAAAATAAAAATGAAAAGTTCTAGTGATAAAAACCACTATGTGGCGGCACTAGAACAAAAAAAATTAAAGATAAAAGATGTTTCCTATGGTGAAAACCCAACTATGGCACCAAAGGAAGAGAGGTTGGATACCCTATTGGAATACAAAGAAGAAAGTTCACTGATTCTCATAGAACCAATAGAAAAGGTCAACATTGGAACATAATTGGATCCAAAGTTCATACACCTAGAAGCGTCACTTACAGCTTTAGAAAGAAAAGATTTTATCAAGTTTTTCCAAGAGAAACAAGTGAAATTTGCATGGTCCTATGCTGACATGCCAAGATTGGATCTCAACTTCATCACACACCATTTGAATGTTAAACCAAGGGTTAAGCACATCAAGCAGAATTTGAGAAAGATGCACCCACACATAGCTCTCCTAGTCAAAGTCGAATTGTAGAAATTGTTGAAGGTGGAATTTATAAGAGAAATTTCATATGCTAAATGGATATCTAATATTGTACCGGTCACCAGGCATGACAAATCCATTCATGTATGCACAGATTTTAGAGACTTAAATCTTGCATGTTCTAAGGATGACTTCCCACTTCTGAGCATAGATGCAATAGTTGACTTCACAGTAGGTCACTCCATGTACTCATTGATGGACGGTTTTAGTAGATACAATCAGATAAAAATTACACCCAAAGACCAAGAGAAGACAGCCTTTACATGTCCTTGGGGTACCTTTTGTTGGAACATTATGCCCTTCGGCCTCAAAAATGTCAATCTACATACCAAAGGGCAATGACCACTATTTTCCATGATATGATACACACCTTTCTAGAAGATTATGTGGATGACATATTGGCAAAGTCACATAAAAGAGAAGATCACCTACAAATTTTGGAAAAGATATTCACCCAATTAGAACAATTCAAAGTGAGGCTAAATCCAAAAAAATGTGCCTTTGGTGTCCAATTTGGTAAATTATTAGGTTACATAGTTTCAGCAAAAGGGATTGAGGTGGATCCAGAAAAAGTACAAGCAATAATGGATATGGAAATTCCAAAGAACATAAGCCAAATGAGGTCTCTACAAGGCAAGCTACAATCCATACGAAGATTCATTTCTCAATTGGCGGAAAAGTGCCATTCATTCACAAGGTTGCTACACAAAGATACTATTTTCATATGGGATGAAGAGTGTGACAAGGCCTTCACTTTATTGAAGACTTATCTAATAAATCCACCAATCCTAATGCCACCAATCAAGGGAAAACTTTTGTTGTTGTACATATCCACAACCGAGAGGTCTCTAGGAGTTCTTTCGGTGCAAGAAGATGAGCAAGGGAAAGAAACAACAATCTACTATTTGAGTAGAATATTGATCAAGTATGAACTTAACTACACATTCATGGAAAGAGCATGTTTAGTGGTTTTCTTTGCATCCCAAAAATTGAGACATTATATGTTGATGCACAAGGTAAAGCTTATTGCCAAAATTGATCCTCTAAAGTACTTGCTAAGAAAAATTGCCCTAACGGGTAGGATAGAAAAATGGGTCATGATATTAAGTGAGTTTGACATTGAGTATGTGGATAGGAAGGAAATAAAAGGACAAGTGATAGCAGATCACTTAGTTGAAAGCACAATGATTTCTACGCAAACCATTTAAGTGGAGTTTTCGGATTCTGCAATTGTAAAAATAGAAGCAAAGACATGGAAATTGTACTTCGATGACTCATATACACAAGGAGGTTCCAGGGCTAGCATATTATTGATTACCCCTCAAGGGTACACTATTCCCAAGTCATACAAGCTTTTTTTCCCATGCACAAACAACATATTAGAATATGAAGCTTTAGTCATTAGCATTAAGATGGCTTTAGAATGGAACATCACTGAGCTACAAGTATATGGAGACTCTCAGCTAGTAATCAATCAAGTAAATGATGAATACAATACCAAAGATGAAAAACTAATGCCATACAAGATTATGATTGATGGATGGAAAAATTACTTTTCTTTGATCACCTTTGAGTAGATTCCAAGAGTAAAGAATAGAGTAGTAGATGTAATGGCCACCTTGGCTTCTTTACTTCAAAAACCAGATCAGAATGAGAAATATGAATTCTTGGTGGAAGAGTTAGTGAAACCCACCATTTGACCTTCCCGATACCCAAATTGTTGCCTTACTCCATGGATATGACTCACCTTGGTATGGCCCTATATATACCTATATCAAAGACAAAGTGTTACCTTTAGACCAATCACAAGCCAAAAAACAAAATTTTATCTAACAATAAGCTCGTTACATAATCCTTTCTGACACCTTGTATCGCAAGGGTCTTGATGGGATGTTACGTAGATGTCTAGAGGAAGAAGATTCTAGGTTAGATTTACATGAGGTTCATGAGGGCATTTGCGGGTCACATTCAAGTGGTTTAAACCTAGCCAAGAAGATCCTTCACATAGGATACTTTTGGAAAACCTTAGAGAAAGATGCTTGTCACTTTTTCAAAATATGCAGAAAATATCAATACCATGGTGAAATGATCCATGTTCTGACACAAGAGTTACATCCCTTTGTTACACCATGGCCATTCTATCAATGGGGATTTGAATTGATTGGCGTAATCTATCCACCTTCTCCCAATGCGCACAAGTACATCATCACCACAATAGAGTATTTCACTAAGTGGGTAGAAGTGATTCCTTTGATCACGACCATGGGAAAGCAAATTTCCATGTTCATATTGAACCACATCATTTGCAAATATGGTATCCCTCATGCCATAAACATAGACAATGGAAAGAAATTCAAAAACAAAGATGTGGATGAACTTTGTGACACATTCCATATTACTCATCAGTCTTCATCCATTAATTACCTTCAAGGAAATAAACAAGCCGAAGCTACAAATAAGAACATCCTAAAAATCTTGAAGAGATCGATGAATAAGTCAGGAATAGATTGGCATGTGAAAATTAACCCAACATTATGAGCCTATAGAACTAGCATTCAGACACCTATGAGAGCTACACCATTTTCATTAGTTTATGGAGCCAAAGCCATTCTACCTTTGGAGGTTGAAATCCCATCTTTACAAGTATCATTGCAAGGCCTAGTAACAGATGAGGATTATAGAGTTGTCCAAATTCAACAATTAGAATTGTTAGAAGAACACCAAATGCAATCCTATAAACACTTTAAAGTATATCAGAGAAAAATCTCAAGGAACTACAACAAGCATATCAAACCGAGAGTCTTTCAAGTAGGAGACTTAGTGCTAAGAGAAAACCCAAAGAATCAAGCTGAAAGAGAAAAGAAAGGAAAATGGGAGGCTAATTGGCTTGGTCCATTCATCATTGTTTCTTCATTTGGCATGAGAACTTATAAGTTAGCAGATTGTGAGGGAGAAGAGCTACAAGAACCTATCAATAGCATCCATCTAAAGAGGTTCTATACATGAGATAGATGAAAGAGTATAAAGAGTATCAGATGAGGAGTGCCATATTTATTGTACATAGTCAAAAGAGATCTTGAAAATACCAAAAACATTTGAAAAAAAAAGGAAAAAAAATAAAAATAAAAATTGGAAAAGAAAAAAAGTGCCTTGGTGAAAACCTAGCAATAGGCACCTTGGTAGAAAAAAAAATTGAAAAAATGAAAAAAAAAGAAAAAAGAGCACTAAACCCAAAAGGTGAAAACTTGGTAACAAGCACCTTTTGTTCCCTTAAGTTTTTCCTAAAAGTCACATGTGTATATATTGCATTTCCATCATCTCACTTGTATAAACCTTCATTGCACCCGTCATTTGTGCATAGTCATAATAAAGCCTTTCATTTGCATCATTGCATTTCTTAAGGCCCTAAGTTTGTCACATGATCACATTTATCACTTGGGGGCAAAAAAGGATTGGAATTTGGTACAAACGGATTCAATAGTGCTACATTCGGTCACAATCAGAGAGAGACTTATCAAAGCTTCAAAAGATATAGATTTTCATGAACCTTTTGATGGATATCATTGTTCACACCAAGTATTTTGATCCTACAACATGATCCTCGAGCCTTCATTGACTTTATTATTCAAGATTAAAAATTGACAACACTTTAAAGATCAGAATGTTTGGAATTCTTTTTGAAAATCGGGATACATTGCAAAACACTTAAAGCTTTATTTTAATGATCCTTATTAAATTGACTTTTATCACATTTCTTTAGCTAATAGATGATGTTTCAACTAGATTGGTGATGATAGAGACATGATATTTTTCTTGCCTTTGAGTGACTATTTTGAGGAAGACTCATCAACTTATGAGAATTTCTCTAATGACATGGTCATCAAAGAACCATCAAAGACTATCACATAAGATGAAGGATTGACCTTTGTTTGTTTATGAAAATGGATACCTTGGCTATTTAGATCTTCCATATCTTAATACCAAAATCCACTTGCAACATTGAATCCATTGAAACTAGTATTCATACTCACATAGTTTGGTCATCTAACTAGTGAGGGTTGTACTAGTTTCCAAAGAGGTTACAAAAAGTGATAAAAAGTGGTATTCATATCATCATGATGTGGTTAGTGATGATTGTACTTTTTTTCCAGTCCCACAATGCTCAATGATGAAAATTTATCTCTATGGAATTTCTTTGCTAAAAGCTAGTGACACTTAGTTGCATTGCATTGCATTGCATTATCATGTTAGATTAAGTGCATTTGTTTGTGGTTATTTTCCAAGGACAAGGGGGTACATTTATAATCTTGGTTGGTCAAAAGATTAAAGAAATGGGGGTTCAATCAAACATCTTATCCTTGATATCAATCAATAAATGTGAGGTTATCTTTTGAATTCATGCATAGCATTAATCATTATTCATTATTCATATATTAGAAAAGAAAAAGAAAAAAAGATTCATTTCTCATACATCATTTGGATACATATAACTAAGGATAGAACTTCATACATTCAAAATAAAAAACATAGAGTCATTCGCATACATATTTCCATAAAACACTTTGCATCCATACATTGAAAAGCAGAAAAACATATCAAAATTCATACATCAATGCATTCATCTATCTATATGATACATGAGATACACTACATCCATAGCATAATCAAAAGTAAATGCATCATAATTAAACATCATATAGCTGCATGTAAAGGTAATCCCATCATAAACACATCAAGAGAATCAAGGAAGTATATCATCATCATATAAGTGTTCAGAAACATCAATGATCTAGTGCATCAGTACATCAAAGATAATATGTCATCAATGAAGAAGTACATCAAATGTTCAGCTCAATAAACATGAAATATGATACAATGGACATCAACAATGGATAGCTCTATTATCAAATCATCATGATCCCATAGCAGCACCCAATCCATCCCCAACACCTGATCCATCTGGACCCTTGTCATCATGTCTATCCTATGAAGGAGGAGCCCGAGAAGTGCTTGTAATGCTAGACCTTTGTGCCATCAGTGCCATAAATTTTTGCATCATGATACTTAGCTAATCCAATTTGCCAACAATAGTGGATACATCTATCCGTAATGACTGAACATCTCATGATAGAGTATCAATACTAGGAGTAGCCTGAGATGACTAACCCATGTCCTATGACTGAGAAGCCTCTGGAGGCACCTGCTATGCTAAAATTTGATCTTGTTGTGCTCAAGAAGCTCTTTGTAACTAAACTAAAGGATCATGTCCCCCAGGAATCTATCTAACAGCATCCACATGAACCTGTCTCTAAGCCCTCTTTTGTCTCTTCTTCCTATCCACTGCAGCTACTCTAGGTACCTGATCCTATCAAATTTTTCCCCTAGCTCTATCCTTGGTATGCCCACCTCTCACCAGTGGCTTATCCTATCCTCTAAAAATAATCTGGGGAGCTCTCTATCCTCTCTAAGCTCATGGTCTCCAACATCTCCTCCTACCACCACCACCATCCTCATCATCCCCTCCATCATCATCATGACCTGGGATAGGCTTTGCTAGATCTATAAATCTAATAAATCTATTTTGAGCCCACCAGTCTTGATACTCATGTGATATAGCAACATCAACAACACCTACTAGAAAATCCCATCTGTAATACACCAAATGAGAAATCTAGTCCAAAGTAAACTGAAAATCTATCTGAGCACCCCACAAGGATTGCTATGCCTAAACTCTAGCATAAAGTGCCATACCCTATGGCATATCATGTACTCTTCCATAGTACCTGGAAACTCGACCAAAGTAGAATCGCTCAATCATAGTAGTATCTCTTCCAATCATCCATCAAGGTGCAAACATATATGGGATCTCATCATCATCCTCCCTCCATCTCTCACAACCTATGTATGGTCACTAATTAACCTGATCAAGATCATTAATAACATGGCACCAATAATCAAGCTTGCCTAGATGATGTTGGAAAACCATGCTGCTGTATAGAAAAGCATAGGGGAATCTCTGCCACCAAATCATGTCTGATACTGGCCTAGTAATGGGAAGATGCTGCCATACCCATAACTATAAAATCATAGCACCTACCAATAACAAAGCGCTAGACCTATATACAACCTCATGAAAATCATGATAAAGTTGTGCTAGAACACATGAGCCCCAATCAAACTGTCGAGGCTATGTAAGAAAATCCTCGAGTATCCTACCCCATCCAACTAAGAAGCCATGACCTCACTAGTCAGGAAGCATTAATCCACTGATCAGAGCACCCAATACTATTGGTAATGTGGGGAATGAAGTGAATTGTGCCCACGTAATCATGTCATCATCAATAGTGTTGTCTCCAAACACCCATCTACAGACTATACTATCATAGACATAATCATAATACACTATCTCATCTTGACAAGGAATGCGCAGTAATCTATACACGTCCTCTGGAGTGATGGTCATCTCTCCAAAAGGTAGATGGAAAGTATTATGGTCAGAGTGCCATCTCTCTGCCATTGTCGTAAGTAAACCATGGTTTAGTTGAAACCACAAGATGTCAAGAAGGAAGCTAAGTCCACACATCTCTATCACACAATACTCTACCAGAGTCAGAGCCTGACCTAAATCAATAACCCAAGAAGCGACGGTTCGTATATACAACTTATAGAAATGTGCCTGTTTTACAAATCAAAGGAATCATATTAGTGTACTATATCAATGAGTTATCCTAAGTCAATCAGTTCTATTAGAATCAAAGTATCAGTATCAAATCCTATCAAACCTAGTACCATTTGTTCATGTCTCTATGTCTTGAGAATGAATCATCAGTTTCACACTGATCTATCAGTCCTACCTATGAGTATCCCACTATCAGATCTATCCTATCATATTGACATAATCAAACATTCATTGGTACCATTATCCTGATATCCTAATCAATTATTTTTCTTAACTACAACAAACCTAACTATCTTGGGCATTCAGTTGACCAGTCAGAGACATCAAATTTTAATCAGGAAATCAAGTTGGAAATTTCACAATTTTCAATAATCCTTCACACGTCATTTGCCTATTACCACATGGAATTTTACCTTACATCATGCTTTATCATTACGATGCATCATTTAACATTTCACATGTTATATTACAATGCTAGGTTGTATTTTAAGAGGCCTAGGTGGCATTTTAAACCTGGGTTTTATAAGCAAAAAAACATATAGAAATTGGAATGTAAACCCTAGTGCTATGCGGAAGCATATTCCTATAAGGAAAGACCTAAAAGTTACTAAGTGACACTTTACTATGTGGAGGCATGAGTAAAAAGCATAGATGTAGTGTTTGACAAGCTTATGTGGCATTTAACTAATCCTAAGCATCATTTTGCAAATTCAAAACTACAAGAGAAAGAAAAAATTGCAATAAATGCTATAAATGAGAAATAAATGGACAAAGGAAGGTTTGAAATGACTCATAGGAGGTCCTTAATCCAAAGGTCACTGATAGCGATGACCTCTCTCGAACCGATGCTCTCTAATAGGGACAACCATTGTGAAAATCAAAGTAGGATCAGAGCAAAAATCTCAATAGTCAAAAGTGAAAATGAATAGTTAATCTAGGTTTTTGAACCTATTTAAGCTAATTTGACCTAATTTAGAGGTGAAATTATGACTTTGACCTAGATCAACCTATCAATCAAACTGGGGTAAATTGTGAAACATGACATATCATCAATGTTTTTCAGAAATGAAAACATATTGGATCAATCAAACAATCAAAAAATTTCAAATCAAACAATCAATAAGTTTCATTTATGAGGGGCATCAGAGTATCAAATTGGCATCAAACATCAATGAAATATGGGGCATCAAAATTTTTGGTCATTATCAATGAGGCACATATCATTATATCATATCAGATCAAAGGCATATCATATTAGACAATAATCAATAACATATCAGTGGTGTATCAGCAAGTCAGTAAATCAGGACCTAAAAGGCAATCAGGACTAAAATTTTCTTTGAATCAATGTTCTTTGCACATCAATTCAAAGATGGGCATTTGTAGACATCAAAAATTGGACAAGTGCTTTTAAATCATAAAATGGAAAAATCATAATCAAAATGCACTAATTCTCATCAAAAAGGATAAAATCAATCAAAATGGACATTTATTAAATCAATTTGGACAAAATCAATTAAATCAAAGGAAAAATCAAATGAGGACATTAAATAATTAAATCAAACCTTAAAGGGGTGAAAAAAACTATATAATTGATTTTAATCAATTAGTTATATAGTTGTTAAATCAAAAATCAAATTGAACATATTCTCTACATGACTAATTTAATTACATGATGAAATTTAATTAATCCTAATATCTTTCAACAAAAATTGAGCAACTAATGAAAATTGAGAACACAAAGCACATGGATCACTCAAAAGAATTGAATCTCAATCACACATTCTAGAAGCTTTTAATCTCAGCCACTCAATTTTGTCCTTTTGTCCAAAGCTTTGAGACAAACATTTAAATTGTCCCCCCATTTAAAAACATTGCAAATTTTTTGACTCGACCAAAGGTAAATCATGATTACTTCACTCTAACCCCTACCCTTGGGAATTTACTATCAATAAGAGTCATTTTGAGAGCAATAGAAGAGAAGAGAATTCAAGAGAAAAGCATTGTTATTATAGTCATTTTCATAGCATTTGAGAGTAATTGAGAGCATTTAGCATTAGCATTTCAATTTATCTTAGCATAATGGATCATTGTGAGCTAGATTAAGCATTGTAGCATCATAATTTCTCATTTTATAAGTGTCACTAGTGGAGATTAAGCTGAGAGCTCTACTTACCACATCTAATTAGAGAACCATGAGATGTCATGGATTTTAGTTTCAATTCTTAGTTAAATTTGCATTGTATTTTCTTTGAATTGTTAGTTAATAATCCTAATTTCATGAAGGTGTTAAACATACACACACATTATGTAATTTAATTTCCTATTTAATTGATGGAATATGGATGAAGTGACTGAGAGGGGGGGGGGGTGAATCAGTCAACCATAAAACACTTCACAATTAATTCTTTGCAGATCCTTTAAGATATCTTAACAATGTTGTCTGTTTTAGCACTCGGTAAATAGATTGCAGTAACTTTGAAGATGCAGAAAGTATTAGCAATATTATCTTTAGATATTCATCAGTGCATGTAAATGATTGAGGAAGCAATTTAAGAACACAAGAGACACAAGATTTAACGTGGAAACCCAATATCGGAAAAACCACCAATGTATCTAGATACTGATTTTCACTTTTCTGAAGTGATGCCCGGTTAGAAGCCAACCCGGTAAAAGGTTACAAAACACACTGTTAGGTGTGACCTTGTTAGAGGATTTAAAACACCCTACTAGGAGTGGCCTGGTAAGAGGTCTTGAAAACAATTCAATGGAATTGTCACCTTGTTAGAGGATTTATATTATGGCTATTAAACCAACTCGGTTAAGAGATTTTGAATTCACTGTTACAATGATAAGAAGGTAACAATGAAAAAGTGACCTGTATAATAATGCAACTATCTTGTTGATTACAGATCTTTGTTCTGCATAAGTCTGATCCTCTCTGATCGAATAAATCTCTGCTGCTCCTCAAGGATATCTGAACATCCTTCACAAACTCGCATATATCTTTCCTTCTTTTCTTCTATAAATCTTCTGCTGTCTTATTTTTACTTTTCACAATTGACCTTTTATTTATATGATTTTGGATTAGTCAAATCGTCATTATTTAGTATAACAGTCGGCTGAATCAAGTAAACTCTATTTGCAAAAATCCTTCAAGGGCCGACAGTGCTCGGTGACCATATCTTTTTATAATTTTTCGGAGACCGAGGGAACTCGGTAAACACCAACAATCCTTCACCTTTGATAACCGACTGAACTCGGTAAATACTAACTTTCCTCGATGACCGACTGAACTCGGTAAACACTAAACTTTCTTCGGCAACCAAGTGAACTCGGTAAATACTAAACTTTCTTCGGCAACCGAGTGAACTCGGTAAATACTAAACTTTCTTTGGCAACCGAGTGAACTCGGTAAATACTAAACTTTCTTCGGCAACCGAGTGAACTCAGTAAATACTAAACTTTCTGTCTGGCAGACCGACTGAGCTCAGTATAAGCAGATTGCTGCGGACTATGACATAGTGTGACATCAAAGACAATACATAATTGAGTAGCAATTTCCTTCAGACAATTGTTTCCAACAATCTCCCTCTTTGGCATTGATGGCAACACAATATGTCATAGAATAAGAAATTTGAAAGAGTTAGCTTGGTTTGGATTCAAATCTCCCTCTGTCAGCAAACTTCCTGTAACCTAAAAATTCTTCCTTCTGACTATTTTAAAAAATTTCTTGAAGTAATAGCAAAGACATAGAAAACACTCCCTCTTTGACAACACATGCCAAAGACAATTCACATATTACCGGTGAAAATTAATGTACCTCAAGTACTGATTCATATGCAATGAGTCCTTTAATATGCTGCATCAACAGGTTGATTTTCAATCATGTTCTGGTTGATGCATCACTAAAACTGTATGTAGTGAGCCTCGGATAGGGGAATGACCCCTAACTTACCTCTTAGATACACAAATGCATCCTTAGGTAATGGTTTGGTAAAAATGTCTACAATCTGTTCTTTTGTATGAATATATTCTAATCTGATTTCCTTGTCCTGCACCAATTCTCTGACAAAGTGATATTTAATAGCAATGTGCTTGGTTTTGGAATGCATCACTGGATTCTTAGAAATGTTTATTGCACTGGTATTGTCACAAAATATAACAACTGGTTCTTTGATTTCAACCTTCATACCTTCTAATAGCTGTTTAAACCAAACAATATTTGAACAGTTTACTGCAGCAGCAACATATTCTACTTCGGCTGTGGATTGAGATGTACAATTCTGCTTTTTACTAGTCCAGGATACTAGTCTTTTTCCAAGAAAAAATGCTCCACCACTTGTGCTTTTTCTGTCATCAATGTTTCCTGCCCAATCAGCATCAGTAAACACTTTCAAGTCTAGATTGCCTCCAAATTTATACCACAAACCATACTCTTCAGTTCCTCTTAAGTATCTTAAGATTCTTTTGATTGCCATCATGTGATTTTCCTTAGGTTTTGCTGAGAATCTAGCTACTATACCGACTGCTAAGGCAATATCAGGTCTTGTATGTACCACATACTACAATTTTCCAATCATAGATCGGTATAGGGTCTGATCAACTTCTTTTGAATCATCATTTTTGGTAAGTTTCAGTCCAGTGCACATGGGTGTACCAACTGGTTTTGAATCTTCCATTCCAAACTTCTTAAGTATCTCCTTAATATATTTGGATTGAGTAATGTATATACCATTCTTGCTTTGCTGAATTTGAAGACCAACAAAGAATTTTATTAAACCAAACATAGACATTTCAAATTTTCTGTTCATTTGTTCTGAAAATTCTTTGCACTGATCCTCATTCCCTGTAAATATAGTATCATCCACAAATATTTCTGCCAATACAATTTTGTCATCCGGTCCTTCTTTAATATACAGATTGCTGTTATCATTAGCTCTTTTGAAATTAATCTGGATCAAATAGTTATGGAGTCTTTCATACCATGCTCTAGGAGCTTGTTTTAAACCATACAATGCTTTGTGTAACCTGCAGACCATGTCCCTTTTGTCTGGATCAACAAAACCTTCAGGTTGTTCAATGTAGACTTCTTCATCAAGAATTCCATTGAGAAATGCAGATTTTATATCCATCTGATATACCTTAAATCCTTTGTGTGCTGCATAAGCAAGTAGAGTTCTTACACCTTCTAATCTTGCAACAGGAGCAAAAGTTTCTCCATAATCTATACCTTCTTCTTGAGAATAACCTTTACATACCAGTCTAGCTTTGTTTCTAGATACTTGACCATCTTCATTCAGTTTATTTCTGAATACCCATTTTGTTCCAATTACATTCTTATCTTTAGGTCTAGGTACAAGAGTCCAAGTTTTGTTCTTTTGTATTTGTTCTAATTCTTCATTCATTGCTTCAATCCAACTTTCATTCTCTAATGCATCTTTGATATTTCTAGGTTCAAAATCAGTAAGTAGACATGTACCTTTTAGCTTGCTTCTTGTCATAGTGCCATCTGATTTGTTTCCAATGATTTGATCTGGTGTATGATGTCTTCTGACATATTTGGCTAGTATGGGTTCCTTGCCTTTTGAATGATTCATGCTGTTGTCTTCTAGGATCTCTTCTTCAGGTTGCTCAGGCTCGGTAGATATTTGCTCGGTAGCTTCAGGCTGAGACTCGGTCTGAATTTCTTCCTGTGACTCGGTTTGAACTTCTTCCTGTGACTCAGTAACTATGCTCGGCTCGGTAGATATAGCTTCCTTATTGATAGTTGTGTCTGTCGATGTTTCAGGTTCAATGTAAATGAATCTTGTGTAGTTCTCAGGTTCCCTTTTGCTTTCTTCCTCAGTCTTTTCTGCAAACTCATCAAATTTCACATGTATACTTTCTATGACTTTGTGAGTAGATAAGTTCAGACATTTGTATGCCTTGCTTTTGCTAGAATATCCTAGGAATATTCCTTCATCACTTTTCACATCAAATTTATTTCTTCTGGATTCTTTTAGGATATAACACTTGCTACCAAATATTTTCATGTAACTTACATTAGGTTTATAGCCATACCATAATTCATAAGGAGTTTTGAATGTGTCTTTCTTCAGTTGTACTCGGTGCAAGGTATGAACTGCAGTGCTAATAGCTTCCTTCCAGTACTTTATAGTGATGTTCTTTTCTATCATTAGAGTCCTTGCACAATCCATAATAGATCTGTTTCTTCTTTCTGCTATTCCATTCTGCTCAGGAGTTCTAGGAGCTGATACCTGTCTTTTGATTCCTCTTTCTATGCAGAAGTTGTTAAAATCATGGGAGATGAATTCACCACCTCTGTCTGATCTTAAGCATTTCAATCTTTTCCCTGTTTCTTTTTCTACTCTTGCTAAGTACCATTTGAACTTTTCAAATGCCTCTGATTTTTCTCTTAAATACATAACAGTCATCATTCTAGAATAATCATCAACGAAAAGAATAAAGAATTTATCTCCAGTATAGCTTTGTATTCCAATAGGTCCACATAAATCAGTATGCACAATTTCCAAAATTTCTTTAGACTGATAGTTCTTACTTTTGAAACTAGTTTTACTCATTTTGCCAATCTGACAATTCTTACATAGACCAGTGTCAGGTTTCTTTAAAGTAGGAATGCCTCTAACCTTCTTGAATTTGCTTATTTTTATCATGTTATCAAAATTTACATGACATAACCTTTTGTGCCATAGCCAACTTTCTTCTATTTGAGCAATAAAGCATGAATATTCATTGAGATCAAGATAAAATAAGTTACCTTTTGTTTGTTTGCCTGATCCAATGAGTTTTCCTTTTCCATCCAGCAGTCTTGCTTGACCATTCATGAATTCAACCTTGAAACCAGTGTTGATTAGCTGTGCTACACTTAGAAGATTATGTTTTAGTCCTTCAACCCAGTAAGCATTATCACATATGAGTTCTTTGGTTAATGAGATTCTTCCTTTTCCTTTTATACAACAAGGTTCATTGTTTCCAAATCTTACATTACCATTGTCACAGTCTTCTAGATATTCAAATTTTGTCTTGTCACCAGTCATGTGGTGTGAACATCCGCTGTCTATTATCCATATATCATCTTTGCTTATATGAGAAATAAGTGCTATCTTATCTTCATCATCATCAAATTCATCTTTTATAGCAATAAAGACAATTTCTTCTTCACTATCATCAGAATCTTTAGCCATAAAACATGATTTCTTACCTTTATCCTTGTATGATTTGAAATTCTTTTTGCCATAGTACTTGTGACTTCTCTTTTCTTCCTTGACTTGCTTGTTTGGGCACCTAGCTGCAATATGTCCAATTTCTTCGCATGAAAAATAGATTAAAGGAGTTTTACCTTTATACTTACCTTTCCCTCTAGAGTACTTCTTTGCAAGTAATGCTTCTACAATTTCAAGATCACTATCAGAACTTTCTTCTGATTCCTCTTCACTGTCTGTCTGAACTTCTTTAATTTTCTTGTTCTTCTTTAGGGAAACCTTGGCCTCAAATGCTGATTCAATATTTTTGGAACTAGGAACATAGTTGTCATAGTTGTCTAATTCAAAAGTTGTCAATCTTCCAACTAGAGCATCCAAGGTTATACTGTGGTTTGCTTCACATCTTCTTTCTTGAATAGCTGATACTCTTATTGCATAGATAGGGAGTAGTGTTCTGAGTACCTTACTTATAACAGTCTCATCTGAGATTGTTCCTCCAGAAGCTCTGATTGCACTTACACTTGCTTTGATTCTTTCAACATATTTTGCAATGTTTTCATCTTCCTTCATATTCATCTTGTCAAACTGTCCTCTTAGGCTTTCTACTTTGGCTCTCTTCACATTTGCATCACCACCATATATTTTCTTTAGTGCCACCCACATTTCATATGCAGTAGTGCAGTCTTTAATATCATCAAATTCTTCATAGCTGAGAGCAGATGCAATGTCTATCATCATGGTGTTGTGAGTCTTTTTATCTGCAATGTCTTCAACAGTTAATGCGCCATTAGGAATTGTATATTCTTCATCAATGTATTTGCATCCTGAATCACCAATGGAAGCAAGATGAAGTCGCATGAGACCTTGCCATGCTAAAAAGTTATCTCTGTTAAGCTTTGGAATTTCCCTCTTGTAAGACATCCTGATCTTTAGCTTAGGTCTTTGAAACCCTTCCTGCAAGCACCAAAAGCTCTGATACCAATTGATGGAATATGGATGAAGTGACTGAGAGGGGGGGGGGGTGAATCAGTCAACCATAAAACACTTCACAATTAATTCTTTGCAGATCCTTTAAGATATCTTAACAATGTTGTCTGTTTTAGCACTCGGTAAATAGATTGCAGTAACTTTGAAGATGCAGAAAGTATTAGCAATATTATCTTTAGATATTCATCAGTGCATGTAAATGATTGAGGAAGCAATTTAAGAACACAAGAGACACAAGATTTAACGTGGAAACCCAATATGGGAAAAACCACCAATGTATCTAGATACTGATTTTCACTTTTCTGAAGTGATGCCCGGTTAGAAGCCAACCCGGTAAAAGGTTACAAAACACACTGTTAGGTGTGACCTTGTTAGAGGATTTAAAACACCCTACTAGGAGTGGCCTGGTAAGAGGTCTTGAAAACAATTCAATGGAATTGTCACCTTCTTAGAGGATTTATATTATGGCTGTTAAACCAACTCGGTTAAGAGATTTTGAATTCACTGTTACAATGATAAGAAGGTAACAATGAAAAAGTGACCTGTATAATAATGCAACTGTCTTGCTGATTACAGATCTCTGTTCTGCATAAGTCTGATCCTCTCTGATCGAATAAATCTCTGCTGCTCCTCAAGGATATCTGAACATCCTTCACAAACTCGCATATATCTTTCCTTCTTTTCTTCTGTAAATCTTCTGCTATCTTATTTTTACTTTTCACAATTGACCTTTTATTTATATGATTTTGGATTAGTCAAATCATCATTATTTAGTATAACAGTCGGCTGAATTAAGTAAACTCTATTTGCAAAAATCCTTCAAGGGCCGACAGTGCTCGGTGACCATATCTTTTTATAATTTTTCAGAGACCGAGGGAACTCGGTAAACACCAAAAATCCTTCACCTTTGATAACCGACTGAACTCGGTAAATACTAACTTTCCTCGATGACCGACTGAACTCGGTAAACACTAAACTTTCTTCGGCAACCGAGTGAACTCGGTAAATACTAAACTTTCTTCGGCAACCGAGTGAACTCGGTAAATACTAAACTTTCTTCGGCAACCGAGTGAACTCGGTAAATACTAAACTTTCTTCAGCAACCGAGTGAACTCGGTAAATACTAAACTTTCTGTCTGGCAGACCGACTGAGCTCGGTATAAGCAGATTGCTGCGGACTATGACATAGTGTGACATCAAAGACAATACATAATTGAGTAGCAATTTCCTTCAGACAATTTTTTCCAACATTAATGATATTTTTTTGTAATACCGACATGATGCAATTGAAATAACATAAAGAAAATAACTATAACTCATCAAATAATGCACATGCCCATAGCACAAGGATTTTGGGTGTTGTAGAAACCCTTGGTCAGAGGGAATAATTACAATGGGGATGATACCCACAACTCTTCACTATAGCTAAAAAGAGTTTTTTAGGTACAAAGTGTCACTTTCTAAATGACTCACCTGGTGAGGAGTGACTGATACATGGCTAAGTGTACCTACATTATTGTTAAGACTAATCTAATAAAATATTTTATCCTACCTAATGCAACATTCACCATGTTAAAGGATTTACAATAAGTTCATAAAATAGAACTTCTAAGTTCGGTTAAAGACTATCTGGTTAAGGAATTTCACAATATTATTAGTAAATTATTAGGAATAAAAAAATAATAAATTTAACCCATCTATTCTTTCCTCCAAATCTTTCCAGATCCCTTATGTTCACTATCTCTGTCTTCCAACTCTTGTTTACCTTCATTTCTTTCTCTACGCATGTATATCTTTTTCTCACTCTATGTCTTCTTTCGATCCTTTGAATCCATTGAGCCACATAATCATGACCTTAGATATTAGGGTTCTTTCATATTTATTATTTCTATAAAACATTTTTCTCTTTTCCTCCGTTGGTTATAATATATGTCTTCCTTTATTCAATAATTGTTAGCTTCTAATAACTAACTCTGATATCTACTATAGTGTATTGATAGTATAACTTTGATAGTTGACATTAATGAAAAAACTTATCTTGAGATTTCCAACAATCTCCTCCTTTAGCATTGATGTCAAAAACTTTGATTATTCATTTCTCCAAAATTGTTCTATCGATATTTCTCTGTCAGTATCTCTCCTATCAATATTTATTGTGTTTTCTTGTCCTTTAATTTTGTTTTGGTTTACTTCTTCCCCTTTTTTGGAAATCAATGCCAAATGATATAACTACATGTCGAGGTGTATAGTTCCTATAATTTGTTGGTGATGAATGTGTACCTATCTCTAGGATTCTGCAAAATACTATTCCATGAATCTTTCAATGCATTTAGGCCTATAATATGTCCATTTAAATTTTAATGCTAACTCCTCTACAATGTCCAGTGAGCTAAGTTCAGGGATCTAAACAATTTTTTCTACTTCTTCCAAATTATCTTGAATAATATCTATATGAGGGGTTATTATGGTTTTCAGTTTAGAAATCCTCATATGTAGCCTTTCTCATTTTGTTGTGAACTCTTGTTCCTTTGATATTAAATCTCTCATCTTTGTTGAATGCACTACAAAATATTTTTTGTCAGTTGTAGGTTTTTGATATGTTGCACTAGCTCTGCATGTGCTCCAATAATCTTGCTATTTATTTCTTCTATATATTCAACAAAATTACATAATATATTATACATTGACTTCTCCTTTATGAAAATTTCAATTATTTTTGATAACTTAACTCTCAAAATAGCTATCTTTGTTAATAATTTTTGTACAAGTTGATGCTTGAATTTGTTTGTAGCTTCCCGAGTGAGATGCTACTCCAACTCATTCCTAGATTGACTAATCTAATCAATATACACCTTTAACTACTACTTTAGTGAGTCATCTTCATCAAAATTTATAGCTGGCATCAATTCCTTGAATATATTAAGTGTTCTATTAAGAACTATTCTTCATAGCTTCTTGGCTTTCTCTTTATCCATCTTCACATTTGGATGTAGTAATAATGAATATTCCTATTTTTCCTTATTCTTATTCATCTTCCTTGGATCTCTCTTAAGTATCTCAAATTGAGGGTCATCATTTTCTTCTTTTTCATCCTTGTCTTCTTATTCTTCTTCTTCACGTTTGTGCTTTCCTTTAGATTGATGCTTCTCCTTATCGGTATTGTTCTCCTTATCCACATCATCCTTCTTCACTTTATTCTCCTTCTCATACCTATCATTTAATTTACTTGATTCTAGTTTATTTGTACCGGGTGGAGCTTGGGATGTCTTCTCTTATCTTCTGATATCATCTTTATCTTTTTCTTTTCTTCCGACATCATTTTCCTCTTGTTTCTTCTCAGTTGATGGGTCAATTTTTAAATGCTACTATTTAGCTTATATGGTGTTCTTCTCATGTGTCCTAATAATTCTTCTTTCTTATTCATCTCTTGTAGTACTTCCCTAGTACTTTGTAATATGTTCTCTGGTAACTCTTCTTATTATGTTACCAATATAGAATCTTGTTAGTTTTGTGCCTCTCCATTAGTTTCTAGTGATCTCTTCTTAGTAGTAATGTTGACAAATATGTCAACCTTATCAGTGTCTTCTCCTGTTGGAATTTTTACCAGTTCTTCACATTTTTCCTACTTTTAGTAATATCTCTAATAATCACTTCATTATTACTAGTTTGCTTATTGGTTTCACTAGGTGTATTACCAATTAACTCATTAACAATAAATGAGTCATCAACCTGTGATGGTCCTGCCTCTATATAGGCTTTCTCATTCTCTTTATCCATTATCTCTTTTCATAATTGTGTAATAATCTCCTCCAATTTTGATTCTTCATTGACTAAGACCATATCAATCATTATTTTTGTTCTAAATTATTTCTTGTGTTTCTCTGCATAAATCTCTACATCATTTACTAATAAATGTGATATAAGTTTTTTCCACACTTTTTTTCTAATCTCTTTTGACTTAGTGGTATGTTGAATTCCATCTTACTAGTAACATCTCATATATTTCCTTTTGTACATATCCTTGACATCACCAGGATACTTATTATACATGTAAAAATGCTTGACATTTGTATCGTCAATTAGTTTTTTCTCTTGTTCTAAAATATTTGCAAAATAAGTCAGATTAATTTACCCAACTAGTATTGTATCAATAATATACTGTGTCATTTCTGTAGGGTCTTTCAGTAACCTAAATTTTCTTTCTTGCAGATAGCTTTCCCCATGATATTTTGTCTTCTACTTCAGTTTGTTCATTCTTTGCAGGTAGAGTCCTCACTTAACTCCTTGGTTTGCTTTGTTTTGTCATAGAAGGTTGAGTGGTCTTCCTTCTGACTATTTTCCTTTTCAAGAGTTCTTTTTTCTTGACAATTTCTTCACCTTTTCTATTAATAACACTTAGTCTCTTTAATTCAGTTTCCTCTTCAGCACTCTCCTCAATTTATTGAAAATCAGGTAAGATTGGTGTCTTTGTGGTTGTTCCACTATGTGATTTCCTCTTCTTCTTGACTGGTGTGGAAGGGAGGCTTAGTGATTTTTCTTGTTGTTCTTCCTCTTCCAGTTGAGTATTGCTTTCTCCTACACTTTCTCTATATTTTTCTAATAGTCTCTTTAACATTTTCTCCTTTTTCTTTTGAATCTTAGGCTTCTTGATTTCTAATGTTATTATTTCATATTCTTTCTCATATGTTCTAAAAATTTTAGACTTACTGTTAATAGGTAAGCTTAGGATGTGATCTACAAATCTCACTACATCATCATTAGTGACTTCATATCCAAAGGTTGGCACATAAGATGTTCTTGGCTACACCGGTTGGATCCTGCATGTGTCAATATCTACCACAACACAAATTGAATCTCTATATTTCTCCACCACTGATGGAGGCATTCGATAATGTCCTTGTATATTAATTTGAAATTATTTAAAGTATCCCAACATTATTTGATTAAATCCTTCTCCTAACTATGAAATATACTCATTCATCTCATAGATTATTGGTCTATCAATTTTCCAATTTATATGACCTATGCCTAGCAAGAAATTCTTGAAAAATAAATATAAAAAAAATAAAAATGATCCATACTTAACTTCTTGTTTTTTTATCCCTTTACAGTCGATTCATGTTCAAAAATATTTGTGTCTAAAATATGTCTACTAAATCATATGCTTTTCCCATCTTGGCTATCTTGTAGGTTGCATACACAACACTACCAAGTACATTGTTCGGTTGGATGTATTAATAAAATTTGTAACCAATGATCATAATTGCAAATTGTGTCTCCAGGTCTTTGACTTTATACACTATCATGGCTCTTCCATCCTTAGATGTTTTAGTGATTTTCCTAAGCTCATTCATATTACTCACATGTAGTGTGCATTCCTTTACTTTTGTCAGTAAACCAGTGACCATATGAATTAGGTCTTTCATTATTCTTATTGGCATGTCCTCATCTAACCACATAAATTTCTTGTGTACTTGGTTCAATACATATTTGATCCATTCTTCATTAAATTTTGGTAAAAATACCATGTGAGTCAGTCCTTCCATCTCCAAATGCTTATGTTCATCCGTGATACTTCCTTTACCACTAAGCTCAATGTAATATATCTTATTGATTTCTTCATCTCCCAGTTCTACAACTTTTTGTGAATAAGATTATTGATATCTTATGTAAGCATTACTATTGAAGGTAATGAAGATAGGGCTCGTGCATTGTCTCTTTCAGCTACCTTCAATGAGTACAATTTAAATTCTGGTGTTGGATCATCATTGATGCTTACCACTACATAGTTTTGAATATGTGTTGTCATTGTTTTCAACAAGTTTCTCAAATGCAATTTCTCCGCTAGTATCTTCTACAACTTTAACTGATTGTGCCAAACTAGGGAAAAAACATATTCTAAAACACTTATGTGATAGATTCTTGCTAGTAACACTTCTCAATAAATTTGTTTTTGACTCTTTGATGTTACTAAATTGATTTGTTCAGAAGAGAATATAGTTGATGAATAGTGTTAGCACCTATTTCTTTCCCAAAAGTTATTCAAATGGCTATTTAGGCAATAAATGTTTTCAATAGTAACTTTTCTACTGATAGACATCGCTTTTGTCTGATAGTGATACTTTTCACTGATTACTATCCTTTCACTTGCCTACCGATAACTATCAATCTTCAAGATGATAAAGAAATTATATCTAGTACTAATTAAACTCCATTAGATGTGTCTAGTAAGAGTTCCATTATGTCTCTACTATGCTAACATGTGATCCATCTTATCTTTCCTTGTAAAGGGATAAACAAATTTAATAATTTCTTATCGGTCCCTAAGAAAAAACTTACTTTCTTAGTTTGATGATGAATCCTCCTTCCCCAAGGTTAGAGGGTTTCCTTATTGAATGTTGACTTTCTCCTTCTTGATCCACGTTTTCTTCATGTTATTTCTCACTTTTTCTAGATTAATTACTTCTTTTCCTTTGGTATCTGCATTAATATCTTTTTGGTATCTACAATTTTGTGTGATATGTCCATACTTGTGATAGCTGAAGCCTAATATACTAGTTGATCTCCATGGTCTATAATTTCCTCTTGGATTCCTTAATCTTTATTTCATCAACATATGTCCAAAGTATCCAAAAATGGTAAACATTATTGAAATATTTCCTTCTCTCCTCTATATGCTTATCAGTTTAGCTGCTATTCTTTTTGGTAAAACTATTGATCTACAGTGTTCAGTTTTATGTTTGTACCGATTGCAGGTATAACCATATTTTAAGAAAATTCCTTTAGATGATATGATGTTAGATCTAAATCTGCATTTTCTTTCCCGATATCTAAACTTATTGCAACTATAACAATATCCATTAAAGGGTATACCACTTGAAATGTTGACTAATCTGCTTCTATAGATGTTTGATGAGTGACCAAGCTTTCCACAATTATAACAAGTAGGTCTTATTGGTTTCTTTCCTTCTATTTTGGTAGGATCCTTTGGCTTTTTTGATTGATCTTTTGCTTCTTCTTTTGATGATTCACTAATTTCAAAATTTTTATTACCGATATACCCTAGACCAGTTGTTTTTCCTAATCTTCTTTGATTTTCCAATTGGTCATCAATATTTGCATGATTTGATCAAACTGATTTAGTCTATCATTTACTTCATTTTCATCTTTCAAATTCATTTTCAAGGTCTCATCTTCATTTCTTAGATTTTTGTGCTTGACAAGTATTTTTTTATTTATTCATTTGAATCTTTTGTTCTTGGAAAGTATTTTTTTGTTTTCTTCATTTGTATCATTTATTTGTTCACCCAATTTATTATTTTCATTTTTTAGTTTCTCAATGATGTCATCTCTATCTTTGATCATTATTTCCATATTTCTCTTATCGGCTCCAAGACTTACATTGGCTTCCTTGGTAGTCTTAATTTTTTCAAGTATTTCAACCATTTGTATGGCTTCACTTTCAAATTCATTTTGTGCTTCATTCAGGTTTTCTTTTAGATCTATGTTCCTTTCAAATAGATTAGAAACTCTTTTTTTATCTTCTTCAGAGTTTGTACTCTTTTATAATAGTTCTTCAAGGTTTTCCAGACTTCTCTGTAGGCATTCTATGAGTTCTTTTCCTATTGTAAATGATGCTCTTAACTTATTCTTTAGATTTTCAATTTTTGCAAGTGCTTCTTCTAGGGCTTCTTCCAATTTTCTTTATTTCTTATACCTTTACATATTTCTAGATCTACTCTCAAGTTGTTAAACTTACCTCTTTAGAGAACTAAGCTTTAATACCAATTGTTGATTGGAAAGATCAGGTACTAAGAGGGAAGGAGTGAATCAGTACTAACAGATTAGTATCAATTCAAATTTTTAGTCTTTAGTATATAATTTCATTTCCTATTTACCAATAGTATTTTTCATATTGCTAATATATTGTAATTGAAATAACATAAAGAAAATAACTATAACTCATCAAATGATTCACATACCCATAACACAAAAAAATTTGTCACAACTTCTCTTGGTTAGAGGGAAAAAATGTGGTGGGGATGGTACCTCCAACCATTCACTGTAGCTAAAAAGAGTTTTCCAATTAAGGCTACAATGTGTCACTTTCTAAGTCACTCAACTGGTAAGGAGTGACTGATACATGGTTAAGTGTACCTACATTCTTGTTAAGACTATGAACTTCTAAGAGATTTTATCCTACCTAATGCAGGATTCACCATGTTAAAAGATTTACAATGAGTTCATAAAATAGAACTTGTAAGTACAGTTAAAGAGTAACCGATTAAGAGATTTCACAATCTTTTCAGTAAAATGTTAGGAATAAAACAAAAAGAAATTTGACCTATTTGTGCTTTCCTCCAAAGCTTTTCAGATCCCTTATGTTCACTATCTATGTCTTCCAACTCTTGTTTGCCTTCACTGCTTTCTATACGCCTATGTATCTTTTTCACTCTCTATGTCTTCTATCAATCCTTTGAATCTTTATATGTTTTTATCCATTGAACCACATAATCATGACCTTAGATCTTGGGGTTCCTTGATCTTGATTGTTTCTATAAAATGTTTTTCTCATTTCCTCTATTAGCTATAATACTTATCTTCTTTTATCTAATAACTATTGGATTTTGATCACTAACTCTGATATCTACTATAGTGTGTCAATAGTATAACTCCCATAGTTAAAATTAATGATAAAACTTATCTTGATATTTCTGACATGAACATCAAAGATTCTCCCTCGAAAGAAAGAAAAAATATTTAACAAGGAAAAGATAAAACTAGAGGACCAAAAAATGACACCCACTAGAAGAGGAAGCTAAGAGAGGAAATGAAATAAAATCTTGAAAAATCTTATCCAAAGTATTCAAAGATAATATTTCAAAACAAAGAGCTAGGATGGCTAACTAATAGTCCTCTAAAAATGGGAACACCAAGAAATTGAAGAAAATAAAGGTGTTTATTTATGGCTTCATAATAAAAATTTATATTTTATACCCATGGTGACAACAACATTTCAATAAGAATTTAGATTAATATGTCTTAAGTTGAAAGAAGATCATCTAGGGATTTTTGTTTGTGCAAGGAGGTTAATCCTTCCCTTTATCAAGAGGATGAAATAGTTTCCACTCTCCTACTAGACTACATAGATGAGGTATTATCCCTTAGATGATTGTCTAGAACCTCACTTCTAGTCAAGTGTCCATATCCATGATGATATTATTTACTTGACAGTCATTAATATTTCTCGACCACTAATCATGCATCCATAACCTGAGTAGAGTTTCTAAGATGACCTAATTTTTGCATTTTTTACTTTCTTTCTTTTCTTTTTCTTTTCATTTTATTGTATGCCCTTTCACTTCAGTATGCATGAATTGTTATGATATCATCCTTCCAAGTTAGCTACCAAGGTGGTAGTAAGAAACCTCTGATTTTTCAACTAGCATGTGAGGGAAGGACATCTCATCCTCATTAATATAGGTTTTTAAATGTGAAGCATGTGAAATCTAGGATGGATATCACCAATTTGATGAAATGACTAGTATTAATGCATAAATAATATGAAAGATGTGTTACTAAAAAAAAGATATCAAATATGACATTTCATTTTAAGCTAGAAGTTAATGTACTTACCTTTTTTAGAGTTTGAGGTATATGGATCTCCTCTAAAGGCATATTAGATATAAAAAACTTGGCTCAAAGTATCAAAAATAGATAAGTGACAACTCTCAGAAAATAGGCAAGGTACTTTTGCATAATTGGAAATATATTCTCTAACATAAATTAAATAGAAAACACCTACGTAAATAATCTCTTACTCTTATAAAAAAGGCAATTCATTCAGAAGGTGGGATGGCATTTAGAAAATCCTGAGAGTTGAGAGTGTATGAATTAGGATGCTTAGCCAAGAAGAATGGATATTCCCATTAGATTGACTATGTCATTACCTTAGGATCCCTTCTTATAACTCATAGATGATGATGGGTTGGCCACGTTGGTTTAGACAAATGACATGTTGATTCTCACTACCCTAAAATGGGTCCTTACAAAATATTTTATACAAAGTGAGGACCACTATAGGATAAACATAGACATTAATTATATGTTTATAGGCTCTCTTCTAGACTTGGGAGAGCCTAGGGATATAATAATTTCTCTTGCAGTGAGGTTTTTTGGAAAAATTATATGCAGTAGGCTCACGAAGGTTCTTTTTGTGGCTCGTGATAGTATTGGGTTGCCACTGGAAACTGACCTCAAGATTTACCTAGAGATGGGAGTGGAGGTTTTGTTTATGCCCTTTGTAATAAATTTAAAATACCATCCCCTTGAAATTAATCATTGTTATATAAGGCACGAGGCCAAATTTCTTAAGAAATACCTTGACCCTAGGGTGAAAATGTAAAAGGAGGTGATAAAGGAGTTCTACCAAAGGGTCATGTTTGAGGAAGCCTTAGATACACCTACTAGGTAAAGTGGAGAGGGTTATTCCAGCTTGGAAGAAAATTGGTTGGGAAGTAAGGATGAATCGGTGATGACAAACCCAACTCTAAAGACATGTGACCTGCACTTGGAAAATGTTTTTTCTTTTTAAAAAAAAATTTATTATGATATATATGTAAAATTGATGAAAGAATTTTGTTAGTTTTTTAAAATTTTGAAATGTATATAGAAGGATCAATAAATATAATATATATATTTTATCAGATAAATCCTATTTCTACATATAATTCTTTGTCATTTTATTACTGTGAAAGCTCTTAATTCTTTATGTTTGCCAAAATTACTTTAAAGTACTTCCATAAAGAATCATAATATCATAACATGGGGTTTCATTACCATACACAAAATGATAACAAAGTAAAGAGTGCCTTTCTAAGAACATGTGCATAAAAATGAGAAAACCTTGTTTCATTGGAACACTTTCTCTTAAAAAACAAAAAGGGTTTAGTGTAGTGTTAAAATAAAATCACTGTTAAAGATGGAAAATTACAACCAACAATGATAATCATGAAAGACCAACTTTAACTAGAAAGGGACTGATGACTATACATGGGACACCAGAAATGTGTCCTTTCTCTATAGAACTATTAAAACAAAAAGACACCACATAAAGAAAAACCTAACTATTTACACTAAGACACAACTAACTCTCTACAAGAAGCCATTTACTGGGATTGGAAAATAGCCATGCTTGTGGCCTAGCTTTCTCTTTTCGATTAATGGCTCTAGAAAATTGTGGTAAAAGAAAATTAACATGGGTATTAACCTTTTAGGGTGTAAAACATCAGAGGTCACAAAATCATGACTCAACTTGGATACTTTCTCTGAGATCATGTGAGATGGTGTCTCAACTTCTTTGACAAGACTCTTATCATGCTCTAATGTAAGTATGACTTCGATAGACTTACAATCTAGTGGCTCTAAAAAATACCTGATTGGGCATTCATCAACCTTTTTGAAAGGATTTGTCATGATATATTATTTGATAGGTTCTTTGGGTAGGGGAGATGGTGGTTCTTCTTTCTATGATGTAGGGGATGACTCCATCTAGTCAGTCAAAGTCCATTCATCAAGTAAAGTGAAAAAGGTCTCTAGCTCATCCCAGAATTACATGTCATCATCTTCTTCTTATCTTTTCTCACTGAAGGGATCAGGTTGAGATTCATGTAGTGACACATATCTTGGAGGTGTCTCTACATCCTCTAAATTTTAGGAATAATAGTCCACAATACAAATGAGAGGGGAGGTGAATTAGTTGTGTGAAAGATTATTAAACTTTAAACTTTGAATAGCAATAGTATCAAATCTAATGAACACAATGAAAGCTAACACAATAACACAATATTTTTTTGTTGAGGAAACCCTGTTAAAGGTAAAACCCCGGTGGGAATTAACACCCACTAATGATGTATTGAGAGTATAGTATCCTTGTTAGAAGATCTAGCCATGTTAAGAGTTGATTAACATATTATAGTTCGTTGTCCTTGTTAAAGAGGATGAACCCTATTAGGAGTCAAGAAAAAGAAGGGTAGGCTCACTACCTAGGCTCATTTCCCAAAGAAGGTTATGTCCAACTTTAGAAATCACTGTTCACAATACAAGTGTATATCAATAAATACACAGTCTTTTGAACTGTCTGATATCAATTATCTTTGCTTGATCAGTTCCAGTGAAGTATACAATTATCCTCTACTCTACATCCAGTAGACACATTCTTAGATCTTCCATAATTCTCCTTTTACATCACATACATTCTCTCCATATCTTTCCAAAAGAAAATATCTTATATATATACCCTATTACATTCTACATGATTGGGTCAGCCAATTAGGATCTCCTAATATACAAACAATTACATAACTCCTTGCTAAGATACACATGGTATCTAAAACAAGTATACAACAATTACATTAAAAAAATTAAGGACCAAAATCCATAATTCAATTTTTCCATCCATAATACATGCTACATCTCTGAAGTCGGCTTCCAAATAGGTCATCTCCAGAACACATGCCACAACTGACATCGTCCTTCTTTTTTTACCTTACGCTAACCATCAAACATTCTTTAGTACCCTATCTTTCATACCTTAAGCTTGCATACATTGAATCTTCATCTCCTATATGATATTCCCAAAACATAGAGACTACTCTATCCACTTCCACTATCACTGTCCAGTAACTAGTCTTCACCAAATCTTTTGTAACTTAGCCAATATGCAATATTGCATCATGCAATCTTAGATATAAGATCAAAACACCTTAAAATACACTTCACATGATCTGAAACATCCGTATAGTATTTTTACACTATAGTAACCAACATGTTCTCTTCATAGAAACATATGTTGACATTAGTGACAAAACATGAATGAAAACAACAACAATTCAACATAGTGATTAAACATATTAAATGTGTCAACAATCTCCCCATTGCATTATAAATATCTAGCAATATCCCCCTATGGAATTGATGACAACATATGGGAAAATATATCAACCCAAAAGTATTCTCTCAGTACCTTTACCACATAGTCTCTTTACCCAATACATAGTCTCTTTCCTATAGGATTTTCACATAGTCTCTTTCCCCCTTTGATAGTAAAGGAAAAGGGTGCCATAATTCATCATCTATCTTCAACACCTATCTTCAACTATCACTCCCCCTAAGGAGTAGATCCCTACATCAAGTCCAGAATATGATACGGCTCTAAAAACCTCTGGACTGATGCATTCTTGCATCATTTAACTCATACTAGGAGGGGCTTGAACCCCAAGCATACCTATTAGATATTCAAAGGTATCTTTTGGCAATGACTTTTTAAAGATGTCTGCTATCTTTTCCTTTATGCTAATGTATTCCAAATTTATTTCCTTCTCTGCTACCTTATCTCTCAATAAGTGATACTTAATAGAAATATGTTTGGTTTTAGAGTGCATCACAAGATTCTTTGACATATTAATTATACTGGTGTTATCACAATGGATAACCATTGGTTCATCAAAAGTTATTCCAGTATCTTTCAACATTTGTTTCATCCAAACAATTTGAGTGTATTTAATATTAGTAGCAACATATTTTGATTCTATAGTAGATTGAGCTATACAAACTTGTTTCTTACTTAGCCATGAAACTAACTTTTCCCAAGGAAAAATACACCTCCACTAGTACTCTTTCTATCATCAATATTCCTTACCCAATCAACATCAATATAAGAATGAAGTTCAAATTCATCATTTCTATCATACTGTAAGTCATAGTCTATTGTTCCTTTTAGATATCTAAGTATCCTTTTAACAGTAGCTAGGTGTGTCTCTTTAGGTTCTGCCTGATATCTAGCCACAATTCTAACAACATTAGCAATCTCTAGTCTGGTGTGATTTAGATATTATAATCCACCAACCATTGATCTATACTTGATCTAAAAAAAAAACTTTGTCTCATCATCATTTGTTAGATTATTACCAGTCACTATAGGTGTACCAACTGGTTTACACTCTTCCATTTGGACAAACGTTTTCAACATTTCTTTAAGATACTTATTCTGAGAAATAAAAATTCCATTCTTTCTTTGATTTATTTGCAGTCCAAGAAAGAATTTCATTTCTCCTATCATGGACATTTCAAATTCATTTTCCATCTCTTTCAAAAATTTCTCACACAATTTATGATTGCCTCCAAAGATAATATTATCAAAAAAAACTTCTATTATCAAAACTCAATCTTCACTAGTTCTTAAATACAAATTACTATTAGCATTATCTTTTCTGAACCCAATGCAAAGTAAGTATTTGTCTAACCTTGCATACCAAGCCCTTGGAGCTTGCTTCAGTTCATACAGTGCCTTCTTCAACTTGCATACCAAGCCCTTGGAGCTTTCTTTAGTCCATACAGTGCCTTATTCAACTTGCATACCATATCTCCATCTTTGCATAGAGGAAATCCATTAGGTTGTTCTATATACACTTCTTCTTCAAGATCCCCATTCAAGAATGCAAATTTCACATCCATCTGATATACCTTGAATTTCTTATGTGCACCATAAACCAAGAATAATCTCACATCTTCTATTCTAGCAACAAGAGAAAATGTCTCTTCAAAATCTATGCCTTCTTGTTATGAATACCCTTTACATACCAATCTTGGTTTGTTTCTTAGTACAACTCCTTCATTTATTTTGTTTCTAAAAATCCATTTAGTTCCTATTACTTTTTTGTTTTAAGGTCTAGGAACCAATTCCTAAGTGTTATTTTTCTTTATCTAATCTAACTCTTCCTTCATAGCATTTATCCAAGATTCATTTCTACAAGCTTCATCTGTAGTCTTTGGTTCAACTTGAGAAATCAAACAAATTTCTTCTCTACCCTTTGATCTAGTCATTACTCCTTGATTTGTATTGCCAATAAATTTTTTTTAAGGATGATTTATCTTGACATACCTCAGAGTCTTTGGAATCTTAGTAGCCTCATTTGTTTCATCATCACAAGTCTTTTTTTTGCATTCAACCTCAACAAGATCTTCTTCTTCTTCAGTAGTAGCCTCCTTGATCTCTATATTCGTATTACAATCATACATTCTCTCATGTATCTGAAATCTTTCATCTATCTTCACATTGTTACTTTAAATCATCTTTCTTAATCTCAGATTAAGAATTTTTTAATCCTTTCTCTTAGTATAATAACCAAGGAAAATTCCTTCATCACTTCTAGCATCAAATTTCCCTATCTAATCATCTCGTTTGATATAGCATTTACTACAAAATATTCTAAAATATTTTATAGTAGGAGTATGATCAAACCATAATTCATAAGGAGTCTTACTTGTACCTTCTCTTATTTAAATTTTTTTCAATGTGTACACTATTGTCCTAACAACTTCTCTCCAATGCATATGAGATATATTTCCTTCAAGTAACATTGTTCTAGTAGCATCCAGTATTGTTCTATTCCTTTTCTCTATTGTCCCATTCTGTTGTCGAGTCCTAGGAATAAATGTCTATCTTTTTATTCCATGGTCTTCACATTATAAATTGAAAAAATCTAAAGTAAACTCTCCACTTATGTCTGACCTCAAATATTTTATCTTTAAACCTAATTCATTCTCTACTTTTTCTTTGAATATCTTGAATTTATCAAAGTCTTCTAATTTCTCTTTCAAGTAAGTGACCCACATCATCCTAGAAAAGTCATCAACAAAAAGTATAAAATACCTTTTACCATAGTATGATCTTGTCCTTGTAGGTCCACATAGGTCTGTATGTACCAGATCCAACTTTTGTTTTGATGTATACGCTTTACTTTTATAACTGTTTCTAGTCTATTTTTCAATAACACATTCTTTGCATACATTGTTAGATGGTTTCACAATATTTGGTAGATCTCTTACTACATTAGTCAAATTGGCCTTCACAATATTATCAAAATTAACATGACAAAATATTTTTTTCCATAACCAACTGTCATCTACCTTCACAACAAAAGAAGATGCTCCAAATGTATTTAACTCAAACACATTACCTCTAGATTTAGTACTGATTGCAATTAAGTTTCATGTCTTACCTATGATAAAACATTTCCCATCAAAGAACTTTAATTGAAATCCCTTATCCATTAGTTGTCCAACACTCAACAAGTTATGCTTAAGTCCATCAACAAAAAATACATTTTTAGTATTAGTCTTTCCATCCAAAGTAATATATCCCACTCCTATGATAGATTTAGGAACATTGTCTTTGAATATTACAACACCACCATCATACTTCATTAATTTAACAAACTTATTTTTGTCTCTAGACATATTATGTGAGAAACCATTGTCTATAATCCATTCAGATTTCTTGTCAACATGTGATACTAAAGCTTTTTCGTCATGTACTAGTTTTTCATCTTTTATAGAAATAAATCCAATCTCCTCATAATCCAAGTCATCATCATCAGAAATACCTTCACTAGCATAATAACATTCCTTATCCTTTGAATATTTAGACTTGAAAAACTTAGGTTTGTGCTTAGGAACTCTTGTAGGACATCTAGATGAAAAGTGACCTATCTTATTGTATGAAAAACATTTCAAAGGTAACTTTCCTTCAAATTTACCCTTACTTCTATTTTCTCTTCTAAAAATTAGTGCAGCTAGTTCATCCATTTTTCTCTCTTGTTCTTGTATCTATTCTCATTCTTCAGCATATTCACTGAGCTCTTCTTTTATGTTCTCACTACTGGTGCTCAGAAGTGTAGACATTATCTTCTTATGTGTAGATGTTTTAAATGTAGTTTCAACTTTAGGTATAGAATCTCCTATTTCTTTAGCTTCAAAGGTAGTTAGCTTGGCAATCAACATTTCTCTGCTAAATTTTGGAGTCAAAGATATAATCTCTTCTATAGCCTGAATTTTGGTCTTGTAAATAGGTGTCAATGATCTAAGAATATTTGAAATAACTTCTTCCTCTTCAAAAGTTCCTCCACAATTTCTGATTCCAATCACATCCTATGTAACTCTTTGTACATAAGCCCTAACACTTGCATCATCCTTAATTTGTAGCTTTTCCATCCTATTTTACTAGTTGTGTAACTTTTCTCGCTTGGTAAACTAGTCTTCTTCATATAATGCTTCTAACCTTATCCAAATCTTGTGTACAGAATCTAGATCTTTTACTTCAATAAATTCTCCTTCTAAGAGTGTGATCATCAGTGCTTCCCTTGCGACCATATTATATAAAAATATCTTCTTCTCATCATCAGTATCTTTTTCCATTTCATCCTCAGTCTTCATAGCCACTTGATTCTCTATAATCATCCAATAGTTAATGTCCAAACATATAAAATGAGTTCTCATCTTGTTCTTCCAACTATAAAAAATTTTAGGATCAAATTTCAGACTATACTTCCTATAGAATGCCATCTCCAAGATCACCTCAAGATATTAAGATTTCTCTCTAAGACCAATAGCTCTGATACCAATTGTTAGGAATAACATCCCACAATACAACTGAGAAGGGGGGTGAATCAGTTGTATGAAAGATTATTAAACTTTAACCTTTGAATAGAAATAGTATCAAATCCAATGAACACAATGAAAGCCAACACAATAACACAATATTTTTTTTTTGAGGAAACCCTGTTAAAGGTAAAACCACAGTGGGAGTTACATCCCACTAATGATGTATTGAGAGTATAGTATCCTTGTTAGAAGAACTAGTCTTGTTAGGAGATGATTAAAATATTACAATACAATATAGTCCTTGTTAGAGGATAGACCCTATTAAGAGTCAAGAAAAAGAAGGGTAGGCTCACTGCCCAAAGAAGGTTATGTCCACCTTCAGAACTCACTATTCGCAACACAAGTGTATATGAAGAAATACATAATCTTTTGAATTGTCCGATAGCAACTATCTTTTCTTGATCAGTTCCAATGAAGTATACAATAATCCTCTACTCTACATCCAACAGACACAAGCTCATAGCTTCCACAATTCTCCTTTTACCTCACACACATTCTCTCCATATCTTTCCAAAAGAAAAGATCTTACATATACACCCTATTACATTCTACATGATCAGGTCGGCCAATTAGGATTTCCTAATATACAAACAATTACATAACTCTTTTCTAAGATATACACGGTATCTAAAACAAGTATACAATAATTAAATTACAACAATTAAGGACCGACATCCTTAATTTAAGTTTTCCATCCATAATACACACTACATCTCTCAAGTCAGCTTCCAAATAGGTCATCTCCAGAACACTCACCATAGTTGATGTCATCCTACATTTACCTTGTGCTGACCATCACACATTCTTTAGTACCCTATCTATCATACCTTAAGCTCACATACACTAAATCTTCATCTCTTGTAAGATATTCCTAAAACACAGAGACTAACTCTATCAACTTCCACTGTCACTGTCTGGTAACCATTCTTCACCAAATATTTTGTAACTCAACCAATATGGAATATTGCATCATGTGATCTTAGATATAAGATCATAATACCTTCTAGTACACACAATTGACTTTTCATGATCTGAAAAATTCATACAGTGTCCATAAACTATAGTAACCAGCCTGTTCTCTTCACATAAACATATGTTGACATCGGTGAAGAAACAAGAATAACAATAGTAGCAATTAAACGTAGTGATTAAATATATTAATTGTGTCAACAATATCCCCATTACATTAGCAATATACAACATTAAAGCTTTCATATTAGAAACTTCATTATCTTCTATGAAACAAGGGAGCTCAAAAAAGAGGAAACATGTATCATTAGCCTTTGGATATTTCAAAGAGGGGTTGTCTTCATTTTCTTGTGTTGGATGTGGATCTTTCTTATCTTTCTCACTTTTAAATTTGACCTCCAAACTTATAGGAAACCTTTGAACAATTAAATTATATCAAACATTAGGGACTAAAATGAAAGCTCTAAAAAATCATTCCAAATAGGTTCATCTCCCGTCGAACATGAAAATTCTAAACCTCTTCATTTTTGGCTTGATTCTTCACAATAGGCTCTTTGGTGTAGGAGCACCTTCTTTCTTTATGTTTGAATTCTTTGTGTGTGTTGGATTTCCATAAGGTCATCTTGACCATGTGTATGGGATCCATTTGGGATATGTAGTCCTAGAAGGTCTTAGGTAGAGTAATGAGTCTTACTTGCCCAATATGGGATATATTGCTAGGATATAATGTTAGGTCTTTTTTTTGAGGTTTTCAAAATGGATAAATGTTTTGAGGGCCTAGATAGAGTCTAGGACTCCTTGTTAGCTTCCTAAGCCCTTTGGGGAAGCAAGTTTGAAAATTTGTCATCATAGTTGTAAAAGTTGCTTAGCAACTTTTGCAACTTTTGAAAAGTTGCTCGGTATAATTAACCTCAATGCCTAAAATAATGATTAAGGGTCTTAATCCCTTAATAATCAAATCCTAAGACTATTTATGTTTGTGTGGGCTCATATACCAAGGTTGGAGGTCATACTATACAGAAAATATATTCTGAGTGTGTGTGCACAATCTATTTTATATTGATTTTGATGGAGCGCTGAGTTAATGGAAGGAATGTTTGTCTGAATTAGATCTCTTAGTTAATGTGTGGTGTTTTTTGTGAATCTAATTTATATTTCTCAAATTATTTTATGGTTTCATTCATATTTGGTTTCCTTACTTTAATCTTTCCTAAAACTCCTGGTTCTCTGATTTCAACCGAGGAGCTTGCACAAATAAGGGTCTAACTCAGTATCCCATCGTTCAATCTATATGACCTTTTGGAGATAGTTATTAGAGCCCATGTGTGTATCATAAATGGAATGAGGGGCCTTGTAATGCATGCTAATTATTTTTACAATCCAGCCCTAGGCAAGCCCATGCTAAGCTCGGCTAGGAAGGATTGAGGGAAGTAGCAGTATAGATTGCAGAGGAGTGATGGGAGCTAAATGATAGAAGTTTAGGGTCTTGTGTATTTTCATTACCAAGACCTAGATGTAATAATAGTATCTGATAAATCCATTTGATGAAGGAAAGTCATATTTTTCTTCACTAGTTCAAGGAAGGCCTAAAACTCCTCTAAAATACCTATTTTTAGTAAGGGGTTTGTACAACTAGGGAGACACCAAAAAAATTTGAAATCCTTGAGGTGTTTCATAATATAGAAAGGATCCATAATTTATTTGTAGGGTCCTTTGGGATGGATCAAGGCTAAAGTTCTATTTTCTCAGAGAGGAGGTCTAATTCGATCATTTCCTTGTAGCCCTATTTTCCAAAGGAACTACTAAATCGGTAAGAAGAATGGGTGAAGTAAAGATTGAAACATGTGAAATAACATATCTTAAGACATTTTACCACACCTCCTTGCCTCTACATGATTCATATTTCATTGGGAGGTGTAATACCCTTATTCTAGCTTAAGGGACACTAGGTGTTTGAAGAAGCCTAAAAGCATGAAGATAAGCTTGAGTTGTTGAATCACTTGTGATAGCTTGGCTAGGTATAAGACTAGGGGATTGAAACATTCAAGGAATCCTATAGGTCATTGGTGTAGGTATCTACACTTGAGGGTCACTAGGTGAACCCAAGAGCAAGAGCTTGTGATAAGCTCCTTCCCAACCTCCCTATCAGATTGGTATTAGAGCCCCAAAAATTTTTGGTATTGCATAGTGCATGTCAAATTGTGAGTCTAGTGGGTCTTCAATCATAGTTCCAATGTGGAGTAATCCAAGAAGGTTGAGGACCAAGAGATGGATAATAGGATATTGAGAGAGAAGTTAGCTCAATTGGAACAAACATTGAGTGAAGTGCAATTGAAAGAAGATGAAGTTAGTGACAAGTTGTTTTGGCAAGAATCCAAGGAGAAGGAAATACCTGAGGAGGATAAAACTCTAGAGTCAGACCCTGTATTGTAGGAGGAACCACTTTTAAAAGCATTAAAAGCCCTGAATGGAAAATCCCTAGAGGGAATACCATTATTTAGTGGTAAGATGGAACCTGACATAATCATGGAATGGATAGATGGCATGGAAAATCAATTTCAATGTGATGGGATTAGTGAAGCACAAAAAGTCAGAATAGCCAAGTCTAGACTTAGAGGCTCTACCTTAACATGGTGGAAATTCATACAAACAGAGAGGGAAAAAGAGGGAAAGAACCCAATCTTGTCTTGGAAGGGCATGGAAAACAAAATCAAGGATGCCTACATGCCTGAGGATTATGAGATTTAGCTACAGAAGAAAAGATAGATTTTAAGACAAAAAGACCTAGATGTGAGTTCCTACACTGAAGAATTCCAAAAGCTTTGCATGAGATCTAATATAGAAGAGGATGAGAGTGTTAAGGTGGCCAGATATTTGAATGGTTTGAAATGGAGCATAAAAGAAGAGATGGTTCTTCTCATTCCTAAGACTATACACCAGTGCTATCAACTAGCTATCAAGATTGAAGAGAAAGGGAAGAGGAAACAAGATCAAACCTCCAAGAATAGAGGTAGAGGAAGAGATCAAAGGGGACATAGGGGAGGCTACCAAGGTAGAGGAAGTGAGCATAGGAGTCAAGGATATTCTAAACTAGTAGAACATGGTAGTGAGACATCATCTAGAGAAAGTTTTGGCAAAGGAAGAGGACACCAAGGCAGTTTAAACAGAGGGAGAAGCTTAGATAGGGGTAGATCATATTTTTATACCATGAAATGTTATTATTGTGGATAGTTGGGACATCCAGCATATAGGTGCCCAAACAAGACATCTTCTTCTAATTATAAAAAGAGGGTAGTATACACCCAAGAGGACACTTCAAGTGTCAAGTCACTGGAAGTGAATCAAATAGAATCAAAGATGGGTGAGAATCTCATGTTTAGAAGAGTCTTAATCAAACAAGAAACTAAGGAAGAACCAAGGCAAAGGAGAGCACTCTTTAGAGTGAAATGTAGGATCATGGGTAAGGTCTACAAAGTGATTTTTGATTTAGGATCAACTGAAAACATTGTAGCAGAGAAGGCAGTGAAGAAACTTAACCTTCCCAAAGTACCCCACACCAATCCCTATAAGGTCACATGGCTAAATAAAGGCCAAAGTGTATTGGTTAATGAGAAAGCATGGATTGAATTCTCCATTTCTAGTTATAAGGATAGGATACTGTGTGATGTATTCCCTATAGATGCATGCCACTTATTACTTGGAAGGCCCTAGCAGTTTGACAGAGAAGCCATCTACAATGGAAAAGACAATGCTATTACCTTCAAGAAGGATGGGAAGGAATTCAAAATTCAATCTCTATTATAGGAAGAGGGAGAACAATCTAGGACCCCTAATGTACTATTGAGTAGTAGGAAGGAGATGCTAAGTACACTCCAAGAAGAGGATAGTGCCAGCTATGCTATAATGGTAAAACCAAAAGTGGAGAAGCCTAATCAAACATCCCTACCTACTAAAATTCAAGAGATGCTTAGCAGATACAAGGACATTGTGAGTGATGAAACACTTACAACCCTACCACCTAAGAGGTCCATAAGTCATGAAATTTACTTCATTCTAGGAGCCTCATTTCCAAACAAGGCATCATACAAGCTTACACTGGAGTAGAATCAAGAGATGGCTAGGCAAGTTCAAGAACTATTGGATCAAGGGCTCATTATGAAGAGCATCAGCCCATGTGCTATACTAGTTGTGCTAGCATCCAAGAAGGGTGGAAAATGGAGGCTTTGCATTGATTCAAGGGCAATTAACTAGATCATAATAAGGTATACATTCCCCATACCTAGAATAGAGAATTTGATGGATTATTTGAAAGGAGCACATTAGTTCACCAAGCTGGAATTGAAGAGTGGCTACCATCAGATCGGGATCAAGGATGGAGATGAGTGGAAAATAGCATTTAAGACCATTAAGGGTCTATATGGATGGCTTTTAATACCATTTGGGCTTACCAATGCCCCAAGCACATTCATGAGGTTAATGAATGAAGTGCTGAAGGATTACATAGGCAGATTTGTGGTGGTATATCTTGATGATATACTCATCTTTAGTAATACCAAAGGAGAGCACTTGGCACATGTTGAGATAGTACTCAAGAGGCTTCATCAAGAATAGTTAGCAATCAACCTAGAGAAGTGTGAATTTCTCAAGCAAGAGCTAGTTTACTTGGGCTTTGTGGTATCCAAGGGTCTACTAAAAATGGATCTAGACAAAGTGGAAGCAATCACAAGTTGTCCTACACCAACATCAAGGATAGCAGTGAGGATTTTTCCTGGACTTGCACAATTTTATAGGAAGTTCATAAGGAAATTTAGTGGGATATGTGTGCCATTCCTAGACACTATAAAGGGTTGAGTGAAGACCAAATTCAAATGGACAATAGAAGCTAACAAAGATTTGAAGAGCTAAAGAAGCAAGTGGCAACACATCCCATCCTCCTATTACCTAGTTTTGACAAGCTATTCACTTTGGAGTGTGATGCAAGTGGTATAGCAATGGGAGGAGTGATAAACCAAGAAGGCAGACCCATAGCATTTTTTAGTGAAAAGCTTAATGAAGCTAAGAAGAATTATTTAGCATATGACTTAGAACTATATGCATTGGTTTAGTCACTTAGGAAATGGAGACACTATCTCCTACCTAAAGAATTTTTAGTGTTCACCAATAATCAAGCACTTAGCTATATTAACACTTAAGAAAAGTTAAGCAATAAACACTTGAAATGGATGGAATACCTACAAGATTTCACCTTCACCATCAAGCACAAGAAGGGACACCTAAACAAGGTAGTAGATGCATTAAGCAGGAGGTTGTTGATAGTCTAAGAGGTTCAGTTACAAAGCATTGGCATTGAAAGTTTCAAGGGACTCTATAGTGAAGATGAAGACTTCTCTGAAGCATACAAGGTATGCACAAAATTTGAGAACCATTTCCATTGTCCATTATCTGAATACACCTTGAAAAGTGGGTTATTGCTCAAAGGGAATCAGCTATGTGTTCCCAAAGGTTCAATGAGAGAGAACCTCATCCAAGAGAAGCACAATGGTAGTCTAAGTGGGCATTTTGGTATCAACAAGACACTAGAATTGGTGCAGAGATTCTACTATTGGACCAAGATGCCAAAGGACGTTAGAAGGTATGTAGAGCAATGTGTGGTATGTATGAAAGCAAAAGGAGGATCTATCAATGCAGGTTTGTACCAACCCTTACCTATTCCAAATAGGCCATGTGAATGCATAAGCATGGACATTTTGGTGGGTCTTCCTAAAACTAAATTAGGATTTGATAGTGTGTATGTAGTGGTGGATAGATTCAGTAAACTGAGTCACTTTATCCCTTTTAGAACCACTCATGATGTAAGCTACATAGCTCTTTTTTTTTTCAAAGAAATTGTTAGGATTCATGGTTTTCCTTTAGGCATTATGTCTGATAGGGATGTGAAGTTCATGAGTCACTTTTGGAAGACTCTATAGAGGAGGCTAGGTATAAATATATCCTTTGGGTCAGCATACCATCCCCAAATAGATGGACAAATAGAGGTGATAAACAGGGTACTAGGAAACCTATTGAGATGCCTAACGAAGGAGTATGGGAAAACATGGGACATGATCATTCACCAAGTAGAATATGCCTACAATGATAGCATAAACAAGACCATAGGAAGGAGTCCATTTGAAATAGTTTATGGGATGCACCCAAGAGGGGTATCTGAACTCCGGGATCTAGGAGCCATGGAGCATAGGAGTGACCATGTTGAAGATTATTCTCAAACCATGAAGGATGTCCAAGAGAAGGTTAGGAAGAAAATCATGGAAGCCACCCAAAAGCTCAAGACCAAGGTGGACATGATAAGGAAGGATGTAAAATTCTTAGTAGGAGACTATGTCATGGTCCATCTCGACAAGTCAAGATTGAAGAAGGGGATACCTACCAAGATATAGATGAAAAGAGTGGGGACTTGTAAAGTGCTATCCAAGCATGGAAATAATGCCTACAAGGTAGAACTCTTGGAAGACCTAAACATCTCACCAATGTTCAATGTGGTAGACCTTATCAGATTCAAGGGACCTACATCAAAGGTCAATCAAGGCATTGGAGATATACTTGAGGATCTTAGTGACATAGTCCTACCTCCTAAAGAGGAGTCCCAAGATGAGAAGGTTATTCAATCAAGAGTGAATAAGAAGACTAGGAACAAAGAATACTTGGAGCATCTCATCAAGTGGAAGGGATGTCCTAAATCAGAAGCAACATGGATAGAGAAAGATGACTTCAAGAAGCATGGCATTGATACCTCTATCCTCTCCTCCACTAAATCTTAAATCTCTTGTGGTGTAGGGGGGGATTATGGTGTAAGAGAACCTTCTTTCTTTATGTTTTAAGTCTTTGTGTGTGTTTTATTTCCCTAACATCATGTTGACCATGTGTATGGGATCCATTTGGGATATGTAGTCCTAGAAGGTCTTAGGTAGAGTAAAGAGTCTTACTTGCACAATATGGGATATATTGCTAGGATATAATGTTATATATTTTTTTTGAGGTTTTAAGCATGGATAAATATTGTGAGAGCCTAGATAGATTCTAGGACTCCTTCTTAGCTTCCTAAGCTCTTTGGGGAAGCAAGTTTGAAAAGTTGTCATCATAGTTATAAAAGTTGCTTAGCAACTTTTGCAACTTTTGAAAATTTGCTTGGTATACTTAACCTCAAGGCCTAAACTGATGATTAAGGGTCTTAATCCCTTACTAATCACATCTTAAGACTATTTATGTTTATTTGGGCTCATATCCTGAGGTTGGCAGTCATACTATATGAAAAATCTATTCTAAGTATGTGTTCACAATCTATTTTATATTGATTTTGATGGAACAGTGAGTTAATGGAAGGAATGTTTGTCTGAATCAGATCTCTTAGTTAATGTGTGTTGTTTTTGTATGAATATGAATTATATTTCTGTAATTATTTTAGGGTTTCATTCATATTTGGTTTTCTTATTTCAATCTTTTCTAAAACTCCTGGTTCTCTGATTTCAACCGAGGAGCTTGCACAAATGAGGGTCTAAGTCACTATCCCATTGTTCAATCTATATAGTCTTTTGGGGATAGTGATTAGACCCCATGTATGTATCATAAATAGAATGAGGGGCCCTAGAATGAATGCTAAGTATTTTAACAATCCATCCCTAGGCGAGCCCATGCTAAGCCCGACTAGGAAGGATTGAGTGAAGCAGCGGTATAGCTTGCAAAGGAGTGATTGGAGCTGAATGATAGTAGTTTGGGGTCTTGTGTATGGTCATTCCAAAGACTTGGATGTAATCACAAGAGCTAATCAATCCATTTGATCAAGGAAAGTCATATTTTTCTTCACTAGTTCAAGGAAGGCCTAAAACTCCTCTAAAATACCTATTTTTAGTAAGGGGGTTTTACAACTAGGGAGACACCAAAAAACTTTGAAATCCTTGAGGTGTTTCATCATCTAGAAAGGATCCATAATTTATTTTTAGGGTCCTTTGTGATGGATCAAGGCTAAAGTCCTATTTTCTCAAAGAGGAGGCCTAATTCGGTCATTTCCTTGTAGCCCTATTTTCCAAAGGAACTACTAAATTGGTAAGAAGAATGGGTGAAGTAAATATTGAAACATGTGAAATAACATATTTTAAGACATTTTACCACACCTCTTTTCCTTTGAAAGCTTCCTAGTTCATTGGGAGGTGTAATACCCTTATTCTAGCTTAAGGGACACTAGGTGTTTGAAGAAGCCTAGAAGCATGAAGATAAGTTTGAGTTGTTGAATCACTTGTGATAGCTTGGTTGGGTCTAAGACCAAGGGATTGAGACATTAAAGGAATCCTATAGGTCATTGGTGTAGGTAGCTACACTTGAGGGTCACTAGGTGAACCTAAGAGCAAGAGCTTGTGATAAGCTCCTTCCCAACCTCCCTATCACTCTTCTTCCAAATAAGACTCCCTAACAAAGGGTTCCAATATAGGTAGGGAATGTCATAGGATTCTCTTCTACCTTTCAATCTCAACAATTATCAATTCTTAGTGATGCAATACCTATAATTTAGTGTTAAGGAATATAAAGAAAGCTAAACATTCAATAAAACAAGTTAAATAAACACTTATGAGAAGACCTACAAAATGAAGACAAAACCAACAAGAAAATGGAAAACTCAAAACATGAAAAGCCTCCAAAATGTAGAAGATTTTTCCAAAGATGGAGAGATGTGTTCTCAATAGATACTTTTCTCAAGCGTCAATGGTGCAAGGATTTTGGCATTATGAGGGTATGAATATAATCTTTGTTCTTCAAAATAGCATGATAACTTTACTCAAATAGTGGATGAAAATGAAGAAGAAGGAGGCTCAATTTATAGGAAAATGGGAGGGTGAATGGATGGTCAAGATGCAAAACTTGAGGAAGGGCCAAGATAGATTTGAGGGGGAGCACATGGATTGTGCTTTCTCAAATGCATCTCATTGTGACACGTGTCACAATGGGGAGCTTGGAAGAAATGGGGGAATGTAACCATTTTGGGAGATGTGAGAGGGGAAAAATGTGTAAGAGGAAGATGGAGTGTGTAAGAGATGTGTAAGAGCATTTAAGGTTGACATGAGGTGAGAGAATTGGGGGATGTGAGGATGTGACATGAGGGTTGACTTGTGCTTGCTTAGGATTTTCTAATCCACGGATTATGATTGTACAAATGTTTAGGAGGTGATTAGGCTTAGATTATGAGGGAAGTGGAGGGTTTAAGAGGATGTGATGGGAGGAGAGAGAATGAGTGGAGGGTTAGCTTAGCTAATCATGAGTCATTAGCTAATTAGGGAGGATTAGTATGGGTGAATAGTTTGGGTTGAGTATGAACTATAGATTAGGAGTTTGGGATGGTTTTGGTTAAGGGTTTAGAATTAAATATTCATTTAATTTTAAGTGAGAGGAAAAATGGTTTTATGAATTAATTTAATTAGATAAGTTTATCCATTTAAATTAATAGAAAAATATGATGGAATATGGATGAAGTGACTGAGAGGGGGGGGGTGAATTAGTCAACCATAAAAACACTTCACAATTAATTCTTTGCAGATCCCTTAGGATATCTTAACACTGTTATCTGTTTTAGCACTCGGTAAATAGATTGCAGTAACTTTGAAGATGCAGAAAGTATTAGCAATATTATCTTTAGATATTCATCAGCACATGTATATGATTGAGAAAGCAATTAAGAACACAAGAGACACAAGATTTAACGTGGAAACCCAATATGGGAAAAACCACCAATGTATCTAGATACTGATTTTCACTTTTCTGAAGTGATGCCCAGTTAGAAGCCAATCCGGTAAAAGGTTACAAAACACACTGTTAGGTGTGACCTTGTTAGAGGATTTAAAACACCCTGCAAGGAGTGGCCTGGTAAGAGGTCTTGAAAACAATTCAATGGAATTGTCACCTTGTTAGAGGATTTACATTATGGTTGTTAAACCAACTCGGTTAAGAGATTTAGAATTCACTGTTACAATGATAAGAAGGTAACAATGAAAAAGTAACCTGTATAATAATGCAACTGTCTTGCTGATTACAGATCTCTATTCTGCATAATTTTGATCCTTTCTAATCAAATAAATCTCTGCTGCTCCTCAAGGATATCTGAACATCCTTCACAAATTTGCATATACCTTTCCTTCTTTTCTTCTGTAAATCTTCTGCTGTATATATTTATTTTTCACTTTTGACCTTTTATTTATATGACTTTGGATTTGTCAAATCGACATTATTTAGTATAACAGTCGGCTGAATTAAGTAAATTCTTTTTGCAAAAATCCTTCAAGGGCCGACAGTGCTCGGTGACCATAACTTTCTATAATCTTTCGGTGACCAAGGGAACTCGGTAAACACCGACAATCCTTTACCTTAGATAACCGACTGAACTTGGTAAACACTATCTTTTCTCGATGACCGACTGAACTCAGTAAACACTATCTTTTCCTTCGATAACCGACTGAACTCGGTAAACACTATCTTTTCTTCGATGACCGACTGAACTTGGTAAACACTAAACTTTCTTTGGCAACCGAGTGAACTCGGTAGACACTACTTTTCTTCGATAACCGAGTGGACTCGATAAGCACTAATATTCCTGTCTGGCAGACCGACTGAGCTCGGTAGGAACTGATTGCTGCGGACTATGACATAGTGTGACATCAAAGACAATACATAATTGAGTAGCAATTTCCTTCAGACAATTGTTTCCAACAAAATAGGGATTAATTAATTATCAGACTATAGGTTTTTCATATAGATAATTAATTGCACTATAGTTAATTAATTAAATTAATTAACTAGGGGATGACATAAATTAATCAAATAATAATATTTAATTAATAGGATGTCCTAGGAGAAAACTAAATAAGATTAGTAAATAATGTAAACAAATTTAGGTGTCTACATTTTACCCCTCTTCAACATAGTGTAAAAATAATGCTATTTCAAAGATATTTTTAGCAATAACAGACGACACGAAGAATGGAGTTGGTAGTAGAATTTCCCTAGTTATGGGTTAGGATGTTAGACTGGGTGATGCCCCCTTGAGAGAGTGGTAGGGAAAGAAAAAGGGGCTCGGACGGTGTCTTGAAAAGAAAATGGGAAGAAGGGGTGTTGCAGGCTAAGAACAGGGATGAACAAGGAAAAGAGAGGTGAAAAAGGAAATGAGGAACAAGATTTGGCATGAGGGGAGAAAACAGGGGGCAAAAAGGCATCTAGGTGGTAAAATGGGGGTCTGGAAGGGCCTTAATAAGGGTCAGAGGGGTTAAAAATAGGTCATTTGCACACTAAGAGCTTAGAATTTGAGATTTTTGAGCTCTGATAAGAGAGGATGATATGACACATAGAGGGTGACCGACTCACTATGCCGGTATCATGCAACATGTCCAACATAATGGAGGGCCTGACTAACAAGTAGGCTTGAAAAATGCATCTTTTCATTATGTTTTTAAGGAATTTATTGCATGTGGGGTGGAGAGGACAAGCAATCCCATGAGTGTGGGATCAGTGGGAATGTGCCCGTACATGCAAGATGCATTCCCACAAAAGGTGGTTTAGGATGGGGAAAGGGAAAGGTTAAAGGACTTTTCGTGGGATTGTGAAAGTCCACAGGTTGGGAGGGAGCTTCTTCGGGACCGCGTTCCTATAAGAATGTCTTGTGAGACTGTGTTCCCAAAGTGAACCACACAAGGAGGCCGAAGAAAAGGAGTTCCCAGGGGGGGAGGGAGATGGGTAGTGTGGGTATGCGTTCCTACTCCCAAATAGGAATGTGATGCCATGATGGCAGGAATGCGGGGAAAGAAGTTCTATGCAAGAAGGTGGCCAGAATTAGGTTTGCAGGAACGTGGGGGAACAAAAAGGGGATGATGGGAAAGAGGGAAAGAAGAAATAGGTTTTTGGTATAGAAGAAAGTCTGACATTTTGGCTTGACTTGGATGCAGTGTTCTATGGATCGTTTGACGAGCTAGGAGTGACAATCCACAATTTTGGCGATTGGAGATCAGTTCACTCTACTAGAGTGGGCTCAGATTGATGCACTTGGTTTGGGTTACCTGGTGCAAATACCATGGAGGCATACATTCATGGCATTGGTGACAACACTCTGCAAGTGGTGGCACTGAGAGAGAGGGATGTTTCATCTGGCAACTAGGGAGATGACCGTAACCTTAGAGGATGTGTACCACATCTTTTGGTTACCGGTGCAAGGTACACTAGTGGTGGTAGGGTCATATATGTAGCTAGAGGTGATGGCCCCTTTTTTAGGGCCAAGTGTGTTATTGACACTACACCATGGGCAGTTACGCTTGGCGCAGCATGCAACACTAGCACCGGTGGGGAGATAGGTTTATTTCTTCATGTGTGGACTAGTGTAGGGGTATATTTCCCCAGACACTAAAGGGACAAGTGTAACATTGTCACTAATCCTAGAGATCATTCAAATAGTGGATGTGGGGGTCCCAACCTAGGAGACACTAATACTTGTCAAGATGTATCACCACCTACACCAGATAGTGTATCATGGAGCAAGTACCATGGGGAGGAGCTTCAAGTTTTCTTTTCTCATATAGGTGTGGGTGTGGGAGAAAATATAAGTGTTGCAGCCCTTAGGCTAAGTGGATAGATAGGTGGAGGAGCCAACAATGTATATCTAGGGGGAATTGGTGACATATCAAGGTGGTGGTGACACAAATTTTTGGTGAGAGATACTAGACAGGATCTAGGGTGGGATTACATGGCAACCATACCTAGGTCATGCATGGTGGGTAGAGGATGCAAGGGAGCTTCCATATACTACACTATTGACCTTTTTGACAGGGTGATGGGATTATATCATAGAGAAATATAGGCTAGACAAGGCCTCCCAATAGTTTGGGTTTAGGCAGGATGTGTTGAGGCCAGAGTGGTGGTATCAGTGCGCCACTCGAGAGAGGGTGTCAAAGTTTGGGGTAACTCAAGATAGGACGGGGTTTTTGGTTGAGTATCAGGCCATACTATCATTCTAGTGGGATTGGGTTGGTGGAGCAGTAGATTTCAGTACCACAGCACTATATGACAGATGGTTTCAGCCACCTAGACTAGTAGGGAGCTCATGGTTGCTATATAGCAAGGGAGAAATGCCTGTTTATGCAGGCTAAGGGAGGAGAGGAGGGAGGGGGAGAGGGAGAGTGGGAGGTGGAGGCAAATATGGAGATAGAGATGGGGGAGATGAGATGGATTTGGATGGGTGAGGGGATGGGACACAGATACCTAAAGGTACACCACCACTAATCAGATTCCCACACCAGCAGGCCACCACCACCAATAGGGCCACCACCACTAGTAGGGCCACCACTAGCAGTAGAAGTAGGGTCATCCAGTGGAGTGGGGGATGATGTAGCACGACACCTGGCCTCACTATAGGCTACATATGATTGGATGAGTTAGATGCTTTGAGATGCATTGGGGGAGAGGGACAACTTGAGAGGGGAGAGGGATAGCCTAATGATGGAGAGGAACAGTATGATAGCATGATTGGTACAGTCTATATAGGAGGGATTAATGATGATCAATGAGAGGAATCAGCTCAGGAGGGAGAGGCATGTGCTGTTAGCAGAGTGAGACCAACTAGCAAGAGAGAGATGGTTAGTGGTCAGAGTATGATCATATCCAAGGAGAGAGGGATATGATCATCCAATAGTGCATGATAGACACCACTACATGAGGCTCACAAGGTCGATCAAGAGAGGTATCACACCTCTAGTGAGAGATCATGAGAATGAGTGAATAGGTCAGGTGGTATAGGGGGATGTATCATGCAGTAGTGCCCATAGAGAGATGTCAGAATTACTGGCATCCTAGCAGCTTAGTGGTCATAGGGTCAGGGGCCATAGGGAGTTTAGGTGCAAGATTTGGTAGTAGCTAGATGGCAGGGGATAGCATGCCCATGATTGGCACATTTCACAGATCAGCTCAGGGGATTTGTTGGTCAGGGCACACATAAAGTCAACATCAGTTGATTAGCGGCTTGGTACAGATGGTAGAGGCCAAGGTCTCAGGGGCAAGGATGGAGGTAGACTCTAGAGTGGGTTAGAGAGTTGTATAGGTACAAGGTATAGGTACATAGGGTTTAGTGGGTAGATGGATAGCTTTACAAGATCCACCATAGGTGCACCCTCTAGGTGAGGATTTTTATATGGGGCATCCCTCAGGAGACATAGATAGGCAGTGATATGTTGCTAGCCAGATTCTTTAATTTGTAGCTTATTCATTGATGGGGGAAATAGTCCCTATGTATATGTATAGTTGTACTCTTGATGGACATGGACTAGGATAGACATTTATTATTTCTTTCTTTGGATTGGGACTTGTACTATTTTTATTTGCCATAATTTATATATATATGATGAGCTAGGTGGGATATGAGATGTAATGTATGAATGTATGGATCCATAGGATTTTCTAACATGGATGATGTAGGATGTGATGTTATTTTCTATATGTTGTAAGACTGACATGTGTGTGATGCAAGATGCGAGGTGCTTTATGTGATATGTGATATGATGTGTTTATATGAGATGAATGTTTTGATGATTTGTAGATGCAGGATGTGATGTAATTCTTTATATGTATGCTTTAGTATATGATGATCAAATGCTTTCATGAATGTTTCGATGTGTTAACAATGCAAGATAAAAAAAATATTTAACAATGAAAGATAACAATGAACTGAAATGATAACGATAACCTAAAATGACTTAGTAAGTGAACCTAAAATGAACTATAACAATGCAAGATGAATAAATGGTGAACTAAAATGAGCTAAAAGAATTAAATGGAAGTGTAGACTAGGATTTGAGCATGCACCTAAACCTGTTTTGAAGGCCAAAGACAAACAAACGTCATAGCATATTATCAAATCAAATTTAATGGTAAACAAACTAAAATCAAAGCCACCTCAGTTTAAGCCTAAAACGGATGCGCCCATGCACCGTTTGATATGCTTGGATATAAATGGATGTGGGTGTGCAAACTCAAGCACTTGGAGCATGCAAATAGGATGATTTGAGGATCAAGAAGACCCAAAATGACACAAAATAGGTATGAGGAACCTATTTTGCCTCAAAGGCCTCAAGAACACACAAATATGCAAAGCTAAAAGATGAACTAAGATTGATTAAACAAGAAATGAATCTATGTTAATCCAATTAAGCTAATTTAAATGTGATTTAAGATTGAAAATGATCTAAAATGATGAGTTTATGCTTATGCTAGAATGAAAATGGCATTACAACTTTGCTATTGAGTTTGAGAGTTGAAAGATGATTTGCCTTAGGAAGTGAGGGTATTTATAGGAAAAGGGAAGGGCTTGGTTAAAAAGGATGAGTCAGAGTTAGGGCTAAGGTTAGGGTTGAGTCAAGGACAAGTGTCCTGACAAGTGTCAAGGGAGGATTGAGTTGAAAGTTTGAGGGCATGTGCACAATTTGGTAAATGTGCCCAAGGCCAAGAGGTGGCAAGGAAGGGATAAGAAGGTCTTAAATGCATAATGAATGCATGTAAGAAAGATAAGGAAGGCTTAAATGCATCCTTAAATGCATTTGCAAGAGGTGGCCAAGAGGTGGCCATCTTTGTTGACTAAGGAGGATGACTAAGAGGAGGTTAGCATAAGTTTTGGTAAACCTTTTGCTAATGGAATGTGACAAGATTAGAAAGGGGATTAGGATTAGGATTAGGGGATTTTAGGATTAGGATGGGTGAAGAGGTTGGGTTGAGAAGTTTCTAGAAGAGTCTAGAATTCTCCTAGGTTTTATGGAATAAAAGTTTATTCATTCCAAAAGCTTAAGTTTGGGAAAATTTATTGAAATATTTTCAATAAATATGAAAATTAAATATTTAATCTTAATTAAATATTTTGAGTTGAGATTAGGGTTAGAAAAGATGGGATTAGCCTTTTAATCGAAATTAAGAAGGGATTAGAAGATTTTGGAAGAGGTTAGTGGTCTTAAGAAAATTGGCCAAGTTTTGGTCAAAAAATAAATTAATTATTTTTTGGGGGGATTTTTGGTCAATTTATTAATTAAAATAATTAATAAATAGGGGATTAATGTTTAAATAAGATTTAAACATTTTTGGGAGGGATTTCTTAATTAAATATTTTTAATTAAGAAAAAGGGATTTAATGACATAAAAATAAATTAATTAATTAATTAATAAATGATGATGTCATCAGGGATTTTTCAAAAAATAAAAATACTTTATTTTCTAAAGGATTTTTAGGTGTCTACAGGAAGATAATGAAATGAACCTAAAAATGAACCCTTAGATGATAAATGAGGAACAAAATGAAGGATAATGAATGAGCCTATAATGAATCTTTTAACAATGTTAGAAAAAGTAAACCTAATGAATCGAGTGAATTAAAAGAGAGAGAATGAAATGAACCCATGTAATGATGAATGATAATGATAATGGATGCAATCTAAAATGGACTTTAAAATGGATTAACAATGCAAGATTAAAATGAACTTAAAATGGATTAATAATGCAAGACTTAAATGAATGATAATAATGAACCTAAATGATGAACAATGCTTAGGCGAATGCACGTAGAAGGGAACCTAACAATGCAAGATGAAAATGAAATGAATCTAATATGAAAATGAAGTGAATTGAAAAGAGAATGGTGCTAACAATGAAAAATTAAAATGGCCTTATGATGAGACATTGAGTGTAACATAATGAAATGAGATGAGACAATGCATCCTAAGATAGTGGGTGAAATGTAATGCATGTAGAAAGTGGAGGGGAACATATGAATGTAGATGGGAGGTTTAAGGTGAGGTGTAAGGATGAGATGACAGAACATATCACTACCTGACTACACCCTCAATGAGGGAGGATGGGGTTGGTGGGGATGGGATGATGAAGAAGGGGGTTTTTGCACAATCACAATCCATGGGTTAGGGATAGGGGGGAAGGAAGTGGGTAGGTTTGCATCATGACAAGGTGTTTATGAGAAAAGGGGTAGGTGAACATAAAAGACACGAGGATGATAAATTTTGTGGGATTTGTTTAGGATGATTGTTGAGGTTGGATAACGATGTGAGTTTGGATAGGAGGTTCGATAGGAGGGGGATATTTAGTGAAGCTTAAGCACGGGGTATTCTGAAGGGGAATACCACCATGTAGTTTGAGCACTTAGTTTGATATAGAAAAAGAAGGGACTAACCAAAGTTACTAGGAACTTGACGTCATGTCACTAGTGTTGCACATGACTAATGAAAAAAAAGACACACAAGGATTGTCCTCGCATCACACATGCACCCAAAAGGAAGCATGGTGGAAACAATGTGAGGGAACCCACAAACAAACAACATTTCCCAAGTGCACCAAGTAATCTAGAAGATTCCCTATGAACCATGCAAGGGTTATATCCAACTGACTCATAAGGAGAAATAAAAGAGCGCAGAAGATCTTGCCCCAAAACAATGCCTCTCATCACAACGCACCATGATATAAAGGATCATGGAAACTTTGAGGAGAATAGTCAACTGAGGCCTCAAAACCAACTGAAAAATCCAAAAAGATATTACAATATCAGTGTGATAAGACCAAAAGACATCCTTTTCCAAAAGAGATTGACCAACTATGGATGTTGTGATTAGGTCAGACATGGAGGAAGGATGCATCCTACAAGGACCCAGTTGGTGGGTTTTGACTGCAAGTGGAATTGTTGATGGGAAAATGGAGAACCTTTAGACAATCAAAGTGACACACGATGCTTTCTAAAGAGAAATTGTAGATATTGGGGTCATGAAAACACGTGTGTTTTGTGATCTGAAGGTACTACTGGGGAAAATAAGATGATATGTACAGACTAGACACACTATATGTAGGGGATACCTATAGAACCTCAAGTAATTAGGACAGGTCAAAAGGTGACAGATATTTACATAGCTCAGCATTACAAGGATAGGTCATGCCTTGATATATGAGAAGGTCAGGATGTGGGATAGTAGATTTCATTTATTGGCATAAAGGGGGTGACACCTTGGGAATAAGGGATGGGGGAAAAGGGGTGAGAAGTGATGGAAAGTGGGATGGGGGAGTGGGAGTTTGATAGATAATGATACTGTCCATTATGTATGGTGTCTATTTCTAGGTTTTCACCAACATTCTTACCCAAGGTGCTTGATTGCCAAGTTTTCACCATTGGGTGATTATTTTCTCTTTACTTTTTTTCTTTTTTTTTTACCTTTTTTATTTTTTTGTATTTTCACTAATTTTTTACTTTTTTTGTTGATTTTTTTCAGGATCACATAAATGGTTCAACCATAGAACCACTTCAGATGTATGATATTAATGGGATTATTCAGGGGCTCTTCTTTAGGCATAGACAACTGGTAGGCACTCGAGCTAAAAAAAGTTGTCACCACATAGGGACCCAACCAAGTGGGCTCAAACTTCCCTTTCTTCTCACAATTAGCCTCTAATTTCTAGTTTTCTGTTAGAACCAGGTCCCCTACTTAGAACTTGTGGGGGTGCACTTTTTTATTGAAGCTTCTCTTGAGGCATTTTTGGTACAAAATCAGATGATCATAGGCCTATTGTCTCTTTTGATCTAGCAGGTCCAACTATGTGAGACATGCGATGTGATAGTCTTCATCTATGATATAGTTCTTCATGGACACACATAGTGAAGGGATTTCAACCTTGATTGGAAAAATGGATTCAACACCATATGCTAGGGTGTATGGGGTGGTGCCTGTGGGTGTATGAAATGATGTGCAGTAGGCCTAGAAGGAAGGATTGATTTGGAGGTGCCAGTCACAGCCAGAATCATTGACAACTTTCTGTATGCTTTTTAGGATGGTTTTATTAGTTGCCTTAGCTTGACTATTTCCTTGTGGGAAATATGGGCTAGAAAAGTGTTGGTGGATGTGGAATTGGTCATAGACTCCTTTGACATGCTGGCTTTCAAATGGAGTTTCGTGATCCGTGAAGATGGTGGAGGGAATGCAAAAGTGGAAAATGATATGGTAAAGGATGAAATTGGATATTTGGACAATAGTAGTTAGGTAGAGTTGGATTGCCTCAACCCACTTTGTGAATTATTCAGTGGCTATTATGATGTACTTGTGTCTGTTAGAGGAATGGGGGGTGATCATGCCAACAAGGTCAAAACCCCAACATGAGAAAGGTCACAAAGGTGCAATGGGATGTAACTCTTGTGCTGGTGCATGGATTAAATTAGCATGTTGTTGGCATTATAGGAACTTCTTTACAAACTCATAGATGTCATGCTCCATTTTCAGCCAGTTTTACCCAACTCTAAGAAGCTTCTTGGTGAGGATGATGTCGCTCATGTGAGCACCACAAATACTAGCATGAACCTCTTGTAAAGACAAGGTAGCCTCATTCAAGTCTAATAAACAAGAAAGGACATTATGATACCCATGATGATATAGGGTGTTGGCTACAAGAGTGTAGTGGAATGCTCTACAAATGATGTTTTGGCATTGGGTGTTTGTGAGGCGAGGATATATGATACCATTTTTTAGATAAGCATGAATATCATGGTACCACGGGGACTGGGGACCAACCAAGATACATACCGTGTTGGAATCACCATTCTCGTAATTAGGCATGTGTAGTTGCTTGACTAGAAACTCATATTGTGTAGTGTCATGAGGGATTTCCAATAGTGACTCAATGATGGCCATAGCATCAGCTGCCTTGTTTTGATGTCTTAGCACTTGCATGAACTGTATGCTGATAAAGTGTTCTCTGAGCTTATCCATGAGCTCTTTTTAGGGTAAGATCTTGTCGTCCTTTGTCTAAAACTCATCAAGGACCTATTTGATAATCAGATGAGAGTCACCAAAGACTTGTAGCTCCATGATATTCTAGTGGATATCAGTTCTGAGGCCTGGAATGAGGGATTCATACTCTCATATGTTGTTTGTGTACATGAATCCTAGTTTGAATGATTTTGGGATATAATCACCTTGGGGGGTCACAAATAGTATCCCTATCCCTGATCTATATGATGTGCATGAGCCATCAAAATATAACTTCCATGGGGGTTGTTCCTCGATCATGCAAAGATGCTCATCTAGGAATTCCATAACTAGGGGGTATGCATCGACTAAAGGAGCTTCACCAAGCTGATCTACAATAACTTGTCCCTTCAAAGCCTTTCATTTGACATACTAGATGTCAAATTCACTCAGGAGCATTACCCACTTTATCATCTATCCTATGATTAAGGTTTGTGAAAGTAGGTACTTAAGGTGGTCAACCTTTGAGATTAATTTCACCATATGGCTAAGCATGTAGTGGCAAAGCTTTTGGGTGGTGAAGACCACTGCTAGGAAAGCCTTTTCCATTGGAGAATAGTTTAGCTCATACCCAACCAATGTATGGCTGATATAGTAAATGGCCATCTCTTTTCCATTTTCATCAAGCTGGCCTAAGAGTACCCCGAGCGTTGTGGTAGTGGCAGAGATGTATAAAATGCAAGGCCTTCCTAGTGTTGGTGGTACAAGGATACGTGCATTTTATAGGTATTCCTTAAGGCTCTCAAAGTTGCACTAGCAGATGGGATCCCACCTAAAGGTAGTATCCTTTTGCAATAGATGCATGAATGGATAGCACTTATCTGCTAGTTGGGAGATGAACCTCTAGACTGATTGCAACTTTCCTTGCAGGCTTCTCATCTACCTGAGTGTTCTGGGAGGAGGCATTTCCATGATGGCTTTTACCTTCTTAGGATTGATCTCTATGCCTCATCTAGATACAATAAACCACAAAAAGTTCATAGACATAATACTAAAGACACATTTCTTAGGGTTCAATCTCAAACCATACTAATGCAGGAGATTGAACACACTCTCAAGGACATCAAGGTATTCATGCCATGTTCTAGATTTTGTTGGGATTTTTTCTACATAATCTTCCAAAATCTTATGTCCAATCATATCATGGAAGATTGTGGTCATCTCTGTTTGATAGGTAGTGTAATCACCTAAAAATGGACAAAGACAATTTAACGACAATTCAAAGAAAATCAAGTGAAATCAAAGAAAATCAAGGACAAAATTGAATCAATTGAATCATAATGCATAATTAGCCAATCAAAATGAAAATTGAATCCTAATTCAAGATAAATCAAAATTGAGAGCATTTTAATCAAGTGCAATCAAATCAAACTATAATTAATTTAATTAATTGTATAGTCTTGGATTAAATTAAATTCAGCCCATTCAAGGGGTAGATGGCTAAAATAAATCAATTAAATCAATTAATAAAAATCAATTACTCTCAACAACCACAAAAGGGAGGAAAATCAATCAACCAATGAAATTAAAGGAAAGACATTCACATGGATCAAGCCAAATTGAATCTCAATCACTCAAAGTGAAAGAGAATCTTGACCATTGATTTTTTCTACTTGTCCCAAGCTTTGAGGACACAAACTTTTCTTTGTCTTCAAAGGGTTGAACCAAGGACTCAACCAACACTTAATCATGATCAAACCCAACTACGCCCCCTACCATTGGGAAAATCTATAAAAGGAAGGCTAAAATCCTTCATAATTAATCAACCACCTATCTGAGAATTGCATCAAACCTCTTGCAATTTGAGTTTAGAAAGCATTTTAAGAGAAATTTTAGCATTTTTCTTGATAATTTTTAGCTTTAGCATTGTTTTATCTTCATCATTCTTGTAATGTCCCTCCCAGGGAACCCATAAGGAATCAGGTGTATGACCTAAAATTACAACTAACAATTTATTTTTTACATTCTCACATACACCATTACCACTCACAAGTAAATTCCTTAAGGTTCCCTTAATGAATTCAATTACCATTTTCAATTATTTCATTTTTATTACTTAATCAAACAAATTCTATTTCCATAATGACTTCAATTTACATTGATTCCATTTCACATCAAAACCAATTACATTAATGAACTAGTGGAATCAGTTTCCTTACCGACTAACATGTAATTTACCCTTAGAAGTGAAACAAGCATACATTACTTATCACATCCACTAAGTTCATTTATTCTTACATATTTATTTACTCATTAACATTATCTATGCTCAACTCAATTGCATCATCAAAACTTGGTTAAACTTTTCCAATAAGAGTATTTACTTCCTATTTTCATTTCAAGACAAGAATAGAAAGATTGTAAAGTAATTTTCCATGTATTGATAACCAACATAAATCATCAAATGAATCATCTTTCCATAATTTTAACTTCCAAAAATTATCATCTATAATTTTTTACAAGTCTAGTTAAAAATTGAGATTTAAAACCTAGTTTGAATAACCACACATTACTCATACTAAACTATACATTAAAGAATCACATCTCATTACTACTTTCAATACTATATATGTTTCTTACCCTTATTATTTCACCTATAAATACCCTTTAACTCTTAGAATATCTTTTTACTAACCATATATCAAAACAAGTTTCCTTTTAAAGAAGTTTACATCCATAAGTACTTTCATTACAAAGGTTTGCATAGAACCATTACTCTCAATTTCATTTAAAATTCACAAGAGATATAAGGTAGAAATTACTCATTGATTTAACCATATTCAAACCCCTTTTCAAATTCATAATTCTATCTTTCCCTTAAACATAACTTATTTCTTACAATTTCCTTCTACAAACATAAATCACAGTTACTGCACATTGCCCGAAGGCATATAGAAAGATAGTTACATCAAGTTTCCCAAGGGCTTACAATACATCTTTACATCTTGATAAAAAAAGATAGAGATACATGATACAAGAATAGAATCTTCACCACTAAACAACTTCAAAATCCAAGCCACAACTTGAACCATGAACAATACATCAAAAGAGATTTACCACCCAACCATGTGAAACTGATAAAGTTCCACCCCCTGTGCTAGGAGATAGAACCAAGGTACTCTCAAAACCCTAAGGCAATCTAAGTCTCAAATACCAATAAACCAAAATTCAAAAGAATAAGAATAAAGCACATAAAATATCATCATATTATAACACCAAGGTAAAGGTTCTAGGAGACCACCTAAGTGAGTGTCATCACACAACCTATATATTGGGATCCACCCTAGTGACCATGTAACCCCGGTACCCCCTTTGTGAATAGGGATCCACCCTAGTAGTTATCCCTAGTCCCGGTACTCCAATCAAGTCTGTGTGGCCATTATTATGTTTTCTTTCATTACCTTTTGAATCCCCCCTTCCAAGGTTAATTTTTAAGGTTATCACTTTTAACAAACCCACCCATAGGATCCTCCAACAACCACTTTAGGGTTCCAGCACCTATGTTGAGCCACTCACTTAAGGTTCCTATTCCCTTACCCCATCACATGCCACAAAACAAGATAACACTTCCAAGTCCTGATTCATAGGTTTAGGAAACTCCCCTATGCACTCAGGCTCTCAAAGTGAGTCCTAACCTTATCCATATACACAAGAGGAAACAATTGGAAGGTCTAACAGAAGACACCATAAAATAAATCATAAAAATTTCCACATGCCCAAGTAAAAACATTTCCAAGGCTCATTTATAGGTCAAAGGCACCCTCCCGTCCACACAGGCCACCGAGACAAGTCCTAGCCTCATAAACTAAACTCAAGTATAAGACAAGTGCAAACACATCATAAATAAACCATATAACCTTAACAAAGCAAGTAACAAATATTCATAAATGATACAAACTTATGTATACACAAAAAGAAACAACACCCATCTATGGAAATCTCATGATCCTAAAATTTGGCTAAGTCTAAATTTTAACAAATCTCAAAATTAGAAGTTGCATCTTAACTCCTATGAATCTAGAACCTATCTCAATCAGCTTAGAAGGTACCTAAACCCTTTATACAAGTATAACTTAAAGTATAAGTTTACGTAAGTACGTAAACTTATACTTAAATGTTATAATTGTATAAAGCTTGAATCCTGGTTTCATCGGTTTACACTAGCTCTATCGGTTGACACTAGCTCTGTCAGTTAATACAGGATTGGTCGGTTAATACTACATTTTTTATAATTGTATAAAGCCTAAATCTTGTTTTCATCAGTTTACACTAGCTCTGTTGGTTCATACTGGATTGGTCAGTTAATATTGCATTTGTCAGTTAACTCTTGACTGGTCAGTTAACACTAGACTGGTCAGTTAACACTACATTGGTTGGTTAACACAAAACTGGTCGATTAACATAGAACTAGTTAGTTAACACTGCAGTGGTTGGTTAACACTAAACCGACCTGGCTTGGTTAATACTAAACCAATAGAAATTGCCAAAATATGACTGTCAACCATGTCTTGCGAGTAAAACTGGGCATTATGGGAGCTATGGTTGCCTAATCTAAGCACGACCCATTTTAGATCACCCAATTTCCCTTTAGAAATAGCTCATAAATCCATCCTATCAATCTAATAAATATGATCTAGATCTGGACAAAGAAAACTGGTGCTAAAAATAGATATGAAACTGTAGGTTTGAAACAAAAGTTCTAAAGCCTCAAAGAACTCATGGACATTCTAGATAAGAAAGGAGATATAAGGGAAATGATAAGGACCCTACAACCTCCCATTATTGTAGAAATAATCATATACATACAATCATGGAAAAATATTTAAACATAATCCTAAACTCCAAATCACTAATACAGGCACAACATATATAGATATCCAGAACATAATAATTCTGTAACTTATAAAGACAATACAACACACAGAGTACACATTCATACACAAAGAGGAAGAATGGAGATTCTTCCCAGTTTTAGACCCTACCTTGGGTCCTGTGGAGAAATCCTCTCCCCTTGACTGAAGAATCTCTGTGAAACTTCAATCCTTGAGTAGATATCCCTCTAGAAATCTTCCTCTAGCAATCAAATCCAAGCAATCCTCACACAGACAAACTTCACCATCCAGAGACTCTCAACTCACATATACTATCACCAAAACTTTTTGGAGAAACAATTACAGACCACTCAAAGGAACCAATCTTCCAAAAAAATTAACCTCCTCCCGCACACAAAAATCTTTAAATATTTATCTTCCAACTATGTGGTTGGAGGAGTTTCTTTATGGGAAGCAACTTCTCCAACTTCCATAGTTGGTTGGAGGAACAACCAATTAATTTCCCATAAAGACTTAATCAAAATTTTTAATTAATTTAATTAAAATAATCTCAAAATAAGATCATAACAAGAAAACTCAACAATTAACTATCAAGGAAAACACATAGCACACATGGAAACTAACTAGCCTAACTTCTAGGAGGTCTCGAGTTCAACTCCCTCCTAGATAGCTAGTTTTACTACAAAGAGCATTATCCTTTACTAATATTATTTTCAATTTTTTTTTTTATTTAATACATTTATTGAATTCACTCACTTTATTTATTTATCATAAATAACATACCATTACACAATTAATGAAAACATACAATTATTATTATTTATATAAGCATGGATATATGTGTGTGCACCCACATATACACATACCTATATAAAATACAAAGAATTATAACATAATTATTTATTATATATATATAAAATAGATTAGTTCTAACTCATAATGTAACCTCAGAACAACATCAAATCAAGTCCATAACATAAATTTCATTCCACTTTCCCCACTAGGATAACTTCCTAAATAGAATTCTAAGTCCATGGTAACCTTGAGAGTAATCTTGGTAATATCTCCATGCAACAACAGTTCAAGGATTTTTAAGGCACATTCAGACCTGTGTAGCTAGGTGGATTCAATGCCTGGTACCTACATCCTACAACACCAACCAAGTACACCAATATATATACATATGTACAAATGATTACAAACAAGGAGGGAGAGTGCGACATCATGTGGACCTCCTAAAGGAGTAACTACAACAACCTCCCCTCTTCCGATAGTCACATAAACAAAGCATAATTGGATTAGTGTGGTTAGTATCAAAACAATCATAACATAATCATGTAAATATAAATCATCTATTATCTTTCACAAACCCATTTAACCATCAGACATGTACTCAAAATGTCCCATTATCAAATCAAGATAAACAAATCATATATCAATAAATGCATTAATCATGTTTAAACCCAAGTAACGTTATTAGAGAATGTAACCCATCTAACCCTTAAATGATTATAATCAATCAACCTAATGTACACATAAATATTAATAATGAGCATTTCACATATAAGCATATAGGTCTATTAGGTGATCCTATCACTGACACACATGAAGATATAAAGGAACATACTTATGCAAGTATTAATATTTCCCACATCAAAATATAAAATTATGGTATGTTGGAAGAGGTTCGGTATAAGACACCATAACCAAGACTTGATAGGGTTGGAGAGGCATTACAATTCTCATACTAGGACTATCATTAGTGAGAGCTTGTTGAGAGCTTATTCATTAACATTCTAGTTAGATAGCCATAGGATGCTCAATTAGTCATTGATTTTGTTAAATAGTTGCTCAATTATGGTTGTATTTAGTTATTATTTCACTTATTGTTGATGATTAACCCTAATTCTATGAAGATACATTTATTTATATACAAAATGGTGCCCACCGTGGGGCAGTAAGCCTCATTTTATCAATCTTATCATTTGGATCATCTTTTGTATGCTTGTATTTGCTATTTTCTATGGAAATTTTGTAGGAAACAGGTAAAATCACACCTACAGTCCATTCAGTCATGCCTGTAATCAATAGGATGACACCTACAAGCTTTGTGTCGATGCCTATTTTCTAAACATTCACGTCTAGTCGATACTTTCTATTTTTGTCTACCTTTGACAGAAATAGTCATGCCTACAATCTAAGAAGTGTCATGGATTTGCAATTCGTTATTGCCTATGTCAAAGCTTTTCTCCGCAATTGAACGAAACAATCACGCCTACAATATTTTGGCTTACACTTTGTATTGATTCATTGTTGCTTTGAATTAGTTCATTGTCATAGTTTTAAATTCTGCTTGCGCTTAACAATAATTTGCTTATGCTTGTTTAACTTTATGTGTCACTTGTGCACTTTTAAGTGTCACCTGTGCACTTTGCTATGTCACCTATGCACTTTTCTATGTCACCTGTGCACTTTTTTGTGTTTCCTGTGCACTTTTATGTGTCACCTATGCACTTTTCTGTGTCACCTGTGCACTTTTATGTGTCACCTATGCACTTTTCTGTGTCGCTTGCTAATAGTAAAGTTACGCCTACAACAATTTGATATCGCGTATTTGCTGGAAAATGTTGCTAACAGTTTTTTGTCTTAATTTTCTCTTAGATTGATAAATTTTTTCATCTAACTCTCTATTTTTATGTTTTGACAGTAAATGAGCAAGCATCGAAAAGTACAGAAGCCAACAAGCAAGTTTAATCAAGAAGGGAAGGCACTAGCTAAAAGATCAAGAAGGAAAACAAAGCACATATCAAGGCTATTCTTGAGTCAACATAAGAGGAGGACAATCAGTGTTGACTAACTTGCTGGAGGACAAACACCCTTGGAAGGACCTATTGCCAAGGTAAGAAAAAAATGAAATCACTCAAAAATGCCACTAACTTCGATTAGCTACAAAGAATGAGGTAAGCCTAAACTAGTCAATTTTTCCCTTAGCCTGCGACATTTGGTGCATTTCAAGAATCTACTAATTAAGAGGGATCAAAGAATCAAACACATAAATCAAAGCCCCTTGTTTGTAGAAAAGAGTAGCATACTCGATTCTCATTAGTTAGTGGGTAAAATGAATTGAATCTTGTTAATTGTGTTTGGGAACTAAAGGGAAAGTTAGGGATATGCTCTTCACCTTCTTGGTAAACCAAATTCCCAAAAGCTTAACCTTAATTCCATTTTCCTTTCTTTCAAAATGAACATGCTAGAACTTTAGTGGGCTCGCCTCCCAAGTTTTCCTTAATGAGGCTAGTGAGAGGGACAACCCAAAGTGGGACACATTTTCTTTTACCGCAAGAATCTAACCCACTATAAAATAAAATGCATGCATCCTTAATGTGGTGTGTGACAAATAGATTTTAAATTTTTCAACCTTCCTCTAGTAGTCCTCACGGATTGCGCAAAATTGTACCTTGGTGCATGTGGGAAGCCCCTTAACATACTTGGGGGATGAGAGATTAAAGTCTATTTGAATGAAATCCATACTAAATCCTTGATCAATTAGCAAGCCTACCTCATTAGAGCCATTTAACAGCCAAATTTGACCTTAGGTAGTTTGCTTGGAAGAATTTCTTGTGATAATTGATAAAATCATTGTGTTGTTCTTGAAGATCTTTGATTACAAAAATAAAATATCCATTAAGATCTAAAAATCAATTAACAATAAAAATTCAAGAGAATATTCTATTTAGAAATGGAAAAAAAAATGGAAACATTATCCAACCAATTATCATTAAGAACATTGTTTCCTTACCTCTGTGATCAAGAAAAACAACATGAATGCCATATCTTTGATAATTCAAAATTTGATAAAAAAGAATATCATGAAAATCCTATATTTGATAAAGAATATCCTAATGATAAACCAATATTTGATGAAGAACCTATTTCAAAATATCAAGAGAATCTCATCTTTGATCAAGGAAATCAAGAGGAATTGTTCCATCTCAACAATATTCATCATATGACAACTCTATGAGAAACACAAATACATCCAAATATCTTTGGGATAGATCATTTACTCCTTTTATAATTTCATACAAATCAGCTTTGGAAGAACTCCTTGAAAATGATCTCATCATGTTGCCTCAAATCACTTCATGTGCTTTTATCTTTTTGAGCAACTATTGTGCATATCATAGACATAATGAGCATGAAACTTCAGATTGCATGGAGTTGAAACATAAAATCCAAAATCTTATTGATGATGACATAATTGAAATTGAAAATCCTAATGAATCATGTAATAAATATACTACTCTAAAGCAAGATCAAACTTATGAACACATGTCTAGTAGTGGTCCTCTTATAGCTTTCACCTATTCCACCATTCCTCCATTTCATATAGAAGTAAAGCTATCCAATATTCCTCCATCAACCAAAGACCCAAACACTTTTCATAATGACTATGTATACCCTCAAGGGCTACCTCTAAAAGAGATCCAAGCTAACCTACATCTTGCTACAAACTTTTTTCATGCTTCAAAGGTTATAGACCTCAAGCCTTCATGTGCTACAATGCCTATCATTCCTATTTCAAATGAACCTTCATCAGCCTTTCAAGAATCCCTCGTTCAGATCCAAACTCCTACATTCTCCTTAGAAGTGGCTTCATGTCAAGAGACTAATCAAGAGTGCAAAGAAACAAGTCTTATTAAGGATCAATATCAAGATAACATTCCTCCTTATCCTATAGTTGACCAAAGTCCCACACCTCAAGAATCCCATAATGAGCCCTTCATACCCTTCCATCTCTTTCAAGGAGATATACTTTCATCTCAAACACTCCATATTCCTTCATCTCCTATATTCTACCCATCTCCTAAGCAAGATCAAAGTATTCTTTCCATCTCTAATGAACTTATTGAAAATCAAAAGAAAAGTATTCTTCCTAGGCTATCAAAAGATCCTTGTCAAGATTGAAGTACCCCAACATCCACTTTTCATAAGCCTCCATATCTATCTCAAGCTTCAACTTCTCCTATCAAAGTCACTCCTATCAAAGCTACATATAAGCCTATTGGTACAAAGATAAATCTAAAAGATGAAAGCCTTGGCCATGCAGTTCAAAATAAAGATGTCGATATCCCTCCCACATCCCATTTACCTCCATTTGTGCATAAGCATATTCCTTCCACATCCTCCAAATCCATCCTTGGTTCCTATATCCCAAAGTTGAAGCATTCATATCTTCCATCTATATTGGGTCCCTACATTCCTCCATCAACCTTTCCTACCATCCCTATCCCACAGTCCACTTACCCTATATCCTATCAAGATCAACAAAGGCATACATACTTGAGAAACCAAGCACCCATCCATGTCAATCCTCCATATGAACCCATCCATATGAACCATCCATATTTACCTTATTCATCCACCAATCCCAAGTCCTTTGGAAGAAATTTGAATGTGCAACATAAAAATCAGAAAACCAAGAATCCACTTATGTATGAAGAGCACCATGTTCCATCTAATCAACATGTGAATGTAAGAAAAAAAGAAATATTTAAGAGACCAAAAAGGTCCATCAAGAAAAAATAAAAACCAAAGAAAATGTGGGTTCCTAAATCCCTCATTGAAGAAATGTATTCAAAAGCATCCAAAAGGAAAGAAAAATCAAAGAAAATGTGGATTCCCAAGTCACTTTTGAAGGACTTACACACAAAAGAGAAATCAAAGTTGACATTCAAGCTTCCAAAGGCTTCTACTTCATATTCTTCCAAAGACATTCCATCTTATCCATCCATCTTGAGTCCTTGTGTCCCAAGATCCATATCCTCTCTTACTTCAAAATCTCAAGCTTTTTCACCCATTTTTCCTCCATTATTCAGCTACCCTTCAAGGTCTGTATCAATGTTGATCTTGATAATACTTCTTATCCTCCTATTCATTATCCTTCCATTCCATTTTTCATGCCCACACATGGAAAGAATTATTATCATCTCATTCATTATCCTTCCATTTCCCTTATCCAATCCATTGCATAAATCTTTAGCCACCCTCTACCTTATCCACCATATCACCTTTCCATCACCCTATCAACATCTTTGAGCATACCTTTCAGCAGCCTTGGCTTGTCATATCATACCTTTTCAAGGAGTATCCAAAGAGCATGAGGATTGAGTCCATCCAAAAAGAGAAAATTGAAAAAAAGAAAAAAGAAAAGAAATCCATCCTATGGTGAAAACCACTTCTTGTGGTATCTTGAACAAATTCCATGATGAAAACCTAGAAAATAGGCGTCATGTGTAATTCCTCTCTTGCACTCTACACTTGGGGGCAAGTTTCATCCATCATATCCTCCATCTTTCTACCATTGATCTCACTTGCATCTGTATTACACCTTTCACCTTTGATCTTGACAAGGTGGAACATATCTATGAGCATTAAGTATCTTGACATGAGTTATCCTATCCATTAGCCTATTCACTGGTTACATTCACGCTACCTTATCATGATCTTGCTTATCCTAAAGCCATCTTTCTTATTCCTAAGAAACCTACCCATAAGCCTAAACCATTCACTCATAGCATTCACCACCCCTTTATCATAATTGTGTGATCCTATCCACATTGATCCCTTGATCTTGATCCAAGTGAAAAATGAAAAAAAAAAGAAATGAAAAAAATGTTATAAAAAGACTCTTGATATGTCCACTCCTTTGGACCATTGTCATGACATCAGGTCATTATTCTATATGTTATTCAACACCACATCATTGGCCTATATTGAGATATTATTTTTCCATAGCTTGGATAATCTTTAGGAGATAGTCCTATAGGTAACACACTTGCTTCATCCATCATGGCCTATTCATCTCACATCCATTAGTTTGCAAATCCATATTTCATGTCCTATACCTTGCTAGACATTCATGGAATTCAATGTGATCTTGCTTGAGAACTAGGAATCTCTAAAAATCTAAAAAGGTGAAAATGTTCCTTTAAAAATCCAAAAAATCCAAAATCTCAAAAATTCTAAAAAATCAAAAATCTGAAATAAACTCTCAAAGGTTGGAATTGCCCAACAAAGCACTATCTTTTCCAAATCAAACTGGGGGCACCAATCTGAACTCAACAATCTTAGCAAAGAAAACATCAATTGGCTCAAATCATTGCATAAAAATTGGAAAATGGCTACACTTGAACTTCATGATCAATATCACATTTCAAACATCCAAATAATTGATTTAAACAACAAAAACATTTGAAAAATCAGATCAAAATCTACAAGGCTTAAACATAACTAAGGATCAAAGTGGATGAAGTTTCTTTTTTTTTGAAATATGGATCTACAAACAAAAGAAAAAATGTTCAAAGTGTTACTTCATTTTTTGGAAACATGTCTTCTAGAAAATCGATGATGTTTGACTAGATGAGTGATGATGAAGACATGATATTTTCTTGATTGCTTCTTGAGTACTTGCAATGTCAATTCATAGCAGTATGTGAATCCATCTAATGACATGATCATCAAAGAATCATGGACATTTGTATATGAAAAGGGATCAATTCTGTGTCTTTTTACTTACAATTTTTAAAATCTGAGGAAAGAGGTATTTATATCATCATGGTTCAACCAGTGAGGGTTGTACCAATTTCATGTTCCAAATGCTCGATGATGAAAATAAGCTTTCAAAATCTTGAATAATGATAGTTAACCGCATACATCTTAGATTAGATGCATTGTATATATTGTTTGGCCTTTCTTAGCTTAATTTGCAAGAGGAAAATCTAAAAGGGGGTGGAATTATCATCATCAAAAGACCAAATCAAGATACATCAAATGATCAATGATATCATCAATGGTACATCATCAAAGTTTTGATGAATATAATCAAAGTCTTGATCAACATAATCAAAGCTTGAAATATCCATCATCAAAAATCATGTTCAATCTGATCATCAAAGGTACATCAATGTCATCAAGATATATCTTCAAATGTTTGATCCATCAAAATGATTCATGCTTCATCAAGGACATCATCAACAATCAATCATGCTAATCAAATAGGGGAAACCTAATCCTATTCATTACCTTCTCTTCTATCAATCCATAATTCTATATCAAAACATCTAATCATATATCAAATATCAATCAGTCAAATCATCCAAGTGATTATCTAACATCAATCAAGTTATCCTATCATCCATTTAATCATCTTGAGTACATCAAAACTCCTAACTCTATATCGTGAGGAAGGAAAATCATTGTTTTGTCTCTCTAGATCTTGAGAGAAAATAATCAACCCATCAACTTATCCTATCAGATTGACATCAAAATCAACCAAGTGATTCTGACTAACACCAAATGATACCAAACCATCATCAACTTATCTAGAGCATCAACATCTTATCAATCAAATCTTCTCTCATCAAATCCTCTCATGACTGAGGCATTTTAAAATTTCTGTATCGGGAAACAAATCAAAATTTCCCAATCTCAACCAAATCAGCCACAATCATTTTGATTCATTTCCTGAGGGGCATGCAATCATAACATCATCGAAAATCAAGAGACCGATCATCAAATCAAAGCGAAAGCTTTTATCAAAAAAAAAATTTTAATCAAATGAATGGGGCATTACATCAAGATCAATCATCAAATTAGGAATCATAATAGGACCAATCATCAAATCAATCATCATATCGAGAATGATCATCAGGGAACCACATCAATTAGGAGAGTTTCAAATTGATAAACCTGCAACAATTTCATATAAAAAATCAGAGGATCGACCATTGAAAGACATTAAGAACAAACATCAAAGATCAACCATTGTTGAATCAGGACCTATCAATCAAGCCAGATCAGAGTATTCTTTGAATCAACATGCTTCGCACGTCAACTCAAAGAGGGGCATTTGTAATCACCTAAAAATGGACAAAGACAATTTAATGACAATTCAAAGAAAATCAAGTGAAATCAAAGAAAATCAAGGACAAAATTGAATCAATTGAATCACAATGCATAATTAGCCAATCAAAATGAAAATCGAAGCCTAATTCAAGATAAATCAAAATTGAGAGCATTTTAATCAAGTGCAATCAAATCAAAATACAATTAATTTAATTAATTGTATAGTCTTGGATTAATTTAAATTCAACCCATTCAAGGGGTACATGGCTAAAATAAATCAATTACTCTCAACAACCACAAAAGGGAGGAAAATAAATCAACCAATGAAATTAAAGGAAAGACATTCACATGGATCAAGCCAAATTGAATCTCAATCACTCAAAGTGAAAGATAATCTTGACCATTGATTTTGTCTACTTGTCCCAAGCTTTGAGGACAAAAAATTTTCTTTGTCTTCAAAGGGTGGAACCAAGGACTCAACCAAGGCTTTATCATGATCAAACCCAACTACACCCCCTACCATTGGGAAAATCTATAAAAGGAAGGCTAAAATCCTTCATAATTAATCAACCACCTATCTAAGAATTGCATCAAACCTCTTGCAATTTGAGTTTAGAAATAATTTTAAGGGAATTTTTAGCATCGATCTTGATAATTGTTAGCTTTAGCATTGTTTTATCTTCATCATTCTTGTACTAGGACTGCCATTAGTGAGAGCTTGCTAAGAGCTTATTCATTAAAATTCTAGTTAGAGAGCTATAGGATGCTTAATTAGTCATTGATTTTGTTAAATAGTTCCTCAATTGTGGTTGTATTTAGTTATTATTTCACTTATTGTTGATGATTAACCCTAATTCTATGAAGATACATTTATTTGTATATAGGTAGCTCCCGTATTCTTGAGCTAGAATGACATCATGTTGTAGAAAAATGTGCCCCATGACATGGTGAACATTGTCTTGTGTTGGTCTGCCTCGGCTATTCTAATCTGATTGTATCCTGAGAAACCATCCATTAGTGATAGTATCTCATGAACGGTTATGAAATCTATGATCATGTCTATGTTGGGAAGTGGGAAATCATCTTTCGAACATGTCTTATTGAGATCCCTGAAGTCTGTGCAGATTCTAATGTCCCCTGAGGGTTTTGTGATGGGTACCATGTTGGAGATCTAGTCTAAATAGTTAATGGCTCTAATGAACTTTTCTTAGAGAAGTGTCTCAAGCTCTTCTTTAACTAATAAGGCCACTTTCAAATGCATTTTTCTTAGTTTCTCCTTAACTGGTTTGGTGTTGGGGTCTACTGCCAGATGATGGACAACAAGATTTGGGTTGAGTCCAGGCATGTGGGCATATGACCATGGAAAATTAATGATTGACTCTCAAAGGAAAGCTATGAGGGCTGACTCTTCCACTTCACTTAGAGATGTCATGATGTAGGTGATTCATAGGATTTCCTTTGTGCCCAAATTGATCAGTTTGGTTTCCTCGATGATCATGGATGATTGTTCTGATCAGTAATCCTAGATAGGGGGAAGAAGTAAGTCTCCATCCTCTAGCACCTTAGAGAGGTTTTCTCTAGATGATACACCCTTTATTTTTACTAATTTTGAATCAGGATGTGCCCCAAAGGGGTTTTCACATGAGGCTTCTTTATTTTATTTTTTGTCTTTTTATTTTGTGGCTAGAGGCTTCCTCTTCTCCAAAATACCCCTTTGGGTGCTGATACACTTTAGCAGATTACTACCCCCATTCTAGTTGTGGGTCTATGGTGCCCATGAATCTTACAAGTGCTTCCTCACTTCAAAAATCATCAATGTGAACACACTTGATTGATCCCAGTCTATGAGGTCAAGCTAAAGGAGTGAGAGGTCAATGAGGTTGATGGCGAGTTGGCAGAGGACATAATTTCCCAAGAAAGTTTCATCATCAAAGATATCATCGTACAATCATTTTTCTTCCTCTTTAGGTATGTCTTTAACCTCTACAAGGTTTTCTTGGATATTCAACAAGGTCACATTGGGAGAATTAGTGCCCCCAGTCACAACATTAGGCCCTTGTATGTACAAGCAAGGGGGATCAAATTTGAGGCCCTAGTTTTATGGATTTGTAGAGGCCTCCATAGGGTCTATCATTCTAGCCTCATTAGGTCCCAGACCACCTCCTTAATAATCTCATTGTTCACTGGCCCACTTGTGTGGTACAGGATACTTGTCTTTGAAATACCTGAGAAAATTACCATCAAGAGGTGGGGGATCTTTATACAACCATTGATTGATATTGGGTGCCAACTATTGACCATTCAATATTTCATTAGAAATGAAAGAAGATGAGCCCAGAGTCTTGATCATGGGACCCTCCTTAGGAGCCTTGGTTTGATGGTAGGGTCACCCTTGCATGTGAAAATCTAGGGGGAGAGCCCCTACTGCAAAGGCATCATTGAGGTTGTATTCTTCATAGACCTCATTGTTGATCTTGATAGAGAAGAGGGTGGAGGCAAGGATTGTATTTAGATCACAGTGGGATCAGGAAGAACTAGCGATAGACATTCCAATGTTAATTCTGGGACAATGACTAGAGTTAGGGAATGAGGTTTCAATCACACGAAAATATGAAAAGGGTTGGGGATCTATGTAGATGGTGATTTTCATGCCCTAATATTGCAATTTTATGCACTGGTGATAGGTGGAGGGAACTGCTTGGATGTAGTAGATCAATGGACAACCCAAGAGGATGTTGTAGGGAAGGTCAAGATCAACAATGTGGAAAATGGTGTCTTGGGTGATGGGGCCAATCTTGATGGGCAACAAAATGGTACATTCAAAGGTATGATCTAGGTTTTCATAGGCCTTAATCATGATTACCTCATGGGAGATGTCTGCTTCTATGACCCCCACCTGCTGAAAAAACTATAATGTACAAAGATTTAGGGCCAAACCATTATCTATCATGACCCTTTTTACGGAAAAGTCATTAATCATGATGCCGATGCAAAGTGGGAGATTGTGATCTGGTTCAATAGATGGCATGTTGGATGGTTGGAAGGAGAGAGTGGAAGGCATGGATATGTTCCCTACAAGGTCCTTGAATTGGATGGTGTTGATGTTTGCATGGAAATAGGCTTCTTAGAGGGCATTATTGAGCACTTCCTGATGGAGGGGTGATGTATGAAGGAGGTCAAGGATGGAGATTTGTGTGGGGGTGTTCCCAAGGTGTTTTAGGAGGTTGTACTATACACTAGGGATGGTTGTAGTACTAGCCTTGGTAGAGTGAAGTCTATACTAGTCTTACTCTCTTATCTTTGCAAGCTTAAATATTGAGGACAAGCTTCAATTATCAATTCCTTTTTATGGGTAATTAGCTAAAGGGGGTAGATTTAATTTAATTAGAAAGCACTTAGGACTTTAGAATTAAATTAATTTATCATAGGGGTAATTTAGCTAGTTAACTCAAAGAATTTAGGAATTAATTTTAATATTTGATTAATGCAAATTAGGGGTTTTGCAATTGACATCAAGTCAAATTAAGTCAGGTAGGAGAGAGAAAATTTCCTAGCAAAGTCAGACTTTGAAGATGTGAAATTGACAAAAATGCACCAAAATTTATTGATTTTATTAGGTGCCAATTTTGGGGTATTCAAAGAATAGTCTGAAGTAATAGATGATGAGAATTTCTGAAGTCCAAGTTAGATTGCAAAGATAATGGTCTTAGAAGAGAACCAAAATCAGGGTTAGATTGCCCCAATACCAATTGATGAAGATGCAAATTTAGGACTATCTCCAGAATCAGGGTTAGACTGCCCCAATACAAAGCTTATCCCTCTGAGACCTAGGTTAGATTGCCAAGATAATGGTCCAAAAGAGATTTTGAGAGCCATCTCCAGAATGAAGCTTGACTCCCAAGAATTAGGGTTAGATTTCCCTAATACCTAAAAGATTTTGAGAACCATCTCTAGAATGAAGCTTGATTCCCAAGGATCCAAGTTAGATTTCTCATATACCTAAAAGATAGATGATAAGATAACCAGATGCGAGTCACTAAGATGCCCCAAGCAATGAGAACTGATGATTCAGATTAGACTAATTCAAGAATTGATTTGACAAGATTTAATGATGCAATCATCCTACCCCCTCGATAGAAAAATCGAAAGATGACATGTTAGAAGATGATTGACAACAAGAGGTTGTAGATAAATATAAGATTGAAGATCTAGAATAATTCAAAGCTAATTAAAGAAGCATCAAGAAGATGCAGAAGCAATTTGGAGTGAGCCAGAGGTCTTGTTGACTAAGTTTGACCAAAGTTGACTAGAGTTGACTTTGATGAAAAGAGCAAAGATCTTGAGAACATGATGAAAAGATGAGGATCTGGTAGGACAATGACACTAGAAGGCTAACTACACAAGCATTCGATCCCAAAGAATCTCAGAATTTAAAATGCAATTTCAAGCCATCTACAGGTGTCAGATTTTGATTTCGATCCTGAAAACTTGTGCAGCCAAGACAAACCCAGGACAAAAGATGAGAACCTTTGATGAAGAGAAGATAATCAAGAGAGCACCAAACATTGTCTCAAATGAAAGCTTAGCATGAAAATGCAAACCTAAGCTAAAATGCAAGCCTAGAATGAAAATGAAGACCCTAGGACTTGGTTGTTGGACTCACCGTATTTATCATCATTGAGTTTGTTTAAGCATGAGACGATCACAAAATGCCATATAATCCTCACTAACATTAAAATTATGAGAATATGAATATGACATGAGTCTTAGATTTGTCAGAATGAGATGTAAGCATTAAGGCACAAGAAGCCAGAATGACCTGAACACCTATTTCTTTTGATTTAGCAAGTTAACATAAGCATCAAAGCATAATTGCTAGAATGACCTAAATGTTGCTTGCAAACAAACACACCAAACATGCAGGAGTTTCTTCTTTTGTCAAAAATTTCTCGCAGTGACCCTTATGTTCACTTAGCAGGACAAGTGTTTTCAATTTCACTTGTAGCAAAAAGAAGTCACTCAAAAGACAAGCAAAAGAACCAACCTCACCAAAGTGTCCATACAAAAGGAGTTGAGGTACACATGGCCATCCAATATGAGATGGAGGCTCTTACAGATGGACACCCCTCTTATAAGAATTCTTTGGATCATTGGAACTAAACCAACAAGTAGAAAGAAAAGAAAAGAACAAAGCAAACAAACAAGCACTCAAAGAAAACAAAACTCAACATGCCTTAGAGAACCACAAATCTAGTTTTAGTTTTAGTTTATGTTCATGTTCAAGAAGATTGGAGTCAATTCGGTTAGATAACATTTGAAGTCTCGACAGGATAGTGACAATAGGAAGACACAGTGAGAAACACTAGCGACCCTCGTGAGAGACTAAGTCTCAAGAAAAAAAATTGGAAAACTAAACAAAGTATCAATAGGTAGACACAGTGAGAACCACTGGTGACCAATACGAGAGTGATCCTCAAGGTGAGAAATCTCAAAGATACTAGCAAAACATCAGCAGGAAAACTTAGTGAGAACTACTGGTGACTGATGTAAAGGAGAGATCCCAAAAGAGAGAGGTCGAATGAAAGCTAGGTATCAGTAGGTAGGCATAGTGGGAACCACTAGTGACCGATACATAAGAGATCCTTAAGGAGAGAAATCTCAAAAGTAGCTAGGCATCAACAAGTAGATGCAGTGAGAATCATTGGTGACTGATGCACAAAAAGAGTTCTTGAAAGTGATAGGACAATGCCCCCTAGACTAGGCAGGGCCCCCAAGCGTGAACCAGTTCCAATCTATGAAGAGTTGAGGAAAACCTTGAAGATAATTGAAGGCAAGTGCATGAGCTAGAAAACCAAAGAAAGAAATAGACTAAAGCAGGAAACAAAAGAAGCAAACTAAAGCGGGAAAACAAACTAAGGCAGGAAAGCAAAGAGACTAAAGCGGAAAACTAAGAGCCAAGCAATGCTGAGATGAGATATATCTTCAGGAAACAAGAGGCACCTATTTACCAGGTTTTCACCATCTTGGTAGAGATTCTATTTTTTCTACCATGATGCCTATTTACCAGGTTTTCATTAATGGCACATTTTCTTCTTTTTCATTTTTTTGTACTTTTATCTTTTTTTATTTTTTTGTATTTTTTGAATATCTCATTTTTTTGTATTTTTTATTTTTTTCACTTGTTTTGTCCTTTTCCAATTTTCTATTTTTTTTTAGTATTATCAAGGTGCCTGTTTACCAAGTTTTCACCAAGATAATAGATACATCAAAGAACCTTTTTGCCAGGTTTTCACTAAGATGATCATTTTTTCAGGACATTTTACAATTTTTAGGATTTTTGAGAATATATCATTTTTTGGATTTTTTTCAAGATCAATAAGTATGTACATGAGCACATAGATAATGTCAGCTGTAAAACTTCTTCAAATGAAGAGCATTGATTGGCTCTTTGAGTTTCTCTCCTTCAGTAGTGGAGAGTTTGTAAGCACCAGATCTCTTGTAGTAATAATGAGCTGAGAAGTTGCAGAATTAGAACCAGATGTTGTAGCAGTAACAGGAGATCCAACCAGTAGTGTCCAACTGTCAAGAGATCCATAGTAAAGGAAAGATCATTTAAGAAAGACCCACAAATATCCTTGTGGACACATCTTAACTCTTTGTCAAATTTCCCACACTACAGATGCTTAGGAAGAGTATGTTCTAGATTTTCCTTAATCATGTCATTAGTAATAAGGAGATACCGATATGCACTTTGGGAAAAGGCAAGATGGCGTGAAGAGGGTAAAGTATGAGAGGCAAGGGTGATGGAATGGAGGGAAGTATGAGAATTTTGGAAGCTCGAATGACAAATTTGATTTTTCCTTTCTTTGGAATCCACATAGCTTTTGAATTTTTTCTTCTTTACTTTGAGGTGCTTTTGATGAAAATGCCTATAAGATGGATTTCAAGATCCATTTCTTATCTTATTTTCTAGCTTTTTATTGTCTTCTTCTTTTTTAGCACCTTTGCAGTCTTTTGAACATGTATGTTGCTTTCCTTTCTTCGTAGTCATATGTCGATTAGATGGGACATGGTGACCTTGAGATATAAGTGGATTCTTGTTATTTTTGTTTTTATGTTGCACATCCAAGTTAATTCCAAAATACTTGGGAATGGTGCATGAAAGAGGCTTATATAACTGGTTCAGGTGGAGAGGTGGAAATCAAAGTGGATGGGACACTTTTCTGGGAGATGAAGAGGAAAGAGAAATTGATGGGTTCTGCTCAAGTGAAAATATATCAATCTCATCATCATCATTCATGAATGCATCAGATAGATCAAGAAAGTAATATTCCATAGAGCGTTGTTGATTTTGAGTCATCTTAAAAGAGTTAGGTAAGTTTGGAGGAATATTATGTGAGCCTAACCAAGATGGTCTATTCCAAGAGTTAGGTCCCCTTTAACATGGTAAGATTTCATGAACAGGAACCATTTTTATTCTAGATCTACCAAGATTCGATGAGACTATAACAAGATGGGGTTTTACATACCCATGATTTTTTGGAGAAATAGAAGCATAACTTAGGGTAGCTGGCCTAGGAGCCATAAGAGTGATCTCCACAGGAGGGTGGAATGGATCATCATCAATTCCTTGATCTGGCAGATTAGAACTTTCTACTCTTTCAGAGTTGATAGGAGCAACACATTTGTGTATAACATCAACTGGTATTTTTGCAATAGTAGCTAATCTGGATTCCCATTCATGGTCCTTTGAGTTTATTTCATTGTAGTTATATTGTTTTATGTAATCAGATGGAGGTATAGCAGGCGGCAGATTTTCTTCATTACTATCATCTATCATAGGAAGTTTGTCTTCAATAGTAGGATCTTCCTTAGTAGTAGAAATAGTGGAGCAATCTAGAATAGGTATACCTTGAGGCATACCTAAGATAAGGGAGATGTCAGATAGTTTCCCCCAATCAATATGTGTGTCATTGGAGTCAGCAGTAGTAGGAGTCTGTTTAGTAAAGTGGATAAAATCCTCCTAGTGAGGACCAGGATCATGTTCTTGAGGTAGATAAGACTTTCTATGGTGGTCAAAATCAGAATGTTGAATATTCAAAAGCCCTTCATGTGTCATATGCTAGATTTTTGTGTCTTCATTATCTGAATCCTTGCATTAATGAAAGTTGCAGCTAGGTTGGTCAAGCTCATGGCCCTGATAGCCAATACCAAATCTATCTTCAGAGGGTTCTTCACAGGAATGCAGAGATGTGGGGAGAGATGTTAGTGATAGGAAGGACTCAATCTGATATTCCCCCATGCCAATATATTTGATCTTTAGGGTCTTTTCTATTTCTTTTACCTTAGCATCATAGAACTCAGTGGACTCTTTATCGGCGGGAACAAAGTTATCTATCATTTGGGTAAGTAGCTTCGTAGAGAAAATATTTAGGCTAGCAATATTGTTAATGGGGACATGGAAGACACAGTTGGGGCCTATCATAACTTCATTGTGTAGGAGAGCATTATGCGGATGGCTCAACGAGTGATCATCTTCTTCAAAGAAGGATAAATAATGAGGTGAATTTAAGTGACCCACCATAGATTAAAACTGATCAAGATCAAGATCTTTGGAGACATTTTCCTCACTGAGGGCTTTATCCATAGATATTTTTGGTCTAGATATCGAGGGCTTAGGACCTTTGAGCATGATCTTTACATGAGATTGAGTGATAGCATTTGCACAAGCTAGTGGTTGTGTGAAGTTACAAGAGGGAGACACAAGGCCTCACAAGACAAATGGAGCTTTGGGTTTAGGAGCATCCTCACTCCATGGAGCAATGATCATGTCATAGTACTCAACATCAACAGGTTCAATCTCATTGATGAAAATGTCACTAGTATCATACATATAGTTGACCACATCATTGGTACCTTTAGACTTGGATAATTCACTTTTCCCATGAAGAGGAAAGGATTCTTTGAATTCCTGATGATTTAAATTCTTGTTATGGTTCTGCACCAAAGTCCTATAAACCACATCAAGAGGTTCTCCCAAGGAAGTGGAGTTATGCTTGGGTTGAGAGATCCAAGGTTTGTTTCTAGCGAATCTTGAAGGCGGTTGAGCTTCCATTGCAGCCCTCTCAGTGGCTTTGACCATTTGTATGCTAGAGCTGAGATTAAAGATAGACTTTGAGGGTTTTGGCATCACATTGTCAACAACCCTGTCATTCATAACATCTATGTTTTTTTTGACCATCTTATCCTTATCCTTGTTTGAGGGAGAAGGTCCTTTCTTGTTGTCTTTGTTCAAATTCAATCCTCCCCTCTTGATCATAAATGCTTCTATCCTCACAACTTGCCTAATCATATTGTCAAAAGTGAGGGGACCTTGTAATCGTACTTGGTATCCAAAATCTAGGACAAGATTTCCCAAGAAGATATTGAGCTTTTCAAACTCAGGTAATTTACATGGATACTTTGTCCATAGCCATCTCCATCTCTAGAGAAATGTTAGGAAAGGTTCCCCTTGTCACTGTCTCAAATTATAAAGGTCCCGGATGTTGACCGGGTGTTGAATATTGTGGGATTGATCATAAATCTTGTCATTTCAAGACTAACCATGACCTTGGTCATTTGGAGATTACTCATGACTTTTGTTGAATTTTCCTCCCCCTGGGAAGTGGAATGGATCTCCCATCTTGTTGGTAGTATTCTGAGAGATTGTGAGAGAGTCGATACGTTCAAAAGGATCAATAGGTTCAATTTTAGAAAGTGACCCTTTAGAGTCTTGCTGGTCTTCAAACAATGGGTTATAATATTCTTGAAATAATAAGTCGGGCTATATTTGGAACAATAGATTATAATACTATTGGAACAAGGAGGAATGTGAGGATCCCTCATGACACTCAGATTGTACGACAGGTTTAGAATGACCTCTTCCTTGTCCAATACCAAGAATGGGGAATGTATTACCACTTCTAGTCATAATAGTCATAGAATAAGGTGTGACAAGAGAAGATTTAGGATAATGCTAGACTCTATCTCTAAGATAATGCAAAAGGAGATAAATGTCTAGAATAGCCAAGATGCAAGATGAACCTAGTATGAGTCATCAAAAGAGGTGGCTAGAACAGTTGAGATAAGACTATCGCAATGCAAGGTACAAAAGCATAATGAGATAAGGTAAATTAATGAGAGACAACACAAGTCAAAGAAAAGATTGATCAATTCATAACTCAAGACAACCAATTTCTGATAGTAAACAATAGGGAAATAGAGAAATAGACCACATGCAAAAATAAAATCAGATAAAAAGTCAAGCAATCAACGAAAAATGGGTCTATGTTTTGGAAAACTGTGCTACATTTTCACGTGAGATAGTACCAGGCCGTGCGAGAGAACACCAAACCTCATGTGAAGGAACAAAATCTTGTGTGAAGAAGTGCTCTGAAAAATAAAACTTCACGCAGGAAAAGTGCAAAATTTGACAATCTGATACAGTTTTCAAGGTTAAAGTTGAATTTTGAGGTACAATCTGAACTGATGTCTAATAGAAAATCTAGTTTCTTGATAGGTTTGCAGAATAGTTTAATCAGCAAGCTCATTTTGAGGAATTCAAGCATTCATTTACAAGCACAATGGTTTAAATCAAGCAGTTGTGATACAAGAAGCAGTCGTTAATAGACCTATCAAGGACAAAGCAACTTGATTGCATCAGGGGAGTCTTTTTTTGATAATGATTGGACAATGTTTAAGACTCGATAACAAACACATAGCTTAGTCCTACAAAAAAAATGGTGAGAAGCCAAAACTTTTGCCCCATTGCTTATGCACATACATGCACCTCACACAGTCGTGTCACCCCCTAGAGGGCACCCATGTTTTTGGTGTTTCCAAGGACTCAATGGTGTATGTTCAAAGGTTACCCTTGTAGCAGGGGCCAGTGTCACAACTACCTTCAAGAATCTAGGTCTATGCCTATGATGGAAATCTATGGGAGAGATTCTTCCCTCTCCCTGCGCAAAGATTATGACTCCTTTCGGAGGTGAACTGGGTAGGAAACTAGCTAGAGAGAGTTCTTAGTAGGCTTGCATTCACAATAACCTTCAGTGTCCTTAATACAAGGCTAGGGCCTCATACCCACACCAAAACCCAAAAGTCATACACCCCCGCAAGCAGGGCTAGGAGTGGCGCTGCTTAATACAATAGACGGAGCCTTCTCAAGATGATAGTCAAAGTCTTGAGAAGGAAGTTAACATGGTTTTGGAGTCTTTAGACTCAAACAAAAATTTCTTTATTAGAGTGAGGTAGAATCACAGGGGATAGGTGTGTACTCACTTGGGTCATTCCTAGAGGTTCAACTTCTGGCAGGCCCTCTAAAGGTGACACTGAACTTGGTTCAGATTCGGGGGTCGGGATTTTTGGTTCTCCCAAAGGGAGAAGAGCATACTTCTCTATCTCATTTCCTCACCCAAACACATTGAGAAGATTCATCACCGAGTTAGTTTCACTCCACCAAATCTACACGCTTTTGGGTTTTTGGTTCTCTCAAAGAGAGAAGAGCATAATCCCCTAGCGAATAGAAGTGCTAAAGATTCACTACCTTTCTCCACTTCCCCAAGAATTTTTAATATTAGTAAGATCATTATAATTTTGGGTGCATTCATGGTCATCACCTCCATGTAATGAAGAGACAAAATTCCTACTCACTATCAAAATTTCTAAGAAATTTTAACGAAGCCCTATTTATACTATGTGAATGAAAGCAGGAAAAAGACACACTATTTTAGCAAGTCTTCGACTATCGGCCTGCAATCAAGACATTAGCATGTTTTCTAGTTCTTCATTAAATCATCCTGTAGAAAACTATTATTCTATGAAAATCAGAGAAATAGTAAACAACAACAAATAGGAAATTATCATAAATTTGAAACAGGAAAGATAGAAACTGAAATTTTTTTAAAAAACTAAGACCAGGTCTCGCACGAGGAAGTACTCCATAGTGCATGAGAAAGTGCAGGGTCCCAGGAGAGATAGTACAATATCACATGAGAGAGTACCACAAGGGGCCAAACTTCACATGACATGCTCTAGATTCTCGTGTGAGAATCCATACATAGACAGTATGGATGCATGACAGAGCTTAAATTTCCTGTCATGAAAATTTGAGAATGAGGCCAAAAATTGATCTTTTCTGCCCCACGGTGGGTGCTAAAATGTATATAGTCAAATGTGTACCTCTAATCCAACTACACACACAACATAGTCATTTCTCAATCATGAGATTGTGAGTATAAACATGAATTGTCCATCTCACAACATTGATTGAATCGACCTGTTGCCTCCTATCTGGATGGGGTGTTTAATTACTCTCAGAACGAGAGCCAACAACCATAGACCAATCCCACAATGGAGGATTTTCAAAGCTATAAAGATGAGCAACTGAATTCAAACTAAAATGAATGCAATTTAATCTAAGGATGCTTTGAAAGAAATATGAAGTGTAGATTAATCTAAAGAACTTGAAAAGAAATGTGAGATTAGATTAAGCTATGAGAAAATAAGCCAAATTAAGTATGTGAATATGCAATATTAAGCTAAATGAAAATTATACTAATATGCAACAAAAGCCTTGAATTAATGAAATTGAGACACAAAAATACTATAGTTTAGTTACTCTCAACAAATTGCCTTCTTCGAATAAAAAATGAGTTCCATTAAATAGACAAGCCTGGAGAGGGAATGAAGAGGTTCTTGATTTGAAACTCCTGACTCTTCATTCCCATTTGAGACAAAAATGCATTGAATTACTTAATTAAAAGAATGGAAATTGCCACATATGGGACTTTTTGAATATCTTGAATTATTAATTCAAAAATGAGTGTCCATTCGAATAACAAGTAATTATTAATTCTTTTTTATGGATAATTAGCTAAAGGGGGTAGATTTAATTTAATTAGAAAGCACTTAGGAATTTAGAATTAAATTAATTTATCATAGGGGTAATTTAGCTAATTAAGTCAAAGACTTTAGGAATTAATTTTAATATTTGATTAATACAAATCAGGGTTTTTGCAATTGGCATCAAGTCAAATTAAGTCAGATAGGAGAGAGAAAATTGCCTAGCAAAGTAGGACTTTGAAGATGTGAAATTGATGAAAATGCACCAAAATTGATTGAATTTATTAGGTGCCAATTTTGGGGTATTACAATGCTAGCCTAGAGTTCTTTGAGGGCATTCTTTACTTCTTCCCATTCTGAATTGATATGCATTGGGGTGGGTACTCCCATTGGGAATGGATCCAATGGTGCGGGTGAATATGGGGGATATTATGAGGTTGGGTATGGAGATTGTCCGATAGGAAAGGTTGTCTGAAATGGATTTTTGATGGCTTTTTGGGAGATGTATTATTGATGTAAGGTTTAAGAATGTTGCTATGTGTGATATGGTGTGGCTTGTTGCTATGGGATGAGAGGGATAGGTTGTTGTGCTGAGAAAAACTATTTTTGTGGAGGTGGTTGGTAGAAGGTTTGTTGTTGGGACTGGCGCAATGATTTTCTAATGTAAGAAGGATGCATACTCACATTGCTAAGGGGGGAATGATGGATTTGGTGTGCACTATAGATAGTTGGGCTAGGGTGTTAGCGAGATGGACTGAGCCAAGTTGTGGCAATTTTGGAGGGATAGCTAGCGGAGTGGTGGCTGGTATAGATAGGTAATTGGTGAATGTGGGAAAATATGTTGCAGAAGGAGGTCAGGGTAGTTGCTATGCTACTTGTGAGATGGTCTACTACTGATGAGTTGTTTGGAAAAGTTTCCCATGGGTAGGCATGCCTAGAGCATTCATTTGTGCTTGGTTGAGGCTCCAAGGGGCACCAATCCTTGTTGTGGATTGCGATGTGGAGGTCACTACAAATGTGGGAGCGAACACGGGAATTTGTGATGAAAGTGGAGGGTTTTGGGATGCCATGGGTGGCATTCCTATTATGAAGGTGACTTGATGGTCCAATGTGCTGGTAAAAAATGTAGGAGGAGGACCTTGCAAGGAATGAGGTTGGGCAATGGACTGGGTAGATGCAGATGGGGTGGCTAGTGTTGTTGAATGGGATGTTGATGTAGGTGCTTGGCTTACAATGGGTGTAGGTATCATCTGCATAGAGGATTGTGTGGGGGATGGTGGTTCTTGTGAAAATGCCTATGTTTGCATGGGTACTTGTGAAGAAGCAGGTGGGGATAGTGCACCTATAATGGAGAAAGGGGTACTTTGGGTCATGCTTTAGCTTGCTAGATTGTTGCACCTGGCTGTAAGAGATGCGGGATGGGTGAAGCTCTATGAGCTACTTGCATGGTTGGATCATGGATTTTTTGGATGACATAGGGAGGAATGTTGGTGGATACATGGATGTGTTTTTTGGGACCAAAAGGGCATAAGTGTGGTGGAATGAGAGTACCCTCCTATGCATAGTTTTCCAAGATGGCAAGATGATTCTGTGTAATGATCGCACTTACCAGCTACGTGTGTCCTGGAAGATATGTGAAAGCTTCCATAGAGTTGGTAGTGGGTGTCTCATTGGGATCTTCTCATGCATTCTAAATTTTCAATGGTTGGGGATCATACATTACCATCATACCAGTGGGATTGTTTGGGTCTTCTGAACTAGTGGCTTGGTTGGGATCCATTCCTTTCCTCTTCTTTGATTGTGTCTCAATAGGCATGAAAATGTAGAGTCCTAAGATGAGGGAGAATGCATGCGTAACTAAAGGATGTTGGGGATGAGGATTTTTGACCTAGATGAGGTTGGTGATAGCCTAGGTGTAGGATTATGGGTAATGAGAGATTTTTGGTGATGTGCTAAAGATCAAGATGAGCTACCTTTCTTGATGTGGGATCAAAATATGTGGGATTTTCATCCTCGGATAGACTTTTGATCTTTGGATGATGGGATCCTTACTAGTGTAGACCAATCTCTGGGTCAAAATGATGAGGTCGACAAGAGTAAGTACTAGCTACCCTAGACAAAGGCTTGGTCAAATGGGTGCATTTGAGATCTTGATTCATAGGATAAGGTCTAGGCAACTCAAAGTGAGTCCTCAGATATGATGTGGATCTAGGATGATGATTTTTAAATAGGAGATGATGCTAAACGATGCTCCCTAAGAGGATGATGCAAATGTACCTATGGGATTTATTAAGGTGAAGGGATGTTGAGACAACTTTGTAGATTTTGGAAATGGAGGAGATTGAGCCTACTAGTCTTCACTTTCTAGCCTAACAAATCGATGGTCAACTTGGATTTGAAAGGAAAATAGTTTAATCCTTACGTTGTACTCTACGTTATCTAATTTGGCTTGGTATTTCTCTTCTTCTTGGGCTGCAACAATAATGGGTTGGTGATCTTTGAGCTTCCTTTTGGCAACCTTCCTTTCTCAATATACATGGGGCATTGGTAGATTATCTTTCTTTTTCTTTATTGGTTCAGTCATAGGTCCAAAAATATCTCTACTCTCTAGATACTAGGATAGATCATGCCAGGAAGTGACTATGGTAAGTATACCTTGGCTTGGTTTTGAACAAACTTGATTTCACTTTCAGGATAGTTAACAAACAGTCCCACAAGAGACAAAGAAATCTTGTGGGAGCACAGGCAGATGATCTCTTTTTGAAAATAACTTTGTAACCTCTATTTGTGTATGTTTGGAAAAAAAATTTCACAGGGTCTGATAACTTCAAGAACACGCACAAGCAATTTCTACCTACAAGACAAGCTAGTATCACAACCTTTTCCCATAACTTGGTATCCTAGAAGAGGAATATAGATGGTGAGTAATCTTCAGGAGACCCAGGAAACCACTTGGGTTGGTCCTTGCATAAAGATTATGATACTTTTTGGATTAGATGGGGTAGGTCTTTGATTAATGGCTTTTACTAAGATCTGTGGTGTCTCCCCAATCAATTTGTACATGCGTGACTCACTTAAGAGCCTAGTTTACCATGCCAAAATTGTAGGGATATTCACCTACCTCAAGCTACCATCAAAACACCTCCCCTAAGCTTGAGGGGATAAGGTGAGATTTTTCTCAACACCTTGTTTATATATTGATTGGGGAATTACCAGTTTGAGGTCGTTCTCTAAAGAGGAATCCCTTCTCTCTATATAGGCCTCGCTAGAAGTGTAGTCAATGGGACTTGATCTTTCTCTTCACCCAAGATCCACAAAGGTGAGGGGAGAGGATACAGATACAACTGGATTTCTTCCACATCACTTATTTTACCAAGGTTTATGAAAGAATGGAAAAGCTCTAAGGAAGTGTTGAAAACACTCCTTCAAACATGCCAAGAAGTATTCATTCCAAATTGAACCTAGTTTAGACTAAGTGTTTTCTATCCTAGAACATAAAACACTCATTTTCTTAGCATGCAAGGTTCATTTGAGAAGTAAATGACAACGCTCGAAAAAGGAAATTGCTTTGCAAAAACAAGAAAAGTGTTACTCCCTTTAGCATTCAAGAATTTATTTCATTCTTTTTAAGCACCAAATCGAAGTGTTTTGATTGCAATTTTATTGTCCCTTAGGAATTCAAGATTGAATTGGATTGATTTTTAAGCACCAAAATAAATGTTCATTGCATTGATTTTTTTGTCCCTTAAGCATTCAAGATTGAGTTTTGATAGATTTTAAGCACCAAAAGAAACGTGTTGATTATTCATTTTTAGCCTTTGTTTGTTTTAAACCCAAATAAAAAGGTGAGATGTTGTGTAGGCATGCAATGTTCTTTTTAGTGCACTGAAAGAAAGTGAGTTAATTTTGTTATTAAAAATTTAACAAGCATTCTTGCAAAAACTTGCAATCTTGCCAACAAAAAATTGTGTTCCTGCAAACCGTACCATTGATCCCGTTGGACTATCAAAAATTAAAAAAAAGTGACAGAAAGCAATAAATGTCAAATCTAAAGCGATACCTACAGATGCGGTCCCGCTTGGTCAAACAACATTCTCACAAAGTCAACAGGAAATCTTGTGTTGGGGGAATGATGACACAAATTTCAAGGGTTTTTAGTTATTTCCTTATGGCTTACAAAATTCAATAGGCATTCCCACCTAGTCAAATAGCGTTCCTGGGTTGTGGGAATGCGATCCCGCAAAATGGGTACAAAGGACTGACTGGTAAATTTGGAACAGAGAGCAAGAAAGGATAGAAAATTAGAAGTTTCTTCATGGGAATGCATTCCTGCAGACCATATAGGCGTTCCCATAGACCATACCTACGTTCTTGCAAAACTATGGATATTTTTTATTTTTCACTGTGTAAAATCTGAAGGTGGGAATGATGGTTCAAATGTGTCCTCTTCGGCCCTAAACCTGTAAAAAACCAAAAAAAACCTTGCAAAGCACTCAAACAACAAGAAACATTAGTTTTTAGTTAGTTTTGCAAAATGAAATATATAAGAAAGATGAAGAAAATGACCCTAGAAGTGGGTCCCACTGGGGGTGCCAAAATGTAATACCTAAAATGTAGTGTTAAGAAACATAAACCAAGCTAAACATTGAACAAAACAAGTTAACTAAATACTTATGAGAAGACCTACAAAATGAGGACAAAACCAACAAGAGAATGAAAACCTCGAAACCCCAAAAGCCTCCAAAATGTAGAAGATTTGTCTGAAGATGGAGAGATATGTGCTCAATGGATACTTTTCTCAAGCTTCAATGGTGGAAGGATTTTTGCATTATGAGGGTATGAATATGATTTTTGTTCTTCAAAATGGCATGATAACTTTACTCAAATGGTAGATGAAAATGAAGGAGGCTCAATTTATAGGTAAATGGGATGGTCGAGATGCAAAATCTGAGGAAGGGCCAAGATGCATTTGAGGGGGAGAACATGGATTGTGCTTTCTCAAATGCATCTCATTGTGACAAGTTTCACAATGGGGGAGGTTGGAAGAAATGGGGGAATATGACCATTTTGGGAGATGTGAGAGGGGACAAATGTGTAAGAGGAAGTTGGAGTGTGTAAGAGATGTGTAAGAGCATTTAAGGCTGACATGAGGTGAGGGAATTGGGGGATGTGAGGATGTGACATGAGGGTTGACTTGGGTTGGCTTAGGATTTTCTAATCCATGGATTATGATTGTGAAAATGTTTAGGAGGTGATTAGGCTTGGATTATGAGGCAAGTGGAGAGTTTAAGAGGATGTGATGGGAGGAGAGAAAATGAGTGGAGGGTTAGATTATCTAATTAGGGGTCATTAACTAATTAAGGAGGATTAGTATGGGTGAATGGGTTGGGTTGAGTATGAGCTATAGATTAGAAGTTTGGGATGGGTTTAGTTAAGGGTTGAGAATTAAATATTCATTTAATTTCAAGTGAGAGGAAAAAGAGTTTTACAAATTAATTTAATTAGATAAGTGTGTCCATTTAAATTAATAGAAGAATAGGGATTAATTAATTATCAGACTATAGGTTTGTCATATAGATAATTAATTGGACTATGGTTAATTAATTAAATTAATTAACTAGGGGATGATATAAATTAATCAAATAATAATATTTAATTAATAAGATGTCCTAGGAGAAAACTAAATAAGATTACTAAATAATGTAATCAAATTTAGGTGTCTACAAGTGAAAAATAAGAAAAATCAACTAGGCACTAGGATTTTGATCCGCATGACCAAGCTGAAGGGTAACCAAATCAGCATATTTGTATTAATTTGGGTCTGTGGCACTAACTAGACCTCAACCACTACCTTATGTATGCAATTTCTTGATACATCAAGCTGAAAACCCAAAATAATGCACTCACTTTAGTGAATTATTTTAGTTCTATCCCACTAGACATGCTAGGAAAAAATATTGATCCCTTGATTCGTCACTCCCTGATTTGAGGTGTAATTTCAAAAGTGTTTTTCTAGTGGGAAAGGGTGAACCAAACAACACATCCTCTAGGATTTTAGAAGTTGGCTCTTCATGGTTGGCTTTTGGAGAAAAGGATGAGAAGCTTCCATTTATCAAAATAGCGTAAGATAAGGGGAGGAAAAATGTTGAATCAAAGCTTTGTTGGATAGGATAAAAAAAATTTAGATGGTATTTGCAGAGGCTCATCCTTCTCTGGTCAGAGCTCTATGCCATTATTCAATCTCAACATGGGTGCACCATATTCCCTTAATTGTTGGTACGAGAATAAAAGCCAAAGTCTTAGACATAGGGCTCACACATTTAGATCATGTTTGGGGAGGCATGTGCAAGGGTCCAAATTAAGACAAATTTATCCTCAAGTAATTGAAGATCTTCCCAGCCAAGGACATGAAATCTGACACTAATTTGAAGCAAAGAAAAAATAGTTCAAATAAGGGTCGTAACAAAAGACCTCACTTCTTGAGACTTTCATCCCAGGAGAGAAGGCTATAGATGGTACAATTCATCATCTATTCTAAACTAAGATAATAACAGATGATTTCATGTACATAAAAAAACTAGAACACACCTATAATAGTTCAATAGATGGCACATCAACTAATTAAAAGGAAAATGTATTAAATACATAGTCCCCTTGATTTATTAAGAATAAATATGCCAAGACGAGAGAAAATGCCCCAGAAAGAATATGCTATAGTATACACCCTTGTACTATAAGCCATAGGGTCTTGTTCTCATAAAAATAGAACTCTACAAATAGTATAATATATTTCCTCACCTATTGAACCTAAGTCCAATAGTTCCAAACTTCTTTCAAAATACCAGTTGCTAGGGTTTTATAGAACAACCCATGGTTAGATGGCCTTAGAATGATTTTAATTTTTTACAATCAATTAGCATGCCAGAGAATCTAGTATGGATCACTCAAATTCCAATGCCATGGGAAAAAAATTTAATCTGATTGGTTCATTTTAGTGTGGATGCTAGCTATTTCAACTTCAAAACATCATGGCATCTTCATCAAAATTGTCATGATGTATATATTGATTCGAGCATTATAAAGTGAACAAGTATCTAGAAAATTCATTAGTCATGGAATTCAATCCAAGAAGAATATTACTTGGAATTCATGGGTGGGCCATGTTGAAATAATGGTGTTTTGGGGACATGTGGCAACTATTTTAAGCTAGAGGGAAATACATTTTTTGTGGAGTGATTAGGAACTCTGAAGGATTTCCACATATAAACCAATGTCGGCATTGTTGAAGTTGTGACTTCTTGTACATAGACAAAGACCAAAGGTGTTATGTGTAGTGTAAGGATAATGTAGGAGTCCACAAATCCTTTTTCATTCTAGATTATTTTCATATCTACTTTCAAGGATGATATTTGTCAGCTTGTTTTTTCCTACCCTAAAATTACATTTGTCATTTTATAATTTGTGGAGTGAGGTGTTTATCCTAATTATTCACCATAGAGGTGGCTATGCTTACCATTGTCTCCTTCATTTCATTAGTCCTTGTGAAGTAGAGGGTTCCTAATTTCTTCCTCTACCTAGGCTTGTCTTCATCCATCACCATATCCTCCAAGTTCACTTTATTAATACTACTCTTTGACCTTTTCTCTATTTTTAAATATGACCATATATGAGCATTAGACTGAGGATTTCTTTCTTTTGGAGAATTTTGTTTCTTTCTAAAAAATTTAACCTTATTAGAGGCTTTCAGTTGTTTGTGCAATTTATCAACCACATCTATATCTAGAAAATTTTCTTTGAAAGTAGGAGATATTATCCAAAATAAGTTAAATTGTGATTATGACATTTCTACACATTTAAATTTTAATAGAAATAAAACAAAAATTTTCCTTATGAAGAGATGTATTAGGAGGATTTTTATGAGCATAAGAGGCCATTTGTATCTTTGCAGCCTCTTCCCTTGTCTTTCTTTATTTATTTTTTACTTACTTACTCCTCAACAATATTAAAAATGATTCATTGGTATTTTGTAGTTAAATCCTTTTAGGAAGTTCCCTATTCATGAGCCACATTTTATTTCTTTCTTCTTCTTCCTCATCCTTCTCTTCTCCTACCTCTTGGTTATTTTCTTATTCCCCTCATTTTCTAATTTTGTTCTATCCTATGATCTCTCCTCTTAAAGCTTAATGGTGGGAGTTTATTGTTTTGATACTCTCATCATTTCCTCCCATAGTTACATCATGAGATTAGCATAGTTTATCATCTTCTACTCTCCACTCCATTTCACTATCTTAGGGTTCTTTATATCAAGGGTTATCTATAAGAAGTTTTTCTTCATTTGTACTAATTTTAGAATCTCTATTTTGTGCCTCTTTATTTTAAATATCTTCATCAAGATATTTTACCGAGATCTTTTAATTCCTCTTATCTTTCATTAAATTTAAATTCCTCAAAATTTGCATCTCTGATTTCAACAAAGGTATTGTTTGGCTTAGAGAATTTGGTATTTAGTGGTGGCTACTTTTGTTTTGGTTATGAAAGAGGAATGGGAATGAGGCATATTTAAATTTTAGTTCATATTCTAATTCACCACTTGAGTCATTCTAAGAGTATTCCTTACATGGACAACTATGAACAATGAATTTTTTTCTAGTCTAGTCATTATAATTGTACTTTATTCCTTATATAAATAATGAGAATATTTCCACTTTTTGTTTTGTTATTTCAAATTGTATCCTTTGGGAATAATTATTTTCTTTGTGATGAAACTTTTTCTAATAAGCAACATCATCCCAAGAAGAAAACAAAGGACTAGGGAATCAGGTTCCATTAAAGTAAACATAAGAAGCTCCACCCAATTAAGAGCCAAGTTTGGAGGGATAAAATTCATGAAATAAAGAATTATTTTTGGGGACCATCAGGAGAACATGATATCTTCCCAAGTCATGTAAATAGATACTACAAAAGAAGAAGTAGCACCCAATGTGACCGAACCAACAAAAGTAACAAAGAAAGTGTATGAAACACAATCAAAATGAGAGCCATGTTTAGAATCTTCTCATGGATGATACTAAGAGTATGCAAAAAATGAAGAGGTGAGACTCTCAAGTCACAAGAAATAGAGGTGACCAAACAAGAAACATCCAAGATAACCACTTAGCCAAAGTACTAAGGGAATATATTATTATAATGATACTTTTATTTATCTCTTATTACAACTCTACTATGATTTGGAATCAAATTTATTATTTTTCCTTTTAAATCAAATAGGCTTATATATAATAAAATTAAACTATCCATATTATAATAAGAAATTATATGTATCTCTTATTCTAATGAATATGACCCATAAATTGATTAAATATAAACCCATATTTCATTCTCATAAAAATTTTAACTAAGAAAAAATAGATAATGTCACATTATTAATAATTGCATCTTCCTTTGAGAGGGAAAAATTAATTCTTTGTTCACCAAAATGAGCAAAGAGTACTAGAGTGAAATGTGTGTATTATTTTAAATTAACACATACACAAACTCCATATAAATGGTCATATCAAATTATTTAATGGATAGAGTGTACAAAGTGAAGCCACGTTCCTCAAGGATATCTCAAACCTCATGGACCCTTTACATTATCATGATCTTTTGAATTAATTATAACTAAACTTCCTCTCATAGTCACCAAATAGCTGATGAAATGTTGAATAACAAAAAACTATTACTTGAGGAAGAAAAAGGTACATTTTGGAACCACAAAGGATGAAATTACTCAAACTAAGACTCGTCATGAGTTTGATAGATACATGCAAAAAACTCTATAGATGATTAATAATTAAATTGAAATACCACATTTGTCCATGTGCAACCTTTTGACAAATGCTATACAAGAGAGACAACACTTGTCCTAGATAATATAATCATTAATTTGAGTTGCTATATTGGATAGAAGGTATGATAACCTATTGTTTTCTCTAAACAATTATAAAACCATAGTTTTATGAAAATCCATGACATTGGAGTAGGTTTCACCAATCAAATCCTCAAGTTGCTAACTAATTTTTTCTTTATTGATCAATATATTGTTGATATTCATTAAGTAATCCTCAAAAATGTTGTTTTATCCCTTTTTTCTAGTAATGTGGCTGCCCTACCTATCCCTGACCACCTCAACAAAGTGTCAAATGCAAACTCCTAAGTTGACTACACAGTAAACTATGAGCCTCCCATCATGCGCATGTAAAATTCCACTCCTGCTGACCTTCCTAGGGTTCCCCATGAGTAGAAATGACAAAGGAAAGTTACTTTTGTACATATTAATACACATACATATATAATATGCATGTATAATATATAAATAAATAATATACATGTATATATATACAAATATATATACATGTATACTATATATAAATGTATATTCAATATGTATGTATGTATTGTAGTGGGTGAAAATATACGTGTGTTGTAGCTTCACCCTTACTATGAAATATGTTTATATCTATGTGAGGATGGGGGAATATAGGATCTATCCCTAATCCAAATTCCCAAAAGGAGAGAGCCAAATTGATTAATCACAAAGAAGTGATCAATGCACAAATGAATCAAACTATGGAGAATATGAAGGAGGAAATCCTTTAATTTTATATAGAAATTATGTGCTTGAAATATCAAATGCATAGATGACAAATACTAACCTCAAAAGAGGGTAAATCTAGAAAAGACTTTTTTTTTATGTTTGTGCATAGTTTCAGGGAATTCTGCAACCTGCTCCAGAATGGAAATGCCGAGACAAAGAAAACCTAGAAAACTTTTGTCTCTCAAAGATAGGTCAACTTTGACCTCAGAATTGGGGCACAATCTTACCCCCCACTAAAGGTCAACCTTGACCTGAAACAACTCCGACGAAAATTCTATTCATAGATCCTAAAAGTTCACCGAAAAGGGTATCTAGATCTGAACTTCAATTCATTGTCCTGTACCTGTACCTGTACCTGTAAGAAAAATGGTTTTTTTTGTTTGGATGAGGGGTTTGCCTTGGTCAAACCCTGAATTAGAATCAACCTTGAAATGTAATTAAAATTGTAATATATAAACAAAGTAAATGGAACTATTCACCTTGCTTATGTTGAAATCCTTGTGGAGGATTCGAATCCTTGAATCCACTAGTAGGAATGCTCTAAATGAATGTAGAATTTTATGTAGGATGTCTCAAATCAATGGCATTAGATCTTCAACACAAATCTTGAATGGATCTTAGCATAGGAAGAGACTTGGATGAATGTGAATGGAGAAATCTTCAAGAGGGCTCCATAGAGATTGAATCCTTCAATGGCTAACAATGGATCTCCTTCATGAATGCTTGAAATGCTTGAGGATGAATGAATGCTTGAATGCTTTCCTTCTCCTTCTTACTTGCTTTCTTGATTACACTTTCTCATGAAAAGTACTTGAGGGATCTTGCTCTTGATGATGGATGTCAATTGCTTGATCATGGATGTGTGATGGAGAAAATGAGAGAGGAAGGCCTCCTTTTATAGTGATATAGGGCACAAACTTTTAGAGAGGTCAACATTGGAGAATTAAATCCTAACTAACCTTAACCCCTAGAAATGGACCTAGATTAAATTCAATTTAAGAGTTTACCATTCTAAAATCCAAAACAACCAACCTGAAAGTGGGAAAATAAAAATTTCCAAAGCCTGACATCCCGAAACTTCTAGAACTTAAAAATTGGACCCAGGGTCAGGATCGAGGTTGACTATGCCCTAGGTCAAAGTTGAGGTCAACTCTTCCCCAGGTCGGGGTCAGGGTCGACCTTGACCTAGGAGGTCGACCTTGACCCTAAGATAGCATATTTCAAATTCTCAGGACCAGGTGCCAGAAACAGGTTGGAAATAGGTGGAGAGAGAAGTAGACTAGGGGGGAAAAGCCAGATCCATGCAAAGACCTATTCAAGGCACTTAACATGACCCCAGACCACTTACTCAGAGGGCTAAATGTTCTTAACATGGAAATGCTTCTATTTTAAGATGATACATATGTATATGTATATGTATATGTACATGTACATGTACATATACGAATATATATACACATATATACACACAAATATATATATATATGCATGTATATATAAATATATATATATATACATAAATATAAGTATGTATGTATGTAAATATATATATTCAAATATATATGTATATATATGCATGTATATATATATCTAAATAAATATATACATGTGTATGTATACATATGTGTGTGTGTGTGTACATGCAAATATATAAACACACATATATACATACTTTACAAAGAATTTCATGAAAATAACCTAGTGAAAGTCACTTTTGAAACCCCACTAATCATTTTCGAAGTCTCACTATTTTCTTTAGAAACCCCACTATGTCATTTTCAAAGCCCCATAGTGGGGTTTAAATGACAACGTCCCCATATATGAGGGGTTTCAATTGAAACCCCTTGCATTAAAGGTTCTGATCAAAACCCCCATATTAAATTAAAAAAAATTAAAAAGTGGGGTTTCTATTGAAACCGCCACTTTATGGACTTCTGATCAAAACTTTTTGGCATTTGATCAAAAGTGGAAGCCACTTTCAATCAAAATTTTCTTACGATCAAAACACCAAATTTTAGGATTTTCTTGAAGTTGAGGAAATCGTTCCTCTGAAAAATTATACCCACTATCGTGGGTTCACCTGGTTCGTGAATGAAGCATGTGGTGATGGTGCATCAAATTTATTTCCAAGTCTCAAGACAGACTCTTTATTTGGCCAAAAAAAATCCATAATGATGATGAGTAGTTGCCAAATAAAAAAGAAGACTATCTCTTGGAAATTAAGACATTCGTAAAACAAGAAGAAAATGTGAACTAGCTCCAAAGTGGGTTCAATTGTGAGGACCTTCCTAAGGCTTCTCTTAGAGCCTTTGAATTTCTCATGAATTATGCCATTTTGGAAGGTAGTTAAAAAGGCTCCACACATTTTTGCTTCCAATGCTTACTAATTTTCATCATCAAAGGAAGCCTAATTTTCCTTACTAGTTATTTACTACTTTAGAAGAATGTTTTTTAAAAAGTGCTAGTTTTAAAATTAAATAGATGTAACATTTTTATGATTCATATAAATATATTTGAATATTTTATTAATTATTATATGAAATTATATTACAATGTTCAAAATTAAGAAGATTTACAGTATATAATGTAGAAATCAAACTATACATAAAAGAATGTTATGTAATTTACCTAAAATTTATACATCATATCTAATAAAATAATAATTAGAAACACTTTTAACAAAATTACTTGATTTTAATCTGTATAAAATTGTATATCTAATATTAATATCAAAATGTATTAATAATTTTTCAATTTTTTTAAATAGAATTTTATGAAAACTAGAATTTTAAAAATATAATCAATCCAATGATAATAAAAATTATTATTATTTATCCCTTTTCATATATATATATATATATATATATATATATATATATATATATATATATATATATATATATATATATATATATATATATATATATATATATATATATATATATATATATACATACATACATACATACAGACACACACACACACACACACACACACACACACACACACACACACACACACACACACACACACACACACACACACACACACACACACACACACACACACACACACACACATTACTTGAAAAAAAATCTTTTAATTACATATAAAAATATTTTACTAATAATATTTTTTTTTAAAAAAAATTAGAGTTTATACAAGAGAGGTGGGTCTAGTTTAACTGTATAACTTTTGTGATAAAAAAAACAAAATCAGATATGATTAATACAAATAGGTAAAATCACAAAGTTGTGTCACGTTTTAGGACATCTTATCAGCATAGCTGAATTTGAATATTTCTAACTAAAGTTATTTTTTGTCAAACATATGGTCTAGCTAGATTTATTCTAGCTAAGTTAGATAAGTGCTTCAACTTTTTCAATTGGAAATATCTATTAAATGCATGTTTTATACCAATTAATAAAAAAATAAAATTATTTTAGAAAAGTGATGTTTCAATAACTCCTACTCTCTTTAATGATATTTTTTTACAAATATAAAAATACCCTTTTTTAGAGCACATAGTCAAGATTATCATCATATAATTTTTGTAGTATTTTAATTAGATCTAATATGTTATAATTTCAAAATATTGCAAGTAGGTATTTTAACATTCGAAAACAAGCTTCTTCAAAAATAGAAAAAAATAGTAAAGCTTATCAGAAAAATTGAAATTTTATATTTAACACTAGAGGAGAGAATTATCTTCAAGAATGTGTAATTTTTTTTTGGAATGGTATAGATTTGATAGGGAAAATTTGTTGTGAGATGAAAACTATCGATTTCAAGTATGTTCAACTTTGAGTAGTTATAATGGAGAAAATATAAATTGAAAACTATTTTTTCTTCCTTTCTACACTAGTTATACATTTCATCTATAACATGTTTTGAAATCAAAGGAAAAAAAGATTATTTGCATATACTTTTTTGTTGCGAACAAGACCCTCATTTTTCAGCATTTTTCAGCAAGTAAAATATGGACTTTAAAAATTAAGAAACTATGTGAATTCTTGTTAAAAAAAAATTAAAAAATTATAGGCATAAACTTCATCCACTTTTACACATTTCATTAGTTTACATCGTCTCCAAATTCTAAACATAAATGTCATTTTTATGTCATTAAAGTTAAAAAGTTTGTGTGTTGTTAACATTTTCCTTTATAAAAGTGTGACACAGCTTTTTACTTTTACCCAAATATGAGGTACTGCTATGTTATAATGCTCTAAACCCTAGTCTTTTTAATGACTGTTAGTGTGAACAAATGATGTGTAGTTGTTTTACAAAAAATAAAATGAAATTTAAACTTAAAACCAATTATTAGTTCGTGGTGTAGGCTGTAGAATTATAGACATCAACCTAAAAGAAATGGGGCAATAACAAAACTAAATAGATTTTCAATAATGTGACATGTCTTCTATTGTCTCATTAGAAATGAGCTAGACTCAATTTTTAATTTCATCACCTATATGTGCACCAAACTTTATAAAATATTAAATAGTTTAAGATAAGGTAGAATAGCTTTAAATTTTTATTATTTTATTTAATAATAATTTTTTATATTATTTTTTAAAATAAATTTTTATAATAAAACTATCATAATTTATTTTCCATGTATTTCAGCAATTAATTTTTAGTTAATATCTTTTAAAATACTTAACCACATTTACTATATCTTCATTTATAAATTTTATAAATATTTTTAATTAAAGAAATTAACTAAAAATTTAACATATTTAATAAAATTTAATACATATTTAAAATTTAATACATCTCCATTTTCAATTCTACCGTGTCTCTGCGCATAGCTCCCTTTATTGTCATGGTGCTTCATTTATTTCCATGTTTGTGGTCTTATTCTACCCAAGTTTTTCCATCGCCTCCATTATTTGTTCAAATTTTTAGTTCTCCACACAAGTAATTGATGTTTATTTCCCTACTATTAGTTGTTAGGGTACACAGTTATCCAATTTTATTTGTCATTTTAAAATCCCTTAACCATCTCTGGCAAAACATTGTGTCTTTCTCATTTGGTGCTACATTTTGTTAGATATTTGGTTAGTCTTATTGATTATTTGTTCTCTGAACACTTTTTTTTCACAGTGATGAGATCAATCGAATGATTGTTTATATTATGACTAGTAAATATAAATTTTTAAAGTTTTGCATGGACTCATATCAACAGGTAGACATTTTTGATATTCACATATGGGTACTAGTTAGGCTAACAATAGAAATTAGTTGGAATAACAATACAGAGTGAGGAAAGCATTCTCAGAAGGGTGGGATTTGAAAATGGATTTTTTGTTTCTTATAATTCCTTTTGTTCATCTATTTTATATATATCTACCCCTACTAATAGCTAGTTGGATGTTTGGTAGGCATTTGGAAGAAAATCTTTTTGCTATTTTATTACTTACTATTTATTTTGATGTCACTTTGGGACTTTGAACAAATTCCATTTGTTCTCTTTATTTCTATTGATAGCTGATAGATTAATTTCTTGTTCTTCACACTTTTTTTTTTTTTTAAATTCTCATATTTCTGTAAACTTTATATGCAATTTTTTGTAAGGTATAAATATTATCAATATATGGTAATAAAAAGAGCAAGTCAGTTACAAAAGATTTTTATGTTTGATGCTATTGTTAGAAAATTCTCCCTTAACTTTTTCCATGTCTTTTTTCTTATTGTGGGTGCAACTGGGTTATTTATGCCACCACCTCCACCTCCACTATCTTCTTGCCATTTTCCTCACGATTTTATTTTCCATTTTTGTTTCACCTCTTTCAATTACCTATAGCAATAAGGAAACAACAAACAAAAATGTGAGGGTTAATGGTGAGATTTTTTATTTTTCAATATTTTTCTATTTGTTTCAACGAATGATTAAGATTGAGATGCAACGGTGGAAAATTTTTATCAACAAACACTAGATGTTATTGTGTAAGAGATTAGTTTTGGTTTGTCAAGGAACTCACTTGCTATGATTTTAGTGAGGTTTATTCTGAATTTTTATATGATCTAACTTTTTTTTTTGTATTTTGGTTTAAGAATTGGTTCTCTACAAACTTGTCTCCTATTGAGGAAAAACAACTCAAGAAGCTCAAATGTTTTTCTTCTTCACACCTAAAAATAAACTTCACAACCAATATGTCCATTCAAAACACTAAAAAATGTTCTCAATACTTCCATGTGAAATGACATTCTATTTATACATTTCATTTAGAATATAAGTTGTGGCACATATTAAATTTTTTTTTTTTAATTTGTCTTCTTACATACCTATACAAATATTGTCATAAAAAAACATATTTGCTAATATTTGGTAGGAACTTTGTTGCACTCCATCCTTGTTTTTATATATCATTCAATCCAACAGATATGTGTATAAATTTATGTTAATTAAACTAAATAACCTTACGCAAAGTTCTACAGTTTCCACACACACATACACAAATATATCTGTAGTAAATTCAAATAATGTGAAAATTGTTTCCTTCTATCGTAAGCCATGATGTTCTTTACATTGTAATCCACTCAACCCATTTATTTTTAGAAAAACTCACTTTTTTTTTACTTTTAATGGTTTAATCCAAGTAAAATGTTTATAGTAATTCTATATTAAAACTAAGTAAGAAATGGTTGTTAAATTGTGCAAAGGATATATGTAAATAATTAATTGTCATATGGAAATAGCATAAATATTTAATGTTAATAAAATAATTTTAATTTTTAATATAAATTAAATTATTGTTGGGTATGATTAATAAATTAAAGTATGTTAATTAGAAAATAAGATATATATTTTTTAAATAATTATTTATTAGTGTAATTTTAAATAAATCACTTTAACAATTTTAAGTGTGTTGTTTACATTATAGTTTAATAAATGATTGTGATATCATACATGATCTCATGCAAGTATTACATTATTTTGAATAAGAACTACTATTCATTTTTTAAAATATTATTTTCTAAACTTAAATAATTTAATAAATATCAATTTTTTAAATAAATATTTAAAAAATAATATCCATCATCAAGAAAATAGCTTTTACTATTTGGATATCTTTATACATCCCCCACACTCTTATATCTTGTGTTAGATAAGGGTGTAATATCTCTCCTCCCACCAACCCCTGTATGACCCCGAACCGTCTCATCACTCAACTTAGCCTATATATCTCCACCATGTGGATTTTTTGATATCAAAACAAATAGCATGTCTATACATAAGGAAAGTATTGGATGTCCTCTTGTCCTCAATCCTTGTATTTTCTTTACACTGTCTATGTAAAATCTAACAACACGTCATGAATCCTCCTATGTAAATTCACTACACCAATCTAAGTGTAGCGAACAACCCCTTGATAATTGCAGGAATATGGCTCCTCCAACTGCCTCTCTTATCCTCTGACTAGCTAAAAGACTACTATTTTCTCTCATGCCAAGATATATAGTAGTGTCATACTTTTTCCCAAGCCCTTATACTCTTGATATACACACATGTATATATCATCAATACAACTACTCAATCATGACGTATCTCTAACAATATGTAATCACATCAACATGTTGAAAAGTTGGCTATACTGATGTATATGACTTAATATAGTGTTGTCATTATGGAAAAAAAGTCATATAGAAGTTTGGAGTCAGCGCACTTAATGAGAAGATCATAAATTGGCTAAGTGTTGAAGGCTAGAGAGTGTACAGAGTTCCTGAAGCTCAGAGCATTAGCGCACATGCATACAACTGAGTTATGGTGTGCACCCTAGAAGTTAAGTTGGTTAGAATATATTCATGCTTAGTCTATGAGTGCATGATCAGATATGCAAGTATGAGAAAGATATAGACAGTTGAAGTTACACAGCTAGTGTATGCCAGTAAAGAACATAGTAAGTAGCTAACTATTATCATTTTGAGTTGCGGTTATATTCTAATGATGTAAAGGCTATGCACCTATAGTAATTAGGTTTCCAACATGTATATATGTTTGTTTGTAAACCTTCTTGAGCTAATTCATTTGGAAGTGTTTTATGTAATAGGTTTAAGGGTCGACCTAGTTGTTTGTTTTGTACGCGCATATAAATATGAGATGCGCCCATTGTAATTGGTATGGAAGTTGATATAGAGTTGTGATAAAAAGATCAGAAGTGTGCGAAGAGCCTATAAGATGTATTAGAGATTTTCAAGAGGTCAAAGTATTAGCGCATCAAAGGAATTGATTTGAAAAATAGTGTCACAGTGACAATTCATCTAGCAGATATAGTGTGTATCTAAGATCAGAAGGTTTTAGCCTTCACCACTTGAGAAGTGAGCTTTAGGATAGTATGTCCACTCCCCTAATAGGGACTATTATAAAAGACTCCTAATAGGGTCTAACCCTTGACAAGGTCTAATGTACTTAATGCATTGTAAAGAAACTCTTAATAGGGTTAAGGATCTTCTAAAAAGGATCATAAAACACTAGTATAGAATATTAGTGGGTGTCAATTCCCACTAGGGTTTTTACCTATTTGGGTTTCCACATAACCATATTGGTGTTATGTATTGATTTCATGTTTCATGTTAATGTGGATGTTCATTCCAGTAATTAAGCATTTAAATTTAGTTTAAAGATTAAGCAAAAGATAAAATACAGAGAACACTAATTCACCCCCCCCCCCCTCTCAGTGTTCCCATTCCTAACAATTGGTATCAGAGCTCTGGTCCTCATAAAAGAAGTTTAACCACTTGAGGAGATCATGGTCAAAGAAGAAATGAAACATCTAAAAAGAAATCTTGAAGTTTCTTTTGAAGACCTAGATAAATTAGAAAGAGAAATTGAAGAACTAAAAGAAAAGGTCAATGATGCTCAATTAGTTATCAAAAGGTTAAGAAAGGATTTGAAAGAATTCTCTACCAATGATCTAGGAGCAATGGTCAAGAAGTTGAATGAAGAAAATTCATCTTTAAAAGAACTACTTGAAGAATTTGATGATAAGTTGATTAACAATCAGGAAGTCTATGAAGAACAGGTCAAAGAAAACCTTCAACTCAATGAGGAATTAAGGAAAGAAAACATGGAAATCTTGGAGCTAAGAAACAACAAAGAAAGCTTGGAATCTGAATTAAAAGAAGCAAGGAATCACATTGACAAATTACACACTAGTTTTGATTTGATACAATCTCAGTTGTATACAAGAAGAGCCAAAGGAGACACTAGTTGCATTGGATACAATGAAGCACAAAATTATATTGAAAACATACGAGCAAGAATGAATACACAAAAAGACTCTACTGATGCAAAGAAGGCTAAAGATCAAACTAAAGATAATATTGAACCACCTAAGGATGAGTGCAAGCCAGTAGACCATACTTGTTATGCATGTAACAAGCATGGACATATAGCAAGGAATTGTACAGAGGTAAGACCTTTTAATGGCTATTGTTATTCATGAAATAAATTTGGTCATAGAGCAATCAATTGCAAGATAAGTAAAAAGAATAGGACTCAGCATAATCAGAGAAATCATAATCAATAAAATATAGGAAGTTCTCAAAATGTTAAGTGTCAGATATGTAACTATAATGGTCACTCAGCTAGACAATGTAAAATGGTGACTCATGTCACTGTGCCGAGGAATATAAGGCCTCCATTCATTTGTCACTCTTGCAACAAGGCTAGACACATCTCAAAGTTTTGTAGATCAAGGATGCAAGGTCAAGAAAGCTCTAAAAAGATTGAAGAACTAGTATTGGATCCCGAAGGAGAAGTCAAGTTTGTGAAAGCCTCAGCGGATGCGAGCATGATTTGGTCATAAATAAAGAAGGATAAGTTTGATGAGTATGTATTGGATGTATCCACAGTGGATGCACCCTCTACATCTAGATGAATGGCCCTTAGGGTCATAGGGGGAGGTAATTTAGCTCTAGACCCCTGCGTAGCTGGTATACTCATTGGCAGAGTATACACCTTTGGACTTGAGATTTTGGAGACTAAGGGAGCCTTTGTGCAAGAGTGCAATATCTGATTGTTTATAAAATGAAAGATAGAAATTTTCAAGCGATAGCCTAGTTTACACAACAAGCATTAATGGCAAAAATTCTACTTTAAAGTACATACAAGTTAGAAGATCTCTCATTGCATTCAAATTAAGAGCGATAGAAGAGAAGAAGATCCATAGCCGTTGATTGAGAAGGATTTAAATTTGATTCATCAAGTGATTTATTATGCATTTGATTAGTTGCAGAAACCCTAGTTCATTTCACTAATTCAGAATCTCTTGGAAACCTTTGTGAAAGAAATGTACAAATAAGTGATGGCTACTCCTATAGTATTTGATGTTGCAGAGAAGAAAAGATATGTGTTTAAGAGGCATCCATTCAAAACTACACTAGATGACTTAGAAGGGGCATTCTCCCACATGCCTATGGCGTTATGCATGTCGAGGACATCTGGGCATACATCTACTATAAGAAAGAACTAGTAGGATTAGATAGATTAAGGGCGCACATAGAAACTATGCTAAAACTAGACAAAACCTTCATGGATGAGTATGCACAGTGGAATAATCACCCTATAGTGGAGTATGCTATGGCATATGAGTTCTATGAATCAGAATGGATCAAGATTCTATTGAGCAGGATTCATGATGACCTATTTTGGATAGGTGAAGTGTAGGTCAGAATAACTAGTGACCTAATTCATGAAATAATAGGCCTCTCAAAGACAGGCACCATCCTTCTAGTGGGTAAATATGTGAGGAAGATTGTTGAACAAACTTGCAAGTCAAGGAGTGATAGGCATGAAATGACCATAGAACCTATTGAGAAAAATGACATCAAATTGATGTCTATGATTCTTGGATATAGGTTTCAACACACGAGTAGGGTGAATAGCATGTCTATAGCTAGAATTCTTGTAGCCATAAGAATTGTCAATGAGAATGGAGAGTTCAACTTGTGTGAAATCTTGCATGCATATCTGATTGATAACATCAAGGCAATCAAGCATGATAAGACCAAGATATTCATATTTGGGTCTTTGATAATTTATATGTACTTCCATATTGTCAGAAAGGTGTCAAACTTATACCTTGACAGGACTATTCCTACTATGCCACAGATATCTAAGAAACTACATGACTCTAGAATTGAAGACCTTCAGAGATAAGATGCAGATGAGCTATAGGATACCAGAGAAGATAATGGAAAAGTATAAGGACACTATTTGCTTCATGGTTGAGATAGACATAACATGCATGGAGGTAGTTGAACCAAGAACAAAGTGGATTCATCCACTAGGATATGAAGTAGATGAACAAGTCTTAGAAGCATATGCTCAAGTATTTCTTTCAGCCCCTAAAGACCCTAATGAGCCAAGATGGGGAACCTATGAGGAGAAACCAAGAGAAATTGATGCAGTCTTGAATAGCGCAGCAACAAAAAGAAAGGTTGCTAAGGTTACCTCATAAATCTTGAGAATACATGGAATGTCTCAAGCATACCTAGAAAAAATAAGAGAACAAAAAATTTCTTTGGAATTAGAGAGTGTAGATGCAGCAAAGGCAGATTTAGATGATCCTAAGCTGAAGAAAGTGAAGATTGAAAAATCTAAAGTATAGAAGGATAAAACTAATGATAGTCCTTCTGCACCCAAAGAAACCATTGACCTTACTGCTCCTCCTGAGTATAAGGAAATTCCAAAGAGGAAGAAAGAGATCAACACTGGTCATCCATCCTCAAGAGTCACAAGGAATAGAAAGAACTCTCAAGCACCTCCTGAAGTAAGTTTCAAACCTAGTCTCAGTGTGCTAAGTGCAAGAATAATTGGTGAGGGAATAATTGATCAAGTAGAGAAGTTTTATGAAAAATATAGTGAAATAGACAAATCTGAGATACATGGTATGATAGTCAAACACATGTTGAAGTTCAAGAAGATAGTCTTGGAACTTAAGACTATGATCCCTGATAATGTGTGGAACATCCTAGAATTCCAAAAGAGATAGGCTATTGAAGAAGATCTATGGATAAGGGAAAAGATTCTAGATGATACCCTTCCTTTATGTTCTCTAGAGGAGAAGTCTTTGTTGTTAAACTTAGTAAAGCCACATCTCATAACAATGTCAAGGACTTTGCACATTATGGACAAGAACTATGATCTTGTTTCTAAGGAAATAGAGAAGGCATTCAAGAAAGTATTCATAAATAGGCACATGTATCCAGCTACTACACCTATAGCACAAGTTCCCATAAAGGAAGTCAAGGTGGCAAAGCCCACTAATGCATTAGTGACAGGTCCTCATGATTTAGTGCTTGTAGTGGAAACACAAATAGAGGCAGATAAGTATGTGCCCATGATAGAGTGACTAAAGGATAGCACCATTATCATTGATAATGTAGAGATAGACATGGTGGCCACTGACACTAAGTTAGATAAGTTTGAAGAAGCTTTTGTGAGCACACAAGAAGCTAAAATTTTATGCAGAAACACACCTCCAACTCATCAAGAAGAAATATTGATTGATGATATAACAAATGAGAAAGAAGAAGAAAATTTGGAAGAGAAGAATGAAAAGGAAAAAGAAGAGAGAAAATAAAATGAACCAATAACAATAAGAGTAAAATAAGAAGTCATGGATAGCACTCCCATCACTCCATTAGTAGCATTGTTGTCAGGTTTGACACCTGAAACAAATAGTTTGGACTCATGGGGAGAAGAAGACCTAATTAAGTTTAGTGTCTTAGCTATGGAGAAGGCCAAGGAGAAACAAGTAATGAGGAATCCCCTCCTTGTAGAGTCAGTGAATATTTTAAATATATTGTTACCTTTAGTCAAGAAAATGTCCAAAGTACACTCATTTGATGATGATAGTTCAATGATTTCATAGTTCAAGGGAAACTTCTCTAGCCTAGAAGAATCTACATCCTTAGTTGTAGAGGAGAAGTATATGAAGAAAAGGTTCAATGAATTGGTTAGCAACTATGCACTTGACCTGAGCTCACTAAAGGCTGGTCAAGCATCCCTGAAGGAGTTTGCAGCAAAGTGAAGAAAAATCATTGCTAAATGTATGAACCAAGACAAGTTGACTGGTGATCTATAAGAAAAGGTACAAGAGGTAGAATTCATGATAGACAACATTATGAAATCAATGGAAGATCCATTTGTTGATGTGAACATGTGCAATAATGTCTACCAAGGACTGTTAGACAAGATTGAGAAGGTAGAAAAAGAGATGACCAAGATAAGGGTTAGACAGACTCAGCTAAGGAATGCTCTTGCACCCTCATTAGACATACTAAATTAGAATATCAAGGAGATTGATGCCACCATGGTGACATATGATCAAGGTCCTAGCACTGATCTAGAGAATATGGAGAAGCTATAGAATGCTTTATGTGCCCATCTATAGATTGTAAATTCACTGATCACATTTTGGAAAAAGGAGATCCAAAATCTACAGATTGCATATCTGGATGTACTATCATAGTAAGTTTTTTTAGAATCAATTTTGACACACCTTTTTTATTAATGTCAAAGGGGGAGTATGTATATAATATGGATAATAGATATGTATAAGGAGATATAAGATAGAAAGATATGTATAGGGAGACAAAAGTTTTTTGTATTAAGGACAGTTAGCAACTTTTCCATATTCCTTTGTTGCCATCAATGACAAAGGGGGGGATTGTTGGAAATTTGGCTATATTGATGTATGTGACTTAATATAGTGTTATCAATATGGTATCAAAGTCATATAGAAGTTTGGATTCAGTGCACTTAATGAGAAGATAAAAAATTGGCTAAGTGTTAAAGACTGGACAGTGTATAGAGTTCCTAAAGCTTAGAGCATTAGTGCATGTGCATACAAATGAGTTATGGTTTGCACGGTCCCATAAGTTAAGTTGGTAGACTATATTCATGCTTATTCTATGAGCACATGATCAGATATGTAGGTATGCAAAAGATATAGATAGTCAAAGTTACACAACTAGTGTGTGCCAGTAAAGAACAGAGTAAGCAACCGACTGTTATCATTTTGAGTTGTGGTTATATTCTAATGATGTAAAGGATATGTTACTATATTAATTAGGTTTTTGACATGTATATATTTTTTTTGGTAAACATTCTTGAGCCAATTCATTTGGAAGTATTGTTTGTAATAGGTTTAAGGGTTGACCTAGTTGTTTGTTTTGTATGCGCATATAAATATGAGATGCACCCACTATAATTGGTATGGAAGTTGATATAGAGTTGTGATAAGTAGAGAAGAAGTGTGAAAAGGGACTATAAGATGTATTATAGCTTTGCAAGAGGTCAAAGCATCAACGCATCAAAGGAACTGATCTGACAAATAGTGTCACAATGATAGTTCATCCAACAGATATAGTGTGTATCTAAGATCAAAAGGTTGTATCATTCACCACTTGAGCAATGAGCTCTAGGACAGTGCATCCACTCCCCTAATAAGGACTATTTTAAAAGACTCCTAACAGGGTCTGACCCTTGACAAGTTCTATTGTACTTAATGCATTATAAAACAACTCTTAACAAGGTTAAGGATCTTCTAACAAGGATCATAAAACACTAGTACAGAATATTAGTGGGTGTCAATTCCCATTGGGGTTTTTACCTATTTGGGTTTCCCCATAACCTTATTAGTTTTATGTGTTGATTTCATGTTTTATGTTTACGTGGATGTTCATTTTAGTACTTAAGCATTTAAATTCAGTTTAAAGATTAAGCAAAAGATAAATACAAAGAACATTGATTCATCCCCCCCCCCCCTCTCAGTGTTCCCATTCCTAACACAAAAATCATGTGATACAAAAATCTATTCCACCTAATAAAAAATTGATGTCTTCCTAGATCTAGTCTGATCTACTCTCCAACCAAACCTGTCAAGTATAATACTAGTTGTGGTAGGCTTAGATCCACCAATGGATACCATTGTATCTGTGTACGATCAATAGGTAGGCTCTTCATTGACCTTCCAAACACCCTCTACATATAGTAACCAATGTCCTCTAGCTTATAATTATTAATCATGTCTCAAATAGGTATCTACAATATCCTCTAGATATTTAATAGTGTAATAGATGTCTCACCTATAGGTAGATTGAATGAAGATGTCTAACTACATTCCTTCTCTCTAGTAAAACTATAATCATCTCATTATGGGTGCGAACCCATCACCATTCATGATCCCACTCTTAATCTAAAACTACCACTAGATGATACTAGATCATCCTCTATTGGTTCTTCATAAAACACCATCATTTCTAGATAGTACTCCTTAAACTAGAGCACTATAACTTCCTACATCCACAAATAATGCATTAATCTTGAGAACTTTAAGAATTAAGCCTATTCATTAGTCTTGTGGTTGTTAGTGGAAAATTTTCCTATCATGGCCTTATTCATCCTTTAGCCTAAGAGCTTGGTTAGTCCCATCAATTTATTTTCCCATCCTTCCCCATATCCTTGATCATCTTTGGCCAAGGAAAAGTTCTGCAAGGTATAGATGCTAAACAACATATGTATCAATTGGCACAAATGTTAATCCATCTTTCCCTCCCCTAGTTTTATACCCCTATAGAGGAATCAATCTTGCAATTTGTGCCTACTCTAACATTCCCACCCCCCCAGTCCCCCCGCAAACCTATAACTTGTATCCCCATAGGCACTAATCACAAGATCAGTGTCTACAAAGACATTGATCAATTGATCAATGTCTCTTCCCTACCATCATTCCCCCATATTTAGTGTGCAATAAAAGATAATAAAATATAATTACAAATTTACAAAGTAATATGGAGTGCTCCTTGGCTCCATGTACTTTGTTTGTGGTTGATACCACCTCATCCACTTGCCTAGCTACTCCTTGCATGCATTTTCCATATGTTGTTGCTTAAAGATCCTTTTTTCTTTAGTGCACAGTGCACAAATGACCCTTTTGGCCCCTCCATAACCTACATATACCCCTCGTGTTGGCACTCTATTTCCTTCCCATCCACTTATCTATTTTTCTCCACCCTATTGATCATGCAAGACTTTCCTATGCCCCCTTTCTAGTTTTTTTTCCCTATATCCCATTTTCCTTCCTTTTCCAAAAATTCTCCTAGTTTTCAATCTTTGCTCCAATTTACTTAGGGGGTGCATACCCTTTCCATTTTTTCCACTTTCTTGTAACTTCCTTGACCTTCACCTTTTCTTTCTAAAACAACATTTTCTCTTCTTTGATGTGATACCATTTCAGGCACTACATTAAAGCATGAAAAATGTAGATGCCTAAAATCATCCCTTTATGAATTTAATAACTCATATGAATATTTTATCCTTCCGATCCTTATAATTAAATAAATTTAATTTCACTAATATTGATGCTAATAATGTAATTAATTTTAAACAAAATTAATTATATTGTTTATCCATTAGCCAATGCTTAATTAATATAAATTAATTGAATATATCATTTCCCATAAATATTCTATACTTTAATTAATTATAATCAATTAAGCTAGAACCTATAACCTAATCCTCCCTACTTTTCCAAAATCATACCCAGTAATTAATCCTTATATCTTATCATAATATCTTGATTTCTAACTTCATTAATCATACCTCATAATTCAAACTTTGGCTCACAAATGTGAGCCCATTTAAAAAAAAAATTTATCTTTACCTCTTACACCTTCAATAAATAGCCACCCTATATCTTTCACTCTTGTTTACCATTAGCCAACTTTCTCAAAAATAACAACCCTTTAGCCACCTTGATCCAAGATACTTTTACACACTGCCTTCCACTTGGTATTTATTTCCCATCTCCTCAATGTTTCTCATGCATGTGTGAGAAACCTCTTGCATGGTCAACCCTTTTGACACTTGAAATCCACCTCATTGATCATATGGAATCTAAACCCTCCATTTCAAATAAATTTCAACAGTCCATTTTCCTTCAAAATTCTATAAATTGGAGCCTCCTCTCATTGCATATCATCCATCATTTGTATAGTGTTACCATTTCATTTTAAGTTTAGAGATTTCATATTGATTTCATAGTTGCTATCATAGTGTTTTTTAGTTTTCACACTCATAGTATAGTCATTGTCTATTTTTATCTTAGATTCCACATTAGTATCCATTAGAATTCAACCATACCACTTAGTTTTCATCTAATTTTCATCTTAGATCATTCATCCATCCATTAAAAATCATCCAATATCAAATATTATTGTGTTTAGGAGATTAGTGCACATAAAAATATTGTAGAAGAAAATCAACGGACATGGCTTTCTTCATTCTTGCTCTATCAGAGGTATAAGGTAATATTGTAGCTAGATATATTAAATTTTCTTTTTTTTTTAAATTCATATATGACATGGAACCCAATAGCATGTCTATACATGTAAGGTAGGTAATGGGTGTCCTCTTGTCCTCAATCCTCGTATTGCCTTTACATTATCTATGTAAAATCCAACAACACATCCAAAATCCTCCTCTAGAAATATACTACACCAGTCTAAGTGTAGCGAATAAACCCCTGATAAATGTAATAAGATGGCTCCTCCAACTTCCTCTCTCATCATCTGACTAGCTAGAAGACTACTATGTGTTCCCATGCCAAGATATGTAGTAGTGTCACACTTGCTCCCAAGTTCATGTACTCTTGATAGACACACATGTATATATCATCAATACAACTACTTGAGCATGCTATATCTCCAACAATATATAATCACATCAACAATCATGTGATACAAAAACCTGGTCCACCTAATAAAAAAATCCATGTCCTCCTAGATCTAGTCTCATCTTCTTTGTAACCAAACCTACTAAGTATAATGCTAGTGGTGGTAGTCTTAGATCCAGCAATGGCTACCATTTCATCTATGTATGATCTATAGGTAGCCTTTGCATCAACCTCCCAAACACCTTCTTCATATAGTAACCTAGATCCTCTAGCTGATAAGTATGAATCATGCCTTAGATAGGTATAGATACAATATCCTCTAGATATTTAATAGTTTGATAAATGTCTCACTACATGCCATTTCTATAGTAACACTATGATCATCCCATTTTGGGTGTAAATTCATGGCCATTCATGAACCCACTCCCAACCTAAAACTACCACCAATTGATACTAGATCATCCTTTGTCAATTCTTCCTAGAGTGCCATCATTGTTGGATAGTGCTCCTTAGACTGGAGCACTATAACTTCATACATCCACAAATGATCCATTTACCTTTACACCTTTAATAACTAAGCCTATTTATCAGTCTTGTGGCTATTGGGGGAAACTTTTCCTATCATGGCCTCATTCATCGTTTATCCTAAGAGCTTATTTGGTCCCATCAATCATTTCTCCCATCCTTCCCCATATCCTTGTTCATCTTTGGCAACGGCATAGACGCTAAACAATATATGTGTTGATTGGCACAAATGTTAATCCATCTTTCCTTCCCCAAATTTTATACCATTATAGAGGCATCAATCTTGTGATTATTTCCTACGTTGATATTCTCAACCCCCCCCAGCGTTCCCCTATGACTTTCATCCTTACTGACACTAATCACAAAACTAGTGTCTACAAAGACATTGATCAGTTGATCAATGCCTCTTCCCTGCCAACATTCCCCCATACTTAGTGTGCAATAAATACTAATAAAAGATAATTACCAATTTAGAAAGTAATATAGCGTTCTTTTCAGCTTGATGTACTTTATTTTTTGGTTGATACGACCTCATCCACTTTCCTATCTACTTCTTCTTGCATGCATTTTCCATACCTTCTCACTTAGAGCTCCTTTTTTCTTTAGTGTAGAGTGCACAAATGACCATTTTGGCCCCCCCATAACCTACATATACCCCTCATGTTGATCCTCTATTTCATTCCCATCTCCTTATCTATTTTCCTCCACCCTATTGATCATGCAAGACTTTCCTATACCCCCTATCTAGTTGTTTTTTCTCTATTCCATTTTCCTTCCTTTTTGAGAAATTACCCAATTTTTTATTCTTTGCTCCAATTTCTTAAGGGGGTCCATAATCTTTCCATTTTCCCACTTTCCTATGACTTCCTTGACCTTAACCTTTTCTTTCTAGAACATCATTTTCTCATCTTTGATGTGATACCATTTTAGGTACCACATTAAATCATGGAAAAATGTAGATGCCTAAAATCGTCCCTTTATGAATTTAATAACTTGTGAATCTTTTATCCTTCTAAGCCTTATAATTAATGAGATTTAATTTCATTAATATTTATTTTAATAATGTAATTAATTTTAAACAATTAATTATATTATTTATCCATTAGCCAATGTTCAATTAATATAAATTAATTGAATATATCATTTCCCATTTATCCTATACTTTAATTAATTCTAATCAATTAAGCTAACCTATAACCTAATCCTCTCTGCTTTTCCTAAATCCAACCCACTAATTAATCCTTATATCTTAGCATATTATCTTGATTTTTAACTTCGTTAGTCATATCCCATCATTCAAAATTTGGTAAAATTTTAAATTATCTTTACGTCTTGCACTTTCAATAAATAGCTACAGCTTATCTCTTTCACTCTTGTTTACCCTTAGCCAACTTTCTCATAAATAGAAACTATTTAGAAACCTTGACACAAGATACTTTTACACATTATCTTCCACTTGGCATTTATTGCCCATCTCCCAAAGGTTTCTCATGCATGTGTGAGAAACTTCCTGCATGGTCAACCTTTTTGACACTTGACATCCACCTCATCAATCATATGCAATCTAAACCCTCCATTTCAAATAAATCTCAATTGTCCATTTTCCTCCAAAATTCTATAAATTAGAGCCTCCTCTCATTGCATATCATCCATCATTTTTATATTGTTATCATTTCACTTTAACTTTAGAGATTTCATATTGCTATCATAGTGTTATTTAGTTTGCACGCTCATATTATAGTCATTGTCCCTTTTTATCTTAGATTCTACATCAGAATCCATTAACATGCATCCATACCACTTAGTTTTTATCTAATTTTTATCTTAGATCATTCATCCATCCATTAAAAATCATCCAATATCCAATATTATTGTGTCCAGGACACCAGTCCACATAAAAATATTGAAGGAGAAAAAGTCATAATCAATTTTTTAGACACTAAACGTTTTAAAATATTTGGTGAATTTGTATTGAATTTTTGACTTGGTCTCTTGTAGATGACCTAAGTTGATTAATTATCTTTTCCAAATATATTTTATTTGATGAATAAATATATATATATGTATGAATTTTATTTTTCATTCACTACTACATTTGGGGCCAAATTTTGACAAAAACTTCTGATGGATAATTCTTTTTTTTATGAATTTTGTGTTTTTTTTTGTAATAGTCACTGATGGTGCCAGTATTCCAATAGGTTTTAAATATACCATTAGAATTATGACAGTTTCAGGGTATAGATGAAAAAAAAATTGAAACGACCAAATCATTTTTATTTTAATTGCAGAGAAAATGAGTGGGAGAAAACAAGCGGGTGAAAGTTAAGCGTGAGAGAAGGTATGTGATTTCCTCATCTTTGATCAGTATCTTTGACGGGAAACATCTTTTGAGCCTCTGGCATCATATTCAACCACAAATTTCAAATGCATTGCATTTTATTTGTCATGAATGCTTACTGAAATGACCACATTCTACTAGTGTCGTGCCCTAGCCCATTCTTTATCTCCATTATTTGATGTTATTGGCTCTTGTGCTCGAGGATATTGATTCATTATTTTGAAATGTTTGGATTCACATTTGTTGATATTATTGGCATGGTCATTGTATATTTCTGAGATGCTCACTGAAATGACCTCATTCTACTGGTGTTGTACCCTAGCCTATGCTTTATCTCCATTATTTGATGTTATTTGTGCTTGTGCTCAAGGATATAGATTTAGTGTTTTGAAATGTTTGGATTCGCATTTGTTGATATTACTAGCACAACCATTGTATATTGCTGAGATGCTCTCTAAAATGACCACATTTTACTAGTGTTGTGCCCTAGCCCATGCTTTATGTCTATTACTTGATGTTATTGGTGCTTGTGCTCAAGGATATTGATTCACTATTTTGAAGTGTTGACTATGGTTATCAAATGGACAGTCTGTGAGCTTCTAGCTATGTGCCATTTGTATTGATAGCTTACGAAATCTAATGTATTATATCATTGATATTTGAGACTTTGTTAAAAGGAAATAGGAAAAAGAACGATTTTGATTTATTTTCTCTATTTTGATCCCTAAGTGGTTGCTGCCATGATTTTTTTTTTGAGTACATTTTTTATAGAATTTTAGTTGGAATTTTCACTAGGGTTTTCAATATATTGAGCTACAACAGAACATGATTCTTTTTGGTGCTTTTTTCCCCATATTCAGTAGATAAAAATCATGGTGGCAACCATTTAGCCATCTTTTTGATGTTCCATTTATTTTACAAAGCTACAGGTATGTTGATTTATCATTTAGTTGCTTCTAGTTATTGGTCAAATGCAAATATTTTATCAAGTTGAAAGGGCGAGAAATTAGTTTGGTGCTTTCACTTTATGTTAAAATTTAATTTGGTAAAATCCTCATAAAACACAATACATGTTCTAAAATGTAAAGAAGTTGAATGTTAAATGTAAGATATATATATCATCCATAGTAATCAAAAGGAAGGACATGAAACTAAGGAGATTTACCAATCCAAAAATATAAGAGAATAGAAAACATGATTGGTAGCTTTCTTGTTTAATAATTGGTTTGGAAAAATGCATTTAACACAAAAGAAAAATTACAAAACTGAACCAATGGCATGTTTACAACAAAGATATAGAATGATAATAATATGTTGAAAATTCTATTCTATTTAATAGATGCCAAAGGACCAGTCCCAACAATTCTTAAACATACTTTATCTGATATGATGAATTGTTAATAATGGTCTAATTCTGTAGACTGCTAGCATGAAGGAAGATTTGACCTAGCCAAATCTTCCTTGTACCACACAAAAAACTATGTGATAACTATGTCTACTCCAACCTTAATTGTTTAAGAATTCATCATATAAGATAAAGTGTGTTTAAGAATTGTTGGGAGTTCTATTACATCTTTGTTGTAAACATGCCATTATTTCAGTTTTGTAAATTTGTTTTTTGTGTTAAATGCATTTAAATGGAACATTAATCATAGTAATAATATGCTTAATCTATTAGTAATTGGCATATTAAATGTAGATAACACCTTTATCAGTTTAGCATATTATTATAAGATACTAAAGAAGACCTTCTATTTTTCAGACAAATCTTCATTGTCCCCCACAATGAAGACAATGAAAATTGACCTCCTGCCCCACAACAAAGAACACTGCAATAATACCTTTTAATCCTAGTGACAAGAACATAGAAGCATTCTAACTCATTTGTAAAGAATATAAGCTTTCTATAAAATGAAAGGTTCAACCTAATTAATACTAGCACTTGAACTCAAAGGATAGTGATCTAGCTGAAAGACTTAAGAGAGACTTTGACCCAAGAGCTTCATCATCAATCACTACAACCTCTTGTAGCTATCTTTATAGCAACAAGAGTCATTGGATGCATCAAATTTCTCAGAAGTTTCTTCCTATTTTGTAGGTTGACTTTGTACAAAGTAGATTGTAATTGAAAATTTGAAAACTATTTGCATCTAGTCATTATTCATGCACTATGCAATATGCATTGTGCAATGCAATAAAATTAGGAATGTGTATAGAAATCACAAAAACTATATTCCATAATTCTTGGGCTAAACTCTAAATTTATTTTCTTTTTATATCTCTATGCTATTGAGACCACTTCCATTTTATTAAACATAATTTTTCCCAGTTAAAAAATTCAATTAGAATAAGATATAATATAGTGTTAGAATAAAGTTTGTACAAAGACATGTAATGCTTATGTTAATGATCAAACACGCATATGCATTCATTGTTCCACGGGAGAGTGGATTACTAGAGTTGCAAAGAATTTAATCTTTTATTGATATTCCTCTTCTTTGTTTCATACATCTTGATGCAGAGCCCTCTACTATCACCTTAAGGAGACCAACTCAACTTGAGGATTCAACAAGTAACTTGGAATCCACTCAAGGAATTAGCCTCAACTCAAGGATTAAGTAGACTTCCCTAACTTTTTTAATCACTTCCACAACCATGCATATGTGGTAAAAATTCATGAGATACTAAAGAATACTTGCTATTTGTCAGACAAATATTCATTGTCCCCCACAAAAAACTAAGTAATAACTACTCTGCCCTTAATTTTCTTAACAATGCACCATATTAGATAAAGTAGGTTCTATCACATGTGGTACAAACTCTCTTCAAAATCACTGTATGTTGCATGTGTAGCAAAAAACTCATGAGATTCTAAAGAAGTCCTCACTCTTAATCAGTCAAATCTTCCTTGTACCACACAAAAAACTATGTGATAACTATGTCTACTCCAAACTTAATTGTTTAAGAATTCATCATATCAAATAAAGTATGTTTAACAATTGTTGGGAATGGTCATTTGGCATGTATTAAACATAATATAATTTTTAGCATATTATTATCATTCTATTTCTGTAATACCCCTCTAACCCTAATATAAGTTTTGTGTTTTTGAAAGAATTAAGATCCTTCGATATTTTCTTACAGCTTAAGTTGTACATGATACTTGTTTGATCTATTCCTATAGTTGTTTATAATAATTTCATAAGCTAGTACTCAATGAGTCTAATATCAGACATACTATCTAAAGGTATCACTTTTGTATGTATTTATCTCCATGTATGTATTGAGTACCTACAAGACCTTTATGAACATAGTTAGGATGTTATATGATATGTACTTGATAGATATATATAAGTGGTTATTTATATTTTCTTCTATTAAGGTTACTTTGGATGAATCTTGTATCTCACTTGATGATTTGATTATGTTGATTTATTATTAGTATTGATAAGAGACTAACACAATGCTTGAGATTCTAACCTTCGTTATGATGATGCTACATGCTTTGAGTGTATATATATACATGATGTGTTTTCATGATTCAGGATGAAGTCGTAGTTACTCACATAGCTGAGGTCCACATGATGTATCGATCCTGGTCATCTGTCTGCAATGTTTTCTTTTATACGTATATCCGTGCATATGTATTTCTTCTTTGTGATGCAGGCTTGTAGGTACCGAGCATCGACTTCACCTGGCTTCACAGGTCTGAGCATGCCCTCAAATCCTCGATGGTTGTTGTTATGGAGATAGTACTAAGGCCCCTACATGAGTCTTCCTTTGTCATTATTCCAATTTGGGAATATTAGGGTTCCTTCTTTGTCAGTCAACCTTTGGGTCAAAAACCCAGATCCAACGCACCCGGTTGGGCATGGTTGTAGTTAGTGCCTTGTGGCCACTTGAATTCATTTGGTTGTATGATTTGTTTACTCATTTTATTTATTTCTCCTTCTTGGTATGATTCTTAGTTAATCTTTCTATGTTGTGTTTCAGGAGTTTGGCTTGACTTTCCTTGTTGACTTTGGTTGACCTTGTTTGATCTTATAATTTTCTCAATATGTTTCATAGTTGATTTTTATGGCCTCTTTCGATGATTAGATTTATTTTGAGGCATGTGATTTTATTCTACCTCAGTGTTATATCCTATAGTAATTATAAATAGGTAATAATATTGTGATCTATTACTTCATAATCTTATAGATTATAGTGTTTGGTATTTGGCATGTATATATATAAATATAAATATAAATATAAATATATATATATATATAGAAATATATATATGGGTGCACACATATATGTATTTATATATATATAATTTATATGTGATTATATGTTAATTATTGTAGATATTGTTGATGGTGTATGTTTTGGGATTAATGTAAAGTATAATATTATTAATAATTAAATATTAAATAATGCGAGGTATATTATTCTCAATTGTTAATTATTAATAATGAGGATAGGTTATATATATAGATATTGATGTAATTAATGATGGCATATGCATATATGTTAGGATAATATTACATATGTGTAAGAATGAATACAAATAATCTTTTATTGTATATTTGAGTAATATAGTTGTATGATATTAAGTTATTTTATAATACCCTTTAGTTAAGAGTTAGTTGGGAGTTGGTTACTTTTCCTCTCAACCTTTGGAAATCTATTTATATGCACTACTTTCTCATTTGAAGGGAGGGGGATTTTGGGGCTGAAGCATTGAGGAGAGGATGGCCTTACTTTTCATGGAGATTTTGGAAAGAAAACTTGGAGATGTGAAGGAGAGTTTGTAAGCATATGTCTTTAAAAATTTTTGGTTATCTTTGCTTTTGGGAGAGAGACATTTTTGTGAGAATTTCAGTAGTTGAGAGAGGGATTCTTTACTGTGGAATTATTTCTTTCTTTCATGGAGATTTCTGAAAGTGGATAGGGTTTGAAGGATGCATCTCAAGTTTGGATTTGTCTTCTCTTTTGTTTCCTTCCTTCTTCGATTCAACCTTCGTAGGACATGAGGTATGGATTGAATATTTTAGTTACTTGATGTATTTGATATATTATAGATCTATTTATATATTATCATTATTTATTATATCTTTACTTTTCATTTTGATGGTTATTTTAAAGTTTTGAGTTTTTGTTTGTAAGAATTGGCATGTGTTTTCCTAGGGTTTTTAGCAACCCATTTTTGGAGATCTGTTATTATAATAATTTAAATTGAATTTATGGTTTTAATAAATTAATTTTCTAGAAGTAAAATTCACAGATCTCAAATGGGTATCTCTCTGATTTTATTTTTAGGGTCGAATTAATGCCTTATTTTTGACATTTTGGCAGACTATGCCTGTCCATTCTTGATTCCAAATTTTTTGTCAAATGTATTCGTATGCTACAGGCTGATATGATTATATAAAAGTCTAAATTTGATATAAAAGATTCTCTTAATTCTTATCTTTCATTTTCAATTGTTTTGGTGAATTTTAATTATGTTTTGTGAAAATTACAACCGTTTTAGTGAAGGCAGGTCTGAACCCTAACCAGAATTTTCTGTTTTAAACCAGAAGTCATAACTTTCTTTCCCACCGTTGGATCTTCCTAAAAATAAAATTGAGAGTCCATAATTATGTTATCTAAATCTCCACCAAAGATATTTCCTTTATTTTATGTTTTGTGGAAGATATGGATGACTGTTCTATGATGACTATTCTTTGCATTTAATCCTTGCTTGAAATAATTCAATTTAAGAACATCATTAAGTTTTAAGGTTTCGTATGGTTACCAGAGGCTATTAGAATTTTTTTTTGGTTAATTGGATCTATGTATACTCTGAATATGTTTATAATATCACTTGGATGTCTTCTTATATGTTTGGAACATTCTGAATGCCATATTAGGTTTAGGGTTGTCAAGTGGACTAGGGACAACATATGTTTTCCTAAACTCAATCAAATGTTGTTATGGAATTGATATGAATTCTTGATGATGAATCTATTATGTTCTTATGATTTTTATATGTATGTTAGGGAACCTAAGTACACTAGGTGAGTGGCTCATAGTGAGGGGCCGGGGCCCTAAGTGGCTAGTACCAGGATAACCTACTATGAGTTATTTAATCAAGTGATAACCTAAATAAATAAATTGGGAATGGGAGATTATTGGAATGGGAAATTACACATTAATCAAGATTAATTGTCCCTCGCCCATGCCTTTAGTGCTATTAAAGACTAAGGATGGGAGTGGGAGAAGGTACCTATGCGTAGGTACAACTGAATGACCTTGTCTGTACGAGAGGCATTCGGTTCCGCATGTGCCTACTTGGAGGCCGGGGCCAAGAGTGGCTAGTACCAGGACAACCCAAGGGGTGAGGGCTATGTGATGACACTCACCTAGCTTGTAGCTTAGAGTCTCTATCAAATTTGATCATGCCTCTGGTATTCCTTGTGGTCTTCTTGTCTTTTCTTTTTTGTTGTGACTTTGGGGAACTTTTATCACCACCTTAGAAATTTTCTAGTTGTTACCTCTTGTATGGGCCTTTGGTTCTATCTCCTAGCTCGGGGGAGTGGGCCTATTGGTTCCACATGGTTGGGTGGTTAATATTTATATCGAGGTATTGTTCGTGATTCTCTGGATGATCCTAGCACATATTCCTTTCCAGATCTGCAGTTGAAGATTTCTTATTGGATATTTTAATATGTTGAGATGTACTTATGTATTTGAATTCATGTAATTTTTAATCTCCTAAAAGGAGTCTTGTAGTATTGATGTAATCTCAATTCAAAGCAATGCATAAGGGAATGGGTAGTTCTAGGTAAAAGAAAGGGAAAATAATGTAGAATATTGGACATGTTACTAGCATTAAAAGAAAGTGTTTATGTTATTTCTCCTATCCTCTTATGTTGTTCATATGTAAAGGAAATAATCTTAAATATAGTTATATATAATGATGTATCACAAAAATAATGTATTCTCTCTTGATGAAAGGATCCAAGGAAATTATTGAGAAATGATAGATTAGTGATTGGAATTATTAACAATGAATGGTTATCAAACAATGCAATAAAATAGTAACTTGATTATAATGTTAATACTTGGTTCATGTTAATGAAATACCTAGGATAATGCCTACCTTAATGAATATTAATCTCTTACCTAAATTATTAGAGAAAAGTGATATAAAGGATAGTAGATGTAGATGAAATCAATATGAATTTATGGAATGAGTTGATAAAAGGAATAATGATGTTGGATGATTAACCTATGTTTAATAAAAGAAATAAGTTAGGGACATTTAACTTGGTGCATTAAAATGAATGTAGATCTTTTAAGCTCATGATTCTGTGAATATCTTATGCATGTAAATGGTTTATATGATGTTGCTTAGGTAGCGACGTTAGGGAACCCGGGAGGACTTAAGTTGTATAAATCTTACATTCAAGTAGTAGAAAATTATTTCTTCTTTTAGAAATATGAAGTGTAATGATGAATATTATTCTAGTTAAAATAAATAAATTAATTAAAATAAATTCACTACTTTCATTTTATAGAGGTTTTATGTCTTGTCCTCTTGGGTTGCCTGGCGGGGCGTTACAATTTCTTTGTTGTAAACATGACATTGGTTCAGTTTTGTAAAAAAAAATTATGTTTTATGCATTTAAAATAAAGGTCTAATTTTGTAGACTGCTAGCACGAAGAAAGATTTGACTTAGCAGTCTACAAAATTAGACCTCTATTTGTAGCTTTGTCTAATTTTGTAGACTGTTAGGTGTGTTGTAATTTGAAGATTTGTCTGACAAATAGCAGGTCTTCTTTAGTAGCTTATAATAACATGCTAAACTAATAAAGGTGTCATCTACATTTAATCTACCAATTACTAATAGATTAAGCATATTATTACTATGCTTAATGTTCCATTTAAATGCATTTAACACAAAAAACAAAGTTACAAAATTGAACCAATGGCATGTTTTTTGTGTGGTACAAGGAAGATTTGGCTAGGTCAAATCTTCCTCCGTGCTAGAAGTCTACAAAATTAGACCTTTATTAACAATTCATCACATCAGATAGAGTATGTTTACTTGAACTGTTGGGACTGCTCCTTTGTCATACTAGATTTAATTTATAAATGGATTTAATTTTATTTTGTATGTGAAATTTTGGGAGTTGCATGAGAAGTTTTAGTGTCTAAACACTCAATTAATCAATCTAACCAATTAGGAGTGGTTGGGGAAGTTGAGAGAAAAGTTTTCAAACATTCATATTCACCTATTGAATGCTTTGGAGACTACTAGTTTGATTGTCCATGCATTACTAGTGACTAAGATTCATTACAGGAGACAAAACCCTTCATTTTGGGTTATTCTGTGTGGATTAAAATGTAGGTTTGATTTGGTTAATGTTTAGAAGAGATCAATAAAGTATCTAAAGGCAATATTACATGTTTGGAGAGGTTTGAGAGGCACTTATCATGATTGTACCCTCAAAAATAGTGGCATAGACTATTTTTACTAAGTTTCCTTTCTCTATTTTGAGGTTTCCTTTCTCTATCATAGGGGTATAGTCAAAGGGTTCATTGAAAAAAATATCCTTTGAATTGTTACTATGAATATGAATGATTTGATATGGCATATTGCTCATTTTACTTTAAGTTTGGAATAGCTTGTGCAAGGGTGAAAGTACTTTTGATCATTTTGGTCATGATTGTTCCTCTACACAGTCAGGAAATGTAACTATCTAATGATTATATGTAATGTTGAATGGATTAAATTATTTATTCTTGGTATAACTGAATAGAAGGAATATTTTTGGTGTTAGGTTTCATTTATTATTGAATTCAATGGTTTCCAAGATGTGTCGAGGAGTTTCTCCTTGTTTAATGTTAACTGTTCCTGCACAATCCATTCATATAATAGTGAAATGCTATGTGGAATGGATAATTGATAGTGTTCCTTTAGGGAAGGGGGATTTGTTAAAAAGTAAAGTCCACCAAGATAACTGAGAGGAGGGGCAGGGTGAATCAGTTATCAGATAATTATAACCTTTATTAACTTGAATATATTTTAACCATATAAGAAATGTAATCAACAACCATAAAAGGATATTCATACACAATAACACAATGACACAAGATATGTTGACTAGGGAACCTCTTGATCAAAGAGTAAACCCTGGTGGCAATGATGCCCACAAAAGATGCACTAATATGAATATTCCTTGTGAAAGGATGGACTCTATTGGGAGTCTTATGAAATAATTTTAGTACATATGAGTCCCTATTAGGAGACTTTGAATCCCTACTAAAAGATTCTAACCCTGTTAGGAGTTATGGAAGACAGAAGGACCCACTGCCCAAATAGCTTCAATGGAAACATTACTGAACAAACTATCCAACCGATCTCTAGATTATTCAATAGAATAATATCAAACTATTACTGATCTAAACAATATGTTACCTCTTCTCTGACTGTGCCAAACTACACTCATTGCTACAACAGATCTCAATTTCAGATCTCTATACCTCGCATATCTTGTTTCCACAAATTTGATTTCACAATTTCATTCACTCTTACATTACTTACTTTATAGCAAGGAAAACATTCCTTCCTATATACCACACTCAAGTAATTACAAATGAGTCAGCATCGAAATTACAAAATAAAATTTTCCACACGTTACATTAAAATTACACAAAACTGTCGGCTTCAAATTAGAATAACTCTTCACTCATGAGACCTCAAATTTTATGTTTTCATCCACATCACTATCAAAATATCTTCAATCTCTCTATAACTATGTATAACCAGATTCCATCCTAATTAGGAGATATCATCCGGTTTCCACAAACCGCTACTTAGGAACACTGCTTGAAAACTGCTTTCACTAAAATTCTCATAACTTCCATGAATAAATGAATTACTATCTGCACTCTTCACCATGAACATATATCATATCATAGATAAAATCCTCAACATCACATAGCTTGATCACCAATATCCCACGTGTGCTAATCTAAACATTGTCTACTCCTATGCTAATCTCAGTAGATCATTGTGTTGACATCAATGACAATCACAGTCATGAATGCAAGAAAAATTGCTATAGAATGGATGCTAATACTCCCATAGGACATATTTAGCATTCATTCCTAACAATCTCCCCCATTGGCATTGATGGAAACATAGATAATTTAAACATCCAATCTTCCATAAATTCAACACTGCAACACTATTGTTCTGAAAAAATACTTCAAGTCCTCTTCATCAATCAAATCTTGCTTCATTTTCCTATTCAGTTCTCTCCAATAGATGGTAAGAAAGGTTTTTCATGTACACTTCTCCCCATTGACATCAATGATAGAAATTTCATTATTATGTCAACAACAACTCCAATTTCAAAAGACATTGTTCAGAAAATACATTCACTAGAGTCCTCACATGACTCATCTTAGATACACATACTCCCCCATAGAGGAAGTACCAACATCCTGTCCAGAACAAAGATAAGGCTCATATACCACTAGATGGATGCAAAAATCTACATCACTTCTCAAAAGTAGGCTAGGGCATAACCCCAAGCATACCTCTCAGATACTCAAATGTATCCTTCGACAAAGGTTTTGTAAATATGTCTACAATCTACTCCTTTGTGCTTATGTATTCATCTCTGACTTCTTTCTTAGAAAATTTCTCTCTTACTACATGATACTTAATCTCTATATGCTTTGTCTTAGAATGTAATACAGGGTTCTTAGACATACTAACTATGCTAGTGTTGTCACAATGTATAACAATAGGCTCAACAAAGTTTATTCCAATATCCTTCAGCATCTACTTCATCCAAATTATCTAGTCATAATTTTTTGCTACTACTACATACTCTACTTCTGCTATGCTTTGTGAAATACAATTCTACTTCTTGCTTAGCCAAGAAAACAATCTTCCTCCAAGGAAAAATACTCCACCACTGGTGCTCTTTTTATCATCAACACTACCTCCCCAATCAGCATATGTATATGCACATAGGGTAAAATCATCAAATTTTTCATACCACAATCCATATTTTATTGTGCCTCTTAAATATCTTAGTATCCTCTTCACTTCTGCATAATGTGATTCTCTAGGTTCATCTTGAAATATTGCTACAATTCCAACTGAATGTGTTATATCAGGTCTTGTATGTGTCAAGCACTGCAATCCTCCAATCATAGCTCTTTACTTCTTATGTTCAACTATAGGAGTCTCATCTGTGATAGATAATTTATGTCTAGTTACCATAGGTGTTCCAACTATTTTACAATTCTCCATTCCAAATCTCTTCAACAAATCATTCAAGTAATTTGTCTAACTTACAAAGATACCATCACTGTTCTATGTTATCTGCAATCCCAAATAATATTTCATTTCACCAATCATACTCATTTCAAATTTAGTCTTCATTTCTCTGCAAATTTATCACTAGCTTCATCTTCTCCTCCAAAAATAATATCATCAACAAAAATAACTACAACCAACAAACCATTTTCAATTTCTTTTGTGTACAGGTTGCTATCAATTGTTCCTTTTGTAAATCCCAATTTTATCAAATACTTGTCCAATCTTGCATACAACATTCTAGGTGCTTTCTTCAATCCATATAAAGTTTTCTTCAATTTACATACCATGTCTCCTTCTTGAGTTAAAGGAAAACCTTTAGGTTGCTCAATGTAGACTTCTTCCAATTCTCCATTAAAAAATGTTGACTTTACATCCATCTAATATACTTTGAACTTCTTGTAAGCTACATAGGCCAAAAACATTCTTACTGCTTCAATTCTTTCTACTAGTGCAAAAGTTTCTTCATAGTCAATTCCTTCTTACTGTGAGTATCCTTTACATACCAATCTTGCTTTGTTCCTTACTACTTCTCCTTGTTCATTCATCTTATTTTTGAATACCCATTTTGTTCCTATAACATTATTATCTTTAGGTCTAGGGACCAATTCCCATGTTTTGTTATTTTCAATCTGATCTAGTTCTTGTTTCATAGCTTTAATCCAATGTTCATCTTCATAGGCTTCACTAGTAGATTTAGGTTCAATTTGAGAAATCAAGCATAACTATTCTTGTACCTTATTTTGAGTTAGAAATCCTCTGTCTATGCTTCTAATAATCTAGTCATCAGGATGATTCCTTGATAAATTCTTGTTAGGTGTCACTATCTCAGATCTCACTTTAGGTGTCAGTTCTTCAACAGATCTCACTGTGGCTTTCATTCAACAAATCACTGCCAGCTTCATAGAATAATTTAGTAGTCTCAATGTTAGGTCTAGGATGAGTTCCTTCATCTGATTCTCAACAATAGTCTTAGTTCTCTTATTGTAACATCTATAAGATTTTCTCTTCAAATAATATCCAATAAATATACCTTCATCACTTCTAGGATCAAACTTTCCAATGTCGTCATCTCTCTTTATACAACATTTGCTTCGAAAAATTCTAAAATACTTAACTAAGGGTGCATGTCCAAACCATAGTTCATAGGGTGTCTTGTCTGTGTCTACTTTGATTTGTACTTTGTTCATTGTATACACTATTTTGGTCACTACTTCTCTCCAGAATATCTTTGCCAAGTCATTCTCAAATAACATAGCTCTTGCTGCTTCAATCACTGAGTTGTTTCTTCTTTCTACAATACCATTTTGTTCAGGTGTCCTAGGGGCTGAAAACTATCTCTTAATACCATTCACTTCAAAAAAGGTGTTAAATTCTCTAGAAATAAATTCTCCACCTCTATCTAATCTCAAACATTTAATCTTCATTCCAGATTCATTCTCAACTTTATTCTTAATGATCTTAAACTTATCAAATGCTTTAGACTTTTCTTTAGGAAATGTAATCCACATTCTTGTAAAATCATCAACAAGAATCATAAAATACCTTTCTCCATAGAATCCTCTAGTCCTTATAGGACTGCTCAAGTCTGTATGAACAATCTCCAACTTCTCTGCTAATGTAAACTTCTTACTAGGAAATGAGCTTCTCTTCTATTTAGCCATCACACATTCCTTCCAAATCATGTTAGTAGGCTTCATAATTCTAGGTAAATCTCTTACTGCAAGTGTAGTACTCACTTTCACAATATTATCAAAATTTATATGACAAAATCTTCTATTTCATAATCAACTATCATCAATCTTAGTAATCAAACATGTCATCTTAGTAGGATTCAACTGAAATACATTACCTCTGGTTCTAGATCTAGTACCAATCAAATTTCCATCTGTGTCTTTTATCACACAAGTTTTCTCAATAAACCAAACTTGATATCCCTTATCAACTAACTATCCAACACTCAAAATATTATGTTTCAAACCATCCATAAAGTAAACATCATCAGTATTAGTCTTTCCATCAAGAGTAATAGATCCTATACCTTTAATCAAACAAGGTGCATTGTTTCCAACTCTAACAACTCCTCCATCATAATTGTTAAACTTTATGAACTTTTTCATGTCTCCAATCATATGATGTGAACAACCATTGTCTATAATCTAATTATCTTTCTTTTCAACTTGGGAAACTAGGGCTTTTTCCTCCTTAACCTCTATTTCAGGATTTTCTTCTTTAATTTCTACAAATCCTATATCATCATTATTCTCAGTATCACTTTCACTTAAGGTTCTCTCTATACTAGCCTCCAAGTTCTTCATCATTAGCATAATAAAATTCCTTAGATCTTATAGGCTTAAAATTGTTTATATACCTTTTAACTGTCTTAGGATATTTAAATGCAAAATGACCCTATTCTTGACATGTCCAACATTTAAAAAATTTCTTACCATCTGGTTCTCTCTTCACAAGCAAGGAAATACCTTCTTCAATCTTCATGTCTTCTTCATTTATAGATCTACTGCTTCCAGCATAATCTCCACTCACACTGATGCTTCTTGACAAAGTAGGGTGAACACTAAGAACACTGAATGTTGTCTCCATTCTAGGAAAGTCTCCTGATAACCTTAGGTTCATCTCTGCTGCTTCCAATCTTCCAAGAAGAGTTTCTCTTGTAAATTTTGAAGTACAAGGTATAACTTGTTCAATCATCTGTGTTGTCTACTTAAATGCAAGAGTCAATGTCCTTAGAATTTTCCATATCACTTCATTCTCTACCTTTGTTCCTCCACAAGATTGTATACCTGCAAAAATTTTTAACATTCTACCAATATAGCTTCTAACAAATTCATCTTCTTTCATTCTTATATCTTCAAATGCACATATCCAGTTATGTAATTTGACTTTCTTTGCATGTTCATCACCTTCAAAAGTAGAGTGTAAAGCTATCCAAATTTCATGAGATGTTTTCAAATATTTTACCTAACTATACTTATTCTTCAGAAGGGCTAACAAAAGTGCTTCTCTAGCAAGTATGTTTACACATGAATAGATCTCTTTCATCACTAGTACATGTTTCAATAATATCTTCATCAATGATAGTCTTCCCATTCTTATTAATCAAGAAATAACCTAGTCCTAAACACAATAGATGTGTCTTCATATTTTCTTTCCAGCTATCAAAATTCACTCCATCAAGTTAGGGCTTTCTTTCCTAAAATTTTCCATTGCTCTCCTTAAGCTATTAAACTTTTCTTTCAAGGACCTGCAGCTCTGATACCAATTGTTATAAAGTGAAGTGCACCAAAATAACTGAGAGGGGGGGTGAATCAGTTATCAGATAATTATAACCTTTATTAACTTCAATATATTTTAACCATATAATAAATGTAATCAACAACCATAGAAGGATATTCATACACAATAACACAATGACACAAGACATGGTGACTAGGGAACCTCTTGATCAAAAAGTAAACCCCGGTGGGAATGATGCCCACAAAAGATGCACTAATATGAATATTCCTTGTGAAAGGATGGACTCTATTAGGAGTCTTATGAAATACATTCAGTACATATGAGTCCCTTTTAAGAGACTTTGAATCCCTACTAAAAGATTATAACCCTGTTAGGAGTTATGGAAGATAGAAGGACCCACTGCCCAAATAGCTTCAATGGAAAGATCACTAAACACACTATCCAACTAATCTCTAGATTATTCAATAGAATAATATCAAACTATTAATGATCTCAAAAATATGTTACCTCTTCTCTGACTATGCCAAACCATGCTCACTACTACACCAGATCTCAATTTCATATCTTTGTACCTTGCATATCCTCTTTCCACAAATTCACTTTCACAATTTCATTCACTCTTACATTACTTACTTTACAAAAAGGAAAACATTCCTTCCTATATACCACACTCAAGTAATTACAAATGAGTTGGCATCCAAATTAAAAAATAAAAGTTTCCACATGTTACATCAAAATTACATAAAACTGTCAGCTTCCAATTAGAATAAATCTTCACTCACATGACCTCAAAGTTTGCACTATCATACACATCACTATCAACATGTCTTCAAATACTCTCTAACTGTGCATAACTAGATTCCATCCTGATTAGGAGATATCATCTAATTTCCACAAACCACTACTCAGGAATACTACCTGAATACTTGATGAAGGGTGCTCCCCTTAATACCAAAAATACATAACAGAAATAGAGAAACAACAACAATATGCAAGAACAGAAAATTGGCTTCTTATTATCTCCATAAATGTGGAATTAAAAACTTTCAGAATTACAATATGCAAAGCCACATGGGCATTCGCTTACAATATTCAGTAGGACAAAGCCTTGAATTATTACCAGATCTACTACCCAGAACTACTCCAAACTGCCCAGAATTGCCTAAGACAACACTACAGGCCTTCTTTATATAGGCAATTTCCACCGCCCGAGAAGGTTCCAGAAATTTAGCCCAAAGGGCTGACCAAACTTAGAATTATTTTATTTTACAATTTTTTACATCAAAGTTGGCTCAAAATAACTTTTGAAACCCGAAAAAAAATTTTGAAGGAAAATTATTTTCTGCCATTTTAGGTGACTCAACTTCCGAAGACCATAAGTCATCACCAGTTGCTCCGATTGACTATTACAACCCCAATTAGGAAAGGCCACAAAGCACTCTATAGGCTTGACTCATGCAAGCACCCATCACCCAAATTATTGACCTGATCTGGGGCCTCTAAAGCCTTCAAAACTGAGTTCAAAGTTTTTGTACCCTGTTGCCAATACCGAAAATCTCCAATATCTACAAAGCTAGACTTGATCTGTCAATGAAACTTTACTAGCAGACTGATACGACTGAGATGAACCTCCATATGTGAAATCAGAACATTCTGAGATTTATGACCAACTTACTAAAAATAGCAAGTTTCCATAAATAGCAGCTCTACAGAAGATAGCCCTTATTGAATACAAAAACCAAAATATTTTTGGGTGATGCAAGATTGCTCTTACACCCAGGATGCTCCTGCATCAATACTACTTTCACTGAAATGCTCATAACTTCCATGAATAAATGAATTACTATCTAAACTCTTAACCATGAACATATAACATATCATAGATTAAATCCTCAAAATTGCATAGCTTTATCACCAATATCCCATGTGCGCTAATCCAAACACTATCTACTCCTCTACTAATCTCAGTAGATCATTGTGTTGACATCAATGACAATCACAATCATGAATGTAACAACAACTGCTATAGAATGGCTACTAATACTCCCATAGGATATATTAAGCATTCATTCCTAATAGGATTGTGAAATAATTTTTATCATTTTATTTTGTATTTCCAATATCTTTTGATGCAGGGCAGACTAGGAGAATGAAGGATCACTCACTGATTGCTTGATAACCTCATTTTGAAGGGTCACTTTTTGAGGGGACATTCAAGGTCTGGATGATTGGTCCATTGGAGGACCCAATTTATTTGTATGAATGATCATGATATGGTCATAATATGGTGTTTGATCCATTAGAAGGACCTAGGAAGGTGTGGAGGTGGATGTTTGGGAAAGCCCTAGGTTATTAGGCCTTGACGAGAGGGTTTTGTGAATGAAACCTTAAAACTTGTTGATGGTTCTTAAAAATGTCAAAATCCTTCATTTGGGATGGTGTAGGAACTTTGTATATGGTGGAGATGTTCTGGTTGGGTAAGGAGCTAGTGGTTTCTTTGGAAAGGGAGGCCTAATAGAGGGCTAGTCATTATGCACCAGTCTTAGTTTAGGAAGTTTGTCCAAAAGAGAAATACCTAAAATTCAACTATGTTGCACAATCCTAAAAAGGGTATCCAAATATGTAGTTTTTTCCTTGATTCCTTTGGGAAATTTTGGCAAGAACCTTAGAAAACTAGTCAGGAAGGCTACTAGGAAACTAAGCCTAGTGAGTACCCTATTGTGATGTATTGGATTGATGGGATTTTTGAGATGAATCCATTGATTAGATGGAGGGACAATGCAAATTTTGATACTATGTAGAGCCTTTGGTGGCACAAAACATAGTGTGCAGTCTGATAAGGTTTTGTATTGATACGATCAACAAGAAGGATCCTCATGAAGATGCTTGGTTGGTGTTGTAGAAACACTTGTGAAGTCCCTTATAACATGACTAATTGTAAGTCCTACTAGGGCCTTTGCAAAAAGTTTTCAACTTTGACAACATTAGACCCATAATACCTTTATATCATTGATATAACCTTTTTAGTCATTTGGCATTGTGGGAAATAGTTCATTTGTAAACCAAATTTGAGTAACTTATCTTGTCTACCAGTCCACCACCTATTCCTCTACATCAAGGGCTTAACTAAGGATTCAAGAAACCAAACTTCTCAAGACCATGACTACAAACATCACGACTGCTACTTGTTGCCACAAGGTCCTTTCTCATTCTATTTTCTAACTGAGTCATCAAATTTGTGGAAGAATCAATCTAGGCAATGAGAAAGAGAGAAAAAATGGTGTAGTATAATTTCAAGAACAAGTTAGCCCTTGGCCAGATCAATATGGGGATTCTCTTCACCCTAATGTTGGCAAGAGTTCTTTTATTAATAAGATTACTAGGGCGGATGTGGATGTGAAACCTTATGCTTTAACTACTTAGTCTTTTTTTGTCAGGAATACTAATTATAAGTACTTGAGGTATCAGGTTATTGATACCCCTAGTATTTTGGACCACCCCTTGGAGGACAATAATACCATCAAGATACTCAATATTATTATCTTGGCGCATTTGAAGGTGGTTGTTTTGTTTTTCCTTGATGTTTTAGGGTCCTATTGTTATAGTATTATGCAACAAGAAGCTCTATTTCACAGTGTAAAACCTTTGTTTGCAAATAAGCCTCTTATTGTATTTTGTAATAAGATTGATTTACAACCACTAGAGACACTACCGGAGGAGGATTCAAAATTGGTTGTGGAGATGAGATCTGAGGCTGGGAAAAATATGGGTGTGGATTTGAAACCACTAGACACTACTCTCTATGAGTGATTTGAAGGAAGGGGGTGATTGCGGTGAAGAATACGGCATGCGAGAGGTTGTTGGAGTAGACAGTGGAAACTAAGATGAAGTCAAAGAAGATAAGTAGTTGTCTCAATAGGATTCATGTTACAATGCCCAAGATGCAAGATGGGAAAGAGAGGCCCCTTGTAGGATTCATGTTGCAATGTCCAAGCGAGTAACAATGACCAAGGAAGTTTGACAAGAACAAGGAATATAGATTAAATAGAATGGGAAGACATCTTTCTAGCCTAGGCCTAGATCCTTTGACAATTAGCTTCATAATAAATGAAGTAGATGAGAGTTGAGCAATTAGATTCCCAAGGAAAATCTCATAAATGAACTATGTGTACCCCAATTCATGTGCCCTCTGTGTGTACCTAAATGATATAATTTAAACAACAAGGGTAAGGCTTAAAGAAGTTAATTTTGCATCACAATTTGTAGTTGTTGCAATAGCAAAGCATTAGGCACCACCTTTAGCACAATATGATCACCTATCCACAAAGACCAAACTTCATAAAACATAGAGACCCAATAATATCTTCTTCAGCACAATATGATCACTAGACCCATAATACCTTTATATCATTGATATAACCTTTTTATTCATTTGGCATTGTGGGAAATAGTTCATTTGTAAATCAAATTTGAGTAACTTATCTTGCTACTAGTCCACCACCCTTTCCTTTGCATCAAGGGCTTAACTAAGGATCTAAGAAACAAAACTTCTCAAGACCATGACTACAAACATCATGACTACTACTTGTTGCCATAGGGTCCTTGCTCATTCTATTTTCTGATTGAGCAATCAAATTTGTGGAAGAATCAATGCAGGCAAGGAGAAAGAGAGAAAAAATGGTGCAGTATAATTTCAGGAACAAGTTGTCCCTTGGCCATATCAATATTACTCACAATGTCATTGCCAAAGTAGCCAAAGACTATGTTAGTCTGATAAAATATGGGGATTCTTTTCACCCTAATGTTGGCAAGAGTTCTTTTATTAATAAGATTACTAGGGCGGATGTGGATGTGCAACCTTATGCTTTAACTACTAAGTCTTTGTTTTTTGGGCATACTAACTATGTGTACTTGAGGTATCAGGTTATTGATACCCCTAGTATTTTGGACCACCCCTTAGAGGACAGGAACACCATCAAGATGCTTAGTATTATTATCTTGGTGCAATTGAAGGTGGTTGTTTTGATTTTCCTTGATGTTTTAGGGTCCTATGGTTATAGTATTGTGCAACAAGAAGCTCTATTTCACAGCATTAAACCTTTGTTTGCAAATAAGCCTTTTATTGTATTTTGTAATAAGATTGATTTAAGACCACTAGAGACACTACCGAAGGAGGATTCAAAATTGTTTGTGGAGATGAGATCTGAGGCTGGGAAAAATATGGGTGTGGATTTGAAACCCCTAAACACTACTCTCTATGAGTGCTTTGAAGGAAGAAGGGGTGATTGGAGTGAAGAATGTGGCATGTGAGAGGTTGTTGGAGTAGAGAGTGGAAATTAAGATGAAGTCAAAGAAGATCAGTAGTTGTCTTAATAGGATTCATGATACAATGCCCAAGATGCAAGATGGGAAAGAGAGGCCCCTTGTAGGATTCATGTTGCAATGTCCAAGGGAGTTACAATGACCAAGGAAGTTTGACAAGAACAAGGAATATGGATTAAATAGAATGGGAAGACATCTTTCTATCCTAGGCCTAGATCCTTTGGCAATTAGCTTCATAATAAATGAAGTAGATGAGAGTTGAGAAATTAGATTCCCAAGATAAATATCATAAATGAACTATGTGTACCCCAATTCATGTGCCCTTTATGCGTACCTAAATGATATATTTGAAACAACAAGGGTAAGTCTTAAAGAAGTTAATTTTGCATCACAATTTGTAGTTGTTGCAGTAGCAAAGCATTAGGCACCACCTTTAGCACAATATGATCACCTATCCACAAGGACCAAACTTCATAAAACATAGAGACCCAATAATATCTTCTTCAGCACAATATGATCACTAGACCCATAATACCTTTATATCATTGATATAACCTTTTTAGTCATTTGGCATTGTGGGAAATAGTTCATTTTTAAACAAAATTTGAGTAACTTATCTTGCTACCAGTCCACCACCCTTTCCTCTGCATCAAGGGCTTAACTAATGATCTAAGAAACCAAACTTCTCAAGACCATGACTACAAACATCATGACTATTGCTTGTTGCCACAGGGTCCTTGCTCATTCTATTTTCTAGCTAAGCGATCAAATTTGTGGAAGAATTAATGTAGGCAAGGAGAAATAGAGAAAAAATGGTGCAGTATAATTTAAAGAACAAGTTGGCCCTTGGCCAAATCAATATTACTCACAATGTCATTGCCAAAGTGGCCAAAGACTATGTTAGGCTTATAAAATATGGGGATTATCTTCACCCTAATGTTCGAAAGAGTTCTTTTATTAATAAGATTACTAGGGCAGATGTGGATGTGCAACCTTATGTTTTAACTACTAAGTCTTTTTTTGTCGGGCATACTAATTATAAGTACTTGAGGTATTAGGTTATTGATACCCCTAGTATTTTGGACCACCCCTTGGAGGACAGGAACACCATCAATATGCTCAGTATTATTATCTTGGCACATTTGAAGGTGGTTTTTTTGTTTTTCTTTGATGTTTTAGGGTCCTATGGTTATAGTATTGTGCAACAAGAAGCTCTATTTCATAGTGTTAAACCTTTGTTTGCAAATAAGCCTCCTATTGTGTTTTGTAATAAGATTGATTTAAGACCACTAGAGACACTATAGGAGGAGGATTCAAAATTGGTTATGGAGATGAGATCTGAGACTTGGAAAAATATGGGTGTGGATTTGAAACCACTAGAGACTACTCTCTATGAGTGCTTTGAAGGAAGAAGGGGTGATTGGAGTGAAGAATGTGGCATGTGAGATGTTGTTGGAGTAGAAATTGGAAATTAAGATGAAGTCAAAGAAGATCAGTAGTTGTCTCAATAGGATTCATGTTACAATGCCCAAGATGCAAGATGGGAAAGAGAGGCCCCTTGTAGGATTCATGTTGCAATGTCCAAGCGAGTTACAATGACCAAGGAAGTTTGACAAGAACAAGGAATATGGATTAAATAGAATGGGAAGACATATTTCTAGCTTGGGCCTAGATCTTGTTGGCACCTGCAAGTTTTCATGGCTATAATTGAATTTCCCTATTCTCTGCAAGATATTTTCCTATGTTTTGGCTCAAACCCTAGGTTAATTTTCAAATTTGTAGTCGTTACATAGTGAAAACCCTAAGTGTTCCTTAGCCTTGTTTTAGTTTGTTGTTACCTTTTTTAGGCCACTTAGTTTCCCCTTTGTACACATGGCTATTTCCTTACCCAGTCTTTGCTGAATCAAATAATACTTTTCAAGCCTTTGTAAATCATTCGACGATTCAGTGAACATGTGTTTGCATATTCTATTAATGTCTGGCAGCTATACCATTTTGTCTTGCAAACCGGTGAACATAACATTTCTTCCCTTTAGTCACATTTTCTCTAGGTCTTCAAGTAGTGATGTCTTTTATTTGGAAAACCCGTGAATATGTATTCTCTTATTCACTTGATTTCTAACAGTTTCATGAAAATATTTAGCAATTGCCCAAATGTAGTGTTCATGTGTTCTCTTATTTCTAGCAGTTAGGCCCTTGACTTCTAGCAATCCGGTGAACACGGTGATCTCCTATTCGTGCAGTGCAGTGGTTAAGTTGTGAACTATCTAGAAATTTAATGTGGACCCTTGATTTTGATCTCAATCAGTGGTTGGTGTGTGTTCGCCAAGTATAACCTGGAGTCAAGAAATGATCTAGCAATTCAGAAAATGCCTTTGTTCATGCATTCTCAAGACCGAACTATGGTTAAGAAAAGTATCTCATCACTGGGAGAATTCCTTAGTCACATGTTCGCTAAATGCTCAGAGATTAAGTGCTTCGGAGATGTGGACCCATTTTCAGAGAAGGTGCTGAGGTGGTGTCTTTTCATTGGTCAAAGAGCAGTGAGTTGGAATTTGTCAATAGGCCCAGGGTTTGTAAAAGGTATTTCGCGATTAAGCGACTAAAGGCCATCACGTATTCTCAAAGTCTAACCTCAGTTAAAGAAAGCTTTAAGTGATTTAGTGAAGTGCTTTGTTCACTGAATCATTTGATTTGACCATAGTTAAGATGACATTTGGTGACTTAGATTTTCCCTCTAGTCGCCCATTTGCGGAGTAGTGAGGGTTAAGTGCTTGACCAAGGTAGTTCTGATAAAATGGTTAGTAGCCTGAAAAATTTCCTCTTCCTCATTCATTTGCTAAGAAAAATGGTGATGTGCTAAAAGGTTTGGCGATTTAGTGAAGGAGTGTCCATGCAATCGCTAAAAATTCTTGTGGTAACATAAAGTATCCCGCGAATGGGCGATCACCTTTTGTTGCTTGTTCACAAAATTGGGTTTAAGGTTAACCATGTCTTGTGTTCACTTGTTTACCAGGTTAAATTGCAGTCAAGGTTTTCATTTCACAAATGAGCAAGGTCAGTGGTCATGTATTCTCCAAATGGTAACTAAGGTTAATGAGATATCTAGTGGTCTCGCGACAAAGGGAAAATGTAAACCAGGATTCCTATGGGGTAAAGTCTTGTAAAGCCCGTGAAATAAAAGCATCTAATGGCCACTATTTAAACTTGATTCAGGTTTAAATATAGACTGTCGATACACTTTTGGCACCATCAATGTGACTATTGTTGTAGATATTTGAATTTTTTAAAGGGTTTTCTACGACCAGAAGGACTAAAATTCAATGTTTAAGTAGCTGGAGTTGGTGGAAATGATTTTCAAGTTGCTGCATAGTGGCCCAAAGGCCTAAATGACTAATTTGCAGGAATTGGTACTATGAAGGAATGGGTTAGAGGTGCTTGAGGCATGTTGTAGGTTCCTGATCAGACTGATGAGTATGGTGTTTGCAGGATTTTCTATCCTTTCTCAGAGATTTATCGTGAATTAATATCAATTTTGGATCTGATCGCTTGGGTTTTCATCCTTGTAATAAATTTTTGACTGATTTGGTTGGTTCAATGGGTGAAACCATAACCCTAGCTATCCAAAGCTTGTTGCATCCTAAATTATTTTGGATTCCAAGGTAGCTAGTGGTATAAAAGGGAAGAGTTTTTTATTTTGTAGGGGTTCCAATATTTTTTGGGTTTCCTATGCTTTCTAGTTTTCCAATCTTTTTGGTTCCTGGTTCTAGTCTTTGGCAATCTAAGGGATTCTATTCTCTGGTTCCATTCTCTTGATGTTGAATGCAAAGAATACAAGTTTTTATAGTAGATTCTCATTCTGAGTCTTTGAGTGAAGAGTTTTCCTTGTATGTACTGATACACTTTCATGAAATACAATACAATTTCTATCTTGGTTCTGTTATTGTCTCTTTTCTTTGTGTTCATTCTTGTATGTTTCTATTTGTAAGGCATATAGAACATACTAGTTGTAAGGTAGCTATTTTAATTATTGTATGAGTTCCTTTCAAGGAAGGGATTAAATCCTTATGTGCAATTTTTTAGGGAATAAACACGTGTTGAGATTTTGATGATAACAATCTAGGATTGAGGGGATAGTTTGTAAGGCATTCTATCCAAATTGTATGTGATTTGTAAAGCATATCACTATATTTTCTTGAAATCCCTCTACTAATTTATGTTAGACTCTTATGCCCAAAGGATTAGGCACTGGCCTGGTCTCTATTCTAAAATCACCTTTATTTCATTAAGCAAAAACTTCATCATTAACAATACCATTTTATTTCATGTTAATGTACCTAAAAAATAGGACTATCCTTGATGTTTTACAATCGATAGTTATTGATTCCTTGAAGAGTGAATCAAAGGTTAGCCTTCCTTGAGTTCAGCTCATAAAAAGCAGAAGGATTCATCACCCTTATGTCATTGTCCATGTTATCCCACTGGTAGTTTCATTAGTCACATTCTGCAACAAGTTATTCTCAACTATTTCTCATAATAATATCCCATAAAACATATTTGAGAAACTCAATAGCATGACAATGAAGACTTAATCCACTAATACATAGCTTACTTGAAAGATAATAACCTATTTGTAGGCAATACCTACCTGATTCTTGTGGAGCTCAAAGAAAAAGGAGGATCTTATCTGATCCAAACTTTGAGACCTTTTAATGAGAATCAAGCCAATATATTTTCCAAGTTTGACCCACAAGAAAAATCCCTAATAGAATGGCAACTCTACTGGGGAAAAATGTGTTTGAAATATTTTACTAAGTTATAGGGTTTAGTTGAGCTAGGGCTCCTATCCTTTACAAACCATCTGGTTACCTTTAGTATTTTCTTTTCAAGTAAACTTCCCAAATAGTTGGGTGGTGACTCTCACAAATTTTTAAACCAGTGCAAATCAAAGAATAAATCATAATGAGTATGAGAAGTACTAGAGCCTGGAAAATAGATCATCCAGAAGCAAGTTTGGAAGATGGACTTCCAAATACATCTAGGTATTTTAGAGTTTTAAAAGATTTCCTTATCAAGTGACTAAAGCACTAAGGAAAAAGGAAATAAGGTGTGAAATTAGGTTTGCATGTTTCAAAAGTTTTAGTTACACTCCTGCAAAATCCAAGGTGAAATATGCACTAAAAAAGATAAGAGGCAATATATAGCTTCTCTTCCTACAGAGATGTCACAATCATCTAGAAGTAAGTTGTTTGGACCAATAAATTTTGAAGGTATCTTTGGATACCCAAATCATATTCCAAAAGTGGTTAGAGACTGTTTACAAAAGTTCACTGGTTTTGGTGAGCAATCAGCTGAGGATCTTTTGCAAAAGTTTACTAGCCTAATAGATGATTACAACATCATACATGAGGATGTACTAATGACCCTATTTGTAGTATCTCTAGTTGAGATTGCAAGGGACTAGTTTAAGGAATTACCTTATGGCTCATTCGGATCTATGGCGGCATTGGAGGATTGTTTTATTAAAAATTATGGTGATTTTGAGGAAAATGATGAAATGGAACACAATGATGAATAAGACATATCTAAATCATAGGATCCTATACCAGAGCTTGAATTTCTTGAGGTAGAAACAAAAATGTTAAAACAAAGGTTGCAAGAAAAAGTGGTGTTACATTTACAAAAGACCATGAGCAGAAAGGAGGGTGAGTCTCAACATGGTTTCTTCATAAGGTTTACTGATAAGATCAGGGAGTTTGACATCCCTTTTTGTCCTTAGGACTTTGTATGGGTAAATTTATTTTTTAAGCTTTGTTTTCCTCATACACTTAGCTTTCCAATCCCTCAAAGGGTAGAATGTATTCAGGAAACTATGCAATGGATGGAACATGTAGAATGTCTTTCTTCTATAGATGATGAGGTTGAATACAGTGATGTTGAATCTGAAAATTTAGAATATACTGATGTTGGAAGTGATAACAATTATGTGTCCAGTTATGCTGATGAATCTGATTTTAGTGATTATAGTGATGAACCCACTTGTGCAGAATGTTTAGCTGGTGATAATACTAACAATGAACTTTGTGAACAACAAGACAATGAAAATATTTTGTGTGGGCAGCAAGATGATAACTATGATGCTGATGTGAGTGTTTGTAGTGATTTCTTGACACAAGATGATATGCCCCAAGAAAACTCACTCCATGATTCAAATGAGGAAGAAGTTTGCAGCATCAAGCAAGAGGATAGCTGGAATAAATTAGATTGTCAATCCTTACCATGCAATGAGGAAACTTCAGACTTTCAGAGGTATGTATCAGAAAATGATTCCCAAACTTCATGCCTTATGAATATAAGTTTTGATGGTGATGACATTGCAAGGGGTGTGGAAAATGAAAGTGAAGAGCCTGATTGTGAGAGTGTATCAGAGATAAGCATGAATGAGGATAGTTGTTCACTTCATAGTGAACAAATTTCAGATTTGTTATCTTATGAGTATCTCAGAGATTTAGGGAAAGATAGATCTAAAATTCAGCACTCCACATATATCTAGTTTGACAAGGAAAATACATTAGAGAGTCAAAGTTTTGCTGCTTATATTTTTTATTTTCCCTACACTCCCATATCACTAGATCATAGTCATGTTCATTATGATTTATCAGATTTTGAGGTTATCAGTGTTGCTTCAAATTCAATGGATGTGGAGACTCCAGACATAATGTTGAGTACTAACTGGGATAGTAGTGTAGATTTTGAATTTTCTTCAGATTCTGAATCTTATGTTAAACCATTAAAAAGTGATCCATCAATCGCTCAAGTCTCATATGCAGATAATGAATATACTGGTATTTTCCCTCCTACCCACCAGTAACTTTTGGATTTGTTTGATGTTTCTAGGATGCAGGATGCTCCTCCTATTGGAAAGAAAATCTATGGTATGGATTGCCCATGTTCTGATGCTGAAGTTATTACTTCATATACTAAGATTCAGCTAGATTATGTCCTATATGATGAACCTCCTCATTGTTTTCTTAAAGGTTAGTATGTTATTTCCTATGACCTGCCATCTATGGACATGACTAGATACAGTGATACTTTCTTTAACAAAATGATAGATTTTGAGTGCTCTCCTTCATGGTTGGATGGCAATTTTCTGGGTTATGGTTTAAAGATTGGAGAAGATAAATGTTTCATGTATCCAAGTACTTTCTTATCTAATGAGTGTAACATGTATATGCCACACAATTCCCATGCTTACAATCTGCCTGGTTTTCATGAAAGATCATATAATGATCATGTAGATGAGTTTTTATATACTAGGGTAGTGCAAGATGACAGTGGGTTAAGGCAGGCAAGTGAGAATGATACTATTATCTTATTTTTTTAGCATGGGGTAAAAAATTTTGTTTTTGACAGAGGAAAGAGTTGAGTCTAGTTTGAGGCTTTGGGCCTTTTGTAAATAAGTTCCCTATATGTACAATTGCTTTTCTTTTAGTTGTGTGTTTGTTCTCAGTGGGGTTCCTATTTTTTTTTTAGAAGAAGAGTCAAGAGGTGAAAAGAGAAAAGAGAAAATCTGATTTATTTTAGTGAGTGGTCTGCATCACAGAGGTCTGTGGTTCTTGTTTAAACTTGTATTTAAACATCCTCAGATAGAGCCACTGTTGGCACCTACAAATTTTCATGGCTGCAATTGAATTTCCCTATTCTCTGCAAGATATTTTCCTATGTTCTGGCTCAAACCCTAGGTTAATTTTCAAATTTCTAGTTGTTACATAGTGAAAACCCTAAGTGTGTCTTAGCCTTGTTTTAATTTGTCATTACCTTTTTCAGGCCACTTAGTTTCCCCTTTGTACACATGGCTATTTCCTTACCTAGTCTTTGTTGAATCAGATAATACTTTTTAGGCCTTTGTAAATCATTTGGCAATTCAGTGAACATGTGTTTGCATATTCTATTAATGTCTAGTGGCTATACCATTTTGTCTTGCGAATTGGCAAACACAGCATTTCTTCCCTTCAGTCATGTTTTCTCTAGGTCTTCAAGTAGTGATTTATTTTATTTGGTGAACTCATGAACATGTATACTCTTATTCACTTGATTTCTAGTGGTTTCATGAAAATATTCAGTGATTTCCCGAATGCAGTATTCATGTGTTCTCTTATTTCTGGCAGTTAGGCCCTTGACTTCTAGTGATCCAGTGAACGCAGTGATCTCCTATTTATGCATTATAGTGGTTAAGTTGTGAACCATCTAGTGATTTAATGTGGACCATTTACTTTGATCTCAATCAGTGGCTGGTGTGTGTTCACCAAGTATAACCTAGAGTCAAGAAATGATCTAGCAATTCGGCAAATGCCTTTGTTTGCGCATTCTCAAGACTGAACTATGGTTAAGACAAGTATCCCATGACTGGGAGAATGCCTTAGTTGCATGTTCACTAAATGCTCAGAGGTTAAGTGCTTCAGAGATGTGGACCCATTTTCAGAGAAGGTGCTGAGGTGGTGGCTTTTCATTGGTCAAAGACCAGTGAGTTGGAATTTGTTAGTAGGCCCAAGGTTTGTAAAAGGTATTCAAAAATTAAGCAACTAAAGGTCATCACATATTCTCAAAGTGTAACCCCAGCTAACAAAATCTTTAAGTGATTCAGCGAAGTGCTTTGTTCACTGAATCGTTTGATTTGACCACGATTAAGATGACATTTGGTGACTTAGATTTTCCCTCCAGTCACCCATTCGTAGAGTAGTGAGGGTTAAGTGCTTGACTGGGACAGTGGGGTCATCTGGTGATTCATTACTGAGGTGGAAATTTTCTATTGGTTAATGTGGAAATGATGTGGATATGTGTCAGGTGGGGTCTATGGCTTAGCAATTCTAATAAAATGGTTATCGGCCTGACAAATTTCCTCTTCCTCACTCATTCGCTGAGAAGAATGGTGATGTGCTAAAAGGTTTGGCAATTTAGTGAAGGAGTGTCTGTGCAATCACTAAAAATTATTTCAGTAACGTAAAGTATCTTGCAAATGGGCGATAACCTTTTGTCACTTGTTCACCAAATTGTGTTTAAGGTTAACCATGTCTTTTGTTCTCTTGCTCGCCAGGTTAAGCTTTAGTCAAGGTTTTCATTTCATGAATGAGTGAGGTCAAAGGTCATGTATTCTCCAAATGGTAACTAAGGTTAGTGAGATATCTAGTGGTCTCATGACAAACGGCAAATGTAAACCAGGATTCCTATGCAGTTAAGTCTTGTAAAGCATGTGAAATATCAGGATATGATGGTTGTGATTTAAAGTTGATTCAGGTTTAAATATAGACCGTTGATGCACTATTGGCACCATCAATGTGACTATTGTTGTAGAGATTTGAATTTTTTAAAGGGTTTCCTATGACCAGAAGGACTAAAATTCAATGTTTAAGTAGCTGGAGTTGGTGGAAATGATTTTCAAACTACTGCAGAGTGGCCCAGACGCCTGAATGACTGATTTGTAGGAATTGAAACTATGAAGGAATGGGTAAGAGGTTATTGAGGCATGTTTTAGGTTCTTGATCAGACTGATGAGTATGGTTTTTGTAGGATTTTTTGTCCTTTCTCAAAGATTTATCATGAATGAATATCAATTTTGGATCTGGTCGCTTGGGTTTACATCCTTGTAATAAATTTCTGACTGATTTGGTTGGTTCAGTGGGTGAAACCCTAACCCTAGCTATCTAAATCTTGTTGCATCCTAAATTCTTTGGGAATCCAAGGTAGCTAGTGGTATAAAAGAGAAGAGTTTTTGATTTTGTAGGGGTTCCAAGATTTTTTGCGTTTCCTATGCTTTTTGGTTTTCCAATATTTTTGGTCCCTGGTTCCAGTCTTTGGCAATCCAATGGATTATATTCTCTAGTTCCATTCTCTTTATACTAAATGCAAAGAATATAAGTTTTTATAGTAGATTTTCCTTGTATGTACTGATACACTTTCATGAAATACAATACAATTTCTATCTTGGTTCTGTTATTGTCTCTTTTCTTTGTGTTCATTCTTGTATGTTTCTATTTGTAAGGCATATAGAACATACTAGTTGTAAGGAAACTATTTTAATTTTTGCATGAGTTCCTTTCAAGGAAGGGATTAAATCCTTATGTGCAATTTTCAAGGAATAAACACATCTGTTGAGATTTTGGTGATAACAATCTAGGATTGAGGGGATAGTTTGTAAGGCATTCTATCCAAATTGAATGTGGTTTTTAAGGCATAGCACTATATTTCCTTGAAATCCCTCTACTGATTTATGTTAGAATCTTTTGCCCAAAGGATTAGGCACTAGCCTGATCTTTGTTATACAATCACCTTTCTGTCATCAAGCACAAACTTTATCATTACCAATACCATTTCATTTCATGTTCATGTACCTAAAAAATAGGACTGTCCCTGATGTTTTACAGTCCATAGCTATTGATTCCTTGAAGAGTGAATGAAAGGTTAGCCTTCCTTGAGTTCAGCTCATAAAAAGAAGAAGGATTCATCACCCTTATGCCATTGTCCATGTTATCCCACTGGTAGTTTCATTAGTCACATTCTGTAATAGGTTATTCTCAGTTATTTCTCATAATCATATCCCATAAAACATGTTTGAGAAACTCAATAGCATGACAATGAAGACTTAATCCACTAATCCATAGCTTACTTGAAAGATAGTAACCTATTTGTAGGCAATACCCGGCTGAGTCTTGTGGAGTTCAAAGCAGAAGGAGGATCTTATCCAATCCTCATCAATTAGGCTTTCCTTGCAAATTTGGAGACCTTTTACTAAGAATCAAGCCAATATATTTTCCAAGTTTTACCCATAAGAAAAATCCCTAACAGATCCTTTGGCAATTAGCTTCATAATAAATGAAGTAGATGAGAGTTGAGCAATTAGATTCCAAAGACAAATCTCATAAATGTACTATGTGTACCCCAATTCATGTGCCCTCTATGCATACCTAAATGATATATTTGAAATAATAAGGGTAAGGCTTAAAGAAGTTAATTTTGCATCACAGTTTGTAGTTGTTGCAGTAGCAGAGCATTAGGTACCACCTTCAACACAATCTGATCACTAGGTAGGTCTCTATGTTTTATGAAGTTTGGTCTTTGTGGATAGGTGAGCATATTGTGCTAAAGGTGGTGTCTGTTGCTCTACTACTGCAAAAACTATAGACTATGATAAAAAATTAACTTCTTTAAGAATTACCCTTGTTGTTTCAAATATATCATATAGGTATACACAAAGGACATAGGAATTTGGGTACACATAGTTCATTTATGATATTTTTCTTGGGAAGCTAATTGCTTATCTCTCATCTAATTCATTTATTATGAAGCTAATTGTCGAAGGATCCAGGCCTAGGATAGAAAGATGTCTTCCCATTCTATTGTGGATAGGTGTTTCATAAAACATACATACCTATTGCATGTACATTCTCAATTTAGAGTGGGAAAAACTTATTTTGGATATGAGGGAGAGAAGCCAAACACATAAATAATATCCACCTAAACATGATAGCTTAGAAATATAAATGCAGATATCACAATGTATCATCTTAAAATGGAAGCACTTATGTGATAAAGAGTGTTTATCCCTCTGAGTAAGTGGTATCTGGCTTTCCCCCCCCATTATGCTTCTCTCTACACCTATTTTCCACTTTATTTGTGCATTTCTCAATACTCTAGATTAAGGTCCTTAGGTTTTTGACCTCAAGGTCAAAGATGACCTTTAGGTTCAAAGAAAACCTTGACCTTGACCTAGGTCAAGAATGACCTCAACCCTAACCTAGGGCGCGGTCTACCTCATCATTAACCTAGATTTCAAATTTTAGGTTTCCATGATTTCTGGGTGTCGGGTTTTAGAAATATTTGTTTTCTTTCTTTTGAGTCGGCCATTTCGGGTTTTGGAATGGTAAATCATAAAATTGCATTTAATATGGGTCCATTACTAGGGGTTAAGGTTAATTGAGATTTAATTCCCTAATGTCAGCCTTCTCTAGAGGTTTGTGCCCTAGATCACTATAAAAGAAAGCCTTCCTCTCTCATTTTCTCCATCTCATCTCATAGCAATCAATTCATATCAAGCTTTCATAATCTCTCAAGCTCTCAAGTGCAAGAAAGAAGGAGAAGGAAAGAAAGAATATAATTCATTCATCTTCAAGCATCCATTCAACCATTCAAGCATCCATCAAGGAGATCCATTATTATCCATTGAAGGATTCAATCTCTTTGGAGACCCCTTGAATATTTTTCCATCCATATTCATCCAAGCCTCCTCATATGAAAAGATCCATTCAAGATTGGTGTTGAAGATCAAATACCATTGATTTGAGACATCCTACATTCATTCTACATCCATTGGAGAATCACTACTTGTGGATTTGAGGATTTGAATCCTCTACAAAAACTTCAACATAAGCAAGGTGAATCATTTCATTTACTTTGTTTATGCACATTAAAATTTCAATTCAATTTCAAGGTTAATTCCTAAATTGGGGTTTGACCAAGGCAAACCCCCCATTCAAACAACAAAAACCCTCTTTTTCTTGTAGGTACAAGTGCAGAACTATGGATCTGAGCTTAGATTTGGATACCCTTTTCGGTGAACTTTTGAGATCTACAAACAAAGTCAAGGATGACCTTCAAAATATTAAAGTAGTCTTTGACCATTTATTGGGGTCAAAGACTACCTGCCGTTAGAAAGATAAAAGTTTTATGGGTTTTCTTCATCTTGGCATTTCCAGTCTGAAACAGGTTGCAAAATTGCTTGAAACTGCACACAGACATAAAACATTAGCATTTTTCAAATCTGCCCTATTTTGAGGTTAGTACTTTCCTTTCAATTATTTTAGATTTTAAGTATATATTATCCATAGGGAAAGATAAGGTTTTCTCCTTTATTCATATTCTCCATACATTGATTCTTTTGTGTATTGACCTTTTGGTTGATCAATTTGGATCTTTCCTTTGGGAATTTGGATTTAGAATTAGATCTCATATTTTCCCCATACATTTTAGGGTGAACACTATTTCATCTTATTCATTTTGGTGAACCTGACATACTTACTCTCCTTTCTTTGGTCAAATTCGATGCCCTTTTGTGTTTTGTGGTGTTAGATTTCTTTTTATCTAGTTGGTATTATATTTCTCTTTTATGTTAAATCTTGCATGCTAATTAGATTTCAAAAATACCAAAATATTCATGCTTTATGTGTTTTTAGTTTAGTTCATTTGCATTTCATTGGTTTATGATCTTTACTACTACTACTAGTCCTACTTATAACATTCTGATTAGAAGAAGTCATAGACTTGTGGGTGCCTTTGATCCTGAATCTTCCTCTCCTTTCCTTAGGATCCTAGGTGATAATTTTATTCTTCATGATTCTAATCCTATTATGGAAAAAAACTCTTCTCACTCATCTCATGATAAGGATGACATTTTAAGAGTTCCTCCTGAAAAAGTCCAAAAAATTTCAACTGAACTTGATAAAATGGGTAATTGGCTTATTCAAGAAAACCATAATCAAGATTCTATTCAAGCTATAGAGGCTCTTAAGAAATTTCTTCGTGATAGTGATCAAGGTGTTAACCTCTTGCATGGTATTACTTACCTCATGCAATCAAATGTTAAACCTCTAGCTCAAGAAGCTCAATATTTAGGGTTGATTCATCCTATCACTATTATAGAACCCTCTTCTAATCCTTTACCTAGTGTTCCTACCTATACTCCTTCTTTGGTGACTGTGACAGTTCCCTCTATTCCTATGAGTGTTCCTCATTTTTCCCTTCCTACATCACAACCTTCATATCATAATGTTCCTTTTACTTATTCCAATATACTTCCAACTATAGTTCCTAGTGTTCCTCCAGTTGTATCTTCTATTCCTACATCTTCTTACACTTTACATAGTGTTCCTAATGTTGCTATTCCTTCTATTTCCTCTAATGATTCAAAAATCATCAGTTTGGCTCAAACCGTGTCTTCCTTACAATAATAACTTGCTTCCTTAACTCAAAACAAGTTTAGTGTTCCTATATGTGACATGGGAAGTCCTTTGTCCCGAGACATTATTCATACTCATGTTTCTCAGGAAGTTGATATGCCTTGTCTTGAGAATTATAATGGAAAAGGAGATCCTATTCATCATGTTAAAACTTTTCAAATCCTTTATAGTGATTATGCTCATGACCATAGGATTTTAGCCAAACTATTTGCTAGAACCTTCTGTGATAAATCCTTACAATGGTATTGTTCCTTGCCTCCTTATTCTATTGATTCCTTTCCACAACTTGCTAATTCTTTTATTCAATAATTTCAAAACAATATTGGCCTGCAAGTTTCTTTGACTGATTTGATGCATTGTAAACAAAGTGCTAAAGAAAAATTAACTAAATTTATTGGTAGATTTAAGCATTTGTATGCTCAGATTTCCTATCCTATTCCTGATATTGATATTCAATGTATGTTTATTTCAAATTTGCAAAAGGATATTAGAGATAAGATTCTACCTACTGAATTTACCTCCTTTCAAAAAATTTGTGAAGCGCTTCATCATTATCAATTACAAGTGAGTCAATTTGAGAGAAACACTCCAATGGCTCCTATTCTAGTTGATAAAAGTGATGTTCCTCCTAATCCAAACAAATTTTGAAAATTTAACAACTATGTCAAGATAAACAAACAAGCGAATGTAGTTGCTGATCAAGTTGTTGTTGCATCTCATAATGCCACTTCTGCATCTACTGCTTTTTGATTAAATCATATGTTTACTCCTCTTTCTGAATCTTTACATTCTATTATGAATAGGTTGTTAACTACTACTATGATTACTTTACCTCCTATTAGACCTCTTTTACCTGCTACAATTACATGTAAATCTTTTGATCCTAAAGCTTTTTTTCAATATCATTGTTAGAATGGTCATGATACTGAGAAGTGTTATTCTTTAAAACATGAGGTTCAAGAATTTATTGATTCTAATGCTTTATCTGTTGATAATCTTGATGGTAGTGGGAACAAATATATCTCTCCTCCTAATCAAAACCTTCAAATCTATATGAATCCTTTACCTACGCATGATACTAATACCATTGCTTAGCCATTTGCTATGGAAATTATGTATGATTCAAAGATGGATAATCTCAATCATGTTGTTAATCATGTGGAGCATGTTGGTCAATATGTATCTCCACCTCAACCTCAACCTCAACCTCAGATTCAACCCCAAGTTCAATCTCAGCCTCATCCAAAACCTAAGCCTAAATTAAAAACTCAACCTAAACCTTGACAACAACCTAAGAATAAAAGACCTTGGGAACTTTTGATTACCTTTGATGATTTTGAGACTATTAAAGCTCCTGATGGTCCCCTTTATATATATGCTAGGATTTCTCAGAAACCTACTTGTGGTTGTCTTGTTGATCCTACATCCTTAGTAAATGTTATTACTAAAGAAAATATTTTTATGAAAATCTTACAACATGATTCTTATGATTCTTATTGGATGTATGGATTCAAACTTGTAATGGTTTTCTTTATCCATCATTTGGTTCTATTAACTTACCAATTGAACTTTGTGGAAAAATTGTGAACACTACCTTTGTTGTTGTTCCTACTTCTGATCAATTTCAAGTTAAGCTAGGTTTTCCATGGTTGGATGCCATGCATGTTGTTGCTTCACCTATCCATAAGTGTCTTAAATTTTTTCATGATGAAGAAGTTAAGATGGTTAATCATAGTTTATATCAACCTTCTAGGCCTAGAGACTGTGCTACTCTTGATTTCTTTTCCCCTTCATTACCTAATTCATGTCCTCCTCGACCTAATAATCTTTTTCGTTCATATCAGGATTATAAACATTGTAAGATTCTTGAATTAAGCATACCTCTTATGGATCTTAATCATGTTCTTTTTCCTACACCTTCCATACCTCATTTAACTATGGCTTCTAGTTTTGTTAATCAAGTTCCTCCTATTGTTGATAATCCTATTGATCTTACTAAAGAACCTATGAAGGATCCTATGATTGTTTCTCCTAGTTCTCAACCTATTTCAAGTAAATCAAAGCGTAATCAATTTGCAAATGAATGTCATAAGAAGAGTCATGCTCATGCTAAATCTTATAATTCTATTCTTCAAAGATCTCAACCTTCTTCAAATAAGACTATGCATGATGTTGTTACTAATAATGATGTTAAGATGCATGATTATGATGATTCTATTCATATCATAGATCCTATTTTGATTAATCTGGATGAAGAAGATACTCTTGATGATACTAATGATGTTAATGATGAATATGAGACTATTGACATTGACATTGATTTACCTAATATGCTTTCATCATAAGTAACTCTTACACCTAGAGTCCAATATTGTGATTCTCAAGAGGAACCTTGTTTGCAACTGGCTATCATTCCCACTATGTTGGATATAGTCCCTCTTGCAAGTTACCCATCTTCCCTAAATGATATACAATGAGATGGGGAGAGTAGGTGGCACACTTGATTGACTTGTCCTTTATGTTAGCTTTGTTGTGTGTTTTCCTATTGGATTGTGCTTCTCCCATGATGTGTTTGCTAAATATTGTTAGATTCTTTTATATGACCCTTGTTAGTCAGTTGGTGAAAGGTGATAATAGAATCAAAACTGTTGTACAATTCCTCTATATGTATCTCTATTTTTCTATGCATTGTTTCATGTTATGTTGTAATTGTACTATTGTTTGTAAATGTTTCCTTGTGTAATCTTCTTGGATTTGAGAAGTGGTAGCATTGATTCTTTTTGGTCTCCATGTCATGGTCTGAAAAGATTCTTCTTATTATATCTTATGTGATCTTTCCTCCTTTTTTATTGTATTTCTACTTTCTTTGGGGAATGATGTCAATTCATTTGCAATAATATCATATATATATTATCTTATGATCATACTGACCCCATGATAGGTAGATCCCTTCTATGTTCTTTGTATGTTTCTATGTTATTTCCCTTGATTTGTCTTCATCTGGGGGCATCTTGATGTGGAAACTTATTTAGTGGAGTTGTTTATGTTTTTTTTAAAGCCATTGCTCCTGTTAAAGTGTTAGCAATGACTTTAATGTGGGGGCATATGCTCTACTCACCTATTTCACACATGCACTTTTCAATACACATATATTATTTTTCAAGATACCTTTTCTCCCTTTTTAGATTAGTAACTAATCCTTAAAGCATGGATTTATATTTTAGGATCTCTTGATCCCTCTAGTTTCAAATATATATATTTTTTATCCCTTAAGGTTGGAGGTGTCCTTAAGACTAGATGTCTTTTGTTTTTGGTTTTATTCTTATGGAATAGAATATTCCTAAGGGTGAATCCTTGATGGGTTGACTAGTGAGTAGCCACATTCACTAGGCAGTTCAATTCCATCTTTCCAATTGCATTGTTTCCTTGTGTGGTTCACAATGGGACATAAGTTCTCATTGGGCGAGATAATCACACCCTCTTTCTCTCTCTCTAGAGATGTCTCTCTTATTGTGATATTTGAGTCAATGAAGACTTGTTTCCTGGGGGCTTGAGGTTTCTCTTTGTCCCTTTGAGTATGATAAGATTATATTTCATTTTTTATCTCCTTTACCAAGAGTTTGCATCGAGTCCATACTCTTGCTAAAGTGGGGGCTTAATGTATCATCTTAAAATGGAAGCACTTCCATGATAAGAGAATTTATCCCTTTGAATAAGTGGTCTTAGGTCATGTTAAGTGCCTTAATTGGGTATTTTCATGTATCTGGCTTTTTCCCCCCATTTTGCTTCTCTCTACACCTATTTTCCAATTTATTTCTACATTTCTCAACACTCTGGATTGAGGTCCTGAGGTTTTTGACCTCAAGGTCAAAGATGGCCTTAAGGGTCAAAGATGACCTTGACCCTAACCTAGGTCATGGATGACCTTGACCCTAACCTAGGGTGGGGTCTACCTCATCCTTGACCCAGATTTCAAATTTTAGGTTCCCATGATTTTCGGGTGTCAGGTTTTAGAAAAAAAAATTTCTCACTTCTGGGCCAGCTATTTTGGGTTTTGTAATGGTAAATCCTTAAATTGAATTTAATATAGGTCCATTTTTAGGGGTTAAGGTTAATTGGGATTTAATTCCCCAATGTCGGCCTTCTCTAGAGGTTTGTGCCCTAGATCACTATAAAAGGAAGCCTTCCTCTCTCATTTTCTCCATCTCATCTCATAGCAATCAATTCATATCAAGTTTTCATAATCTCTCAAGCTCTCAAGTGCAAGAAAAAAGGAGAAGGAAAGAAATAAATTATTCATTCATCTTTAAGCATCCATTCAAGCATTCAAGCATTCAAGCATCCATCAAGGAGATCCATTGTTAGCCATTGAAGGATTCAATCTCTTTGGAGCCCCCTTGAAGATTTCTCCATCCATATTCATCCAAGCCTCCTCATATGCAAATATCCATTCAAGATAGGTGTTGAAGATCAAATGCCATTGATTTGAGACATCCTACATTCATTCTACATCTATTGGAGCATCCCTACTTGTGGATTTGAGGATTCAAATCCTCTACAAGGACTTCAACATAAGCAAGGTGAATTGTTTCATTTACTTTGTTTTTGCACATTACAATTTTAATTTAATTTCAAGGTTAATTCCTAAATTGGGGTTTGACCAAGGCAAACCCCCCATCCAAACAATAAAAACTCTCTTTTTCTTGTAGGTACATGTGCAGAACTATAGATCTGAGCTTAGATTTGGATACCCTTTTCGGAGAACTTCCAAGATCTGTGAACAAAGTCAAGGATGACCTTCACAATATTAAAGTAGTCTTTGACCTTTTATCAAGGTCAAAGACTACCTGTTGTCAGAAAGATAAAAAAAAATTGGGTTTTCTTTGTCTCAACATTTCTAGTCCAAAACAGGTTGCAAAATTGCCCAAAACTGCACGCGGACATCAGAAATCAACATTTTCTAGATCTGCCCTATTTTGAGGTTAGTACTTGCCTTTCAATTATTTTAGATTTTAAGTATATATTATCCATAGGGACATATAAGGTTTTCTCCTTTATTCATATTCTCCATAGATTGATTCTTTTGTGTATTGACCTTTTGGTTAATCAATTTGGATCTTTCCTTTGGGAATTTGGATTTAGAATTAGATCTCACATTTCCCCCATACATTTTAGGGTGAACACTATTTCATCTTATTCACCCAACAACTGAGAAACATAAATGTAGGCATCATGGTCACATTTTTTTGGAGACACAGCATAATTGAATGGTATACCCAGATGATGCAACACAACCACTACTCCTTTGGTTCCAAGTTGGCACTGCGGGATCCAAAAACCATAGATAAGGAATAAATTTAGAGAGTGGAGGAGGGCCGTAATGACCAAAATAATATAGGGCCCCTATATTATTTTGGTCATTATGGCCCTCCTCCTTCACTCTCTAAATTCATTACTTATCTATGGTTTTAAGATCCTGTAGTGTCAACTTGGAACTTTATGAGTAGTGGTTGCATTGCATCATCTGGGTATACCACTCAATTATGTTGTGTCTCCAAAAAATTGTGACCATGATGCCTACATTTATGTTTCTCATTTGTTGTGTCCCAGGACCCCTTATGACCATTTACAACCGTTTATTCTCCCTAAGAATACATCTTAAAGGTCTTAAAATATTGTAAAGGGTCATAAGAGGCTCCTAGGAGGGGCCAAATGAGCTTCCACCTTCTCGTGGTTGACCCTGTTAAGTAGAGAATATTAAACTATTCTCAAAACAAAAAGAACCTCAATAATTTAAGGTCTCAGTCCACTGAGATGCTAAAAAAATGATGGGAATCAATGATGGAGAGTTTTTAGATACTGAGAAGACATATATACAATGGAGGATAGAAGGGATTTTTGTGAAGATTTTCTAGATGTGAAGATTTGCTAGAGAGGGTTTCCAAATTGAATACTAATGCAGAGATAATGATTCAATAACCTACATCTATAAAACCTTCATAGATATCTCTTTTTTGGCCTCCACTCATGCCTCTTCTCAGAATCTAGAAACTTTGGATACTGTTTCTCATGCATGCATGAAATTTTCTAGTGATTGTATAAAATTACTTTTGTGAGACTGGGATCAATTATGAGAAGGTAAACAATAAGATAATATTATTATATCTTTCATTTCTTTTATCCATTCATATTTTCTACCTTCTCTTATATTGGATACTGTGTAGTGTACATAAAGGAAAGGCGATGATTATTCTTGACAATCAATAGGTATAAGTCTTCTAGGCCTTACCCAGTAGCTAGAAGTAAAGATAACAGAGCTCAAGAGACCATCATAGTTGGTCTCTTTCTTCAGTCCATATTATTGAAAAAATATTTTACATTTCATTAGTTCATGAAATGCGAGGATTTGAAAGAATTTACTAGATGATATTTTCATCACTAACGTACATTATTTTAATTTGACATTGAACAAATTTATCTACTTCCCACACTTATAAACTAGGAGGATAGCCATAAAGAAGCATCCCATCTTGTGGCTTGAATACTATAGGCCATGGGAGGAGATGCTTCTTTATTGCTGTCCTCGTAGTCTATAAGTCCATGAAGTAGATAAATTTGTGCAACATCAACTTAAATAATATATGCTATCATGAAAATATTCTATTAAATTCTTTCGAATCCCCACATTTGATGAGCTAATGAAAGGTAAACTATTTTTTCAATAATATGGACCGAAGAAAGAGATCAACTATAATGGTCTCTTGAGCTTTGTTATCTTTAATGTGCATATCCTTCACTTTGTTGACATGCATGAAAATTTTTTTGATAGTAGCACTATACATCTGATGGGTTATTCTATTGTACTTTCACTATCCATCCATCACCATTCTGACAGGTCAAATGTTAGAGAGAACTCCTTTTTGATAGATATGTGTGACGGGACCGCTATACATCTGATAGTTTATCCTGTCTAAAATTTATTGCATATGTGTCACCATTCTGATAGTTTTTTGTCAGAGTTCCGATAGATATACTATATGAAAGCCCATAGTAAAGTTGCAATTTATGCGGCTTGTTTTGATGGGAAATAAAATTGGAATATTGATGATTGTCAGTTCTATCACAATTTCCAATGATAAAACACCAACGAACACATATGTCAAAGTAACGACAAATAGGTGTTACAAATTTGACACATGGCCATCAGAATGTGGCCTCAAATGTACTAGTGATTAGGATGATAAATTAAATGTGATTAATGATTATCATGATTAAGAACGGGTAATATGTTATAAATATCATTTTTATTTGATTTGATTTAAAAAAAGTTTAGGATGAATATTTTGCAAGTTAAATTGGTTATTATTTTTGGGAACTAACCTACTAATGAAAAATTTGAGCATTCAATTTGTTGACAGGACTGAAGATGGGGGTGTGGTCGAGCTACGGGAGCCTAGTTCCTTAGTATGGATGAGTCCAGAATTAAATGGTTAAATCACACACCACTTAGAGGTTTTAATTTTCAAAAGAAGTCTATGGATTGTATTGTTTAAGAATTTTATTAAATTTGTGTGGCTATTTTATTTTTACTATTTAATCAATTAGCATCTTACAATGGAACTTGGATTTTAATTAAAAATTGTGTATGTTTAAGAATCTATCTATACAAAATATATGTTATTAACTTATATATGTGTATTTTATTATAGTGAATATTGATTGCGAGGATTAAAAAAATTTAGTTATATTAGGAAATTAAAATTTGGAATGTAAATTGATTACGTTATTCTTTGAATTAGTTTGAGGAATTTTTTCCAGTTGAATTAGGAGAGTTGAGTTTCAGAATAAATAGTTATCTTACTCATTGAAGTTTATTTACTCCAATTGAGGCATGTTTATAGTTTTAAAGGAAGAGGACTCAATTAAGAACTGGGATTTTTTTCCATGATTTATGCGCATGATGGACACCACATGCTTACTGAGTGAGAGAGTAGAGGAAGTGTTTAAATGGAAGGAACACACTATTTTAAAAGAGAGAGAAAAAAATGCAACCAAAAGAAGAGAGTGTGAAGAGGTGAGAAGAAAGGGAAGATGGCAGCCAGGTCATAGAAGAAGACAAAAGTAAGATAGAGGAGAGAGGATGCAAGCAAAGGGCATTAAGGAGGAAATAAGTGAGAAGAAGGAAGGTGGGAGAAGTTGGTCTAGAGAAGGAGGTGAAGTGAACATAGGAAGAGGTAGCACACAAGGGGGAAAATATAAATACTAAAACTTTCATTCAATTTTTCTTCTATGTTTCTTTATATAGATGTAGAATTATGAAAAATGAAGAATTTTCAACTAAATGTACAGCCAGTTGGTTGTGTTTTGAAATTTTATTATGTCTATTTTTTAAGCCTCAGTACACTAATTATTTGATTCCCTTCCATTTGTGCTGAATTATAGATGTAAATGTTATGACCTTTCAAATAATTTTTTATCAAATTCTTGTTCATGACGCGCTGAATGTTGGTGCAGATTTTGTATTTGATACTGTGAAAAATGTTTTCTCTTCAAGATTTTAGCATTTAATTAGTTATTTCCCTATCCTTGCATATTGCCTGAAGATGCATTTTTTTTTCATTTTCTTTTAATACTTCTTAAACTTTACTAGATGATCAAGTTGTAGGCACACTGGTTGCCTTAAAAATAACTTTGAGAGAGTTCTTGGCATGTTGCGTGTTATCACCTTTGGTAATAGTGTTTTTCCAAAAGATAGTTTTTTATTTATTTTTTTATTAAATCAGACCACGTGAAATATAAATTGGAATCAATGCTTTACCTTATATGGCAACATTTTGTAACGAATAGTCAGTCCAACAAATTCTTAGCTCTTTGAATTGAGTTTAATCACCATCCCTTGCTGGATGAACTATTGGTGCATAATGTTTTTACTATCAAAGCTTTTAATGAATTTTTGTACCATATGTGCTAAGTGGTGATGTCAATGCTATGTAATTCTCTTACATTAATGATGTACGTTTTCTTTCAAAGCTTGGCAATTTGTTTGATATTTTCTATTATGGCATTCTAATTTTTAGTTAAGTTTTTTTACTATTTAAGTTTTACCAAATATTTTAGTGATGGTGTAGTTGGCTAGAGCTTAGGTCTCTTAACTGGTTGAGTAATCCAAAGGTCAAGGGTTCGAATCTCTCTCACCCCATTTTTTGACGATGGCTAGTCGTATATTGTTGTTGTATAAATCTCAGTTGAAATTAGTTATTTATATATGTGTATATTGAAATTTTTTATTTATGTATATACATATTACTTTCTTGATAGTGTGTTTCTCTTTTATGCACTTGGCTCCTAGAATAGAAAAATTCATGAAAATCCGAATATGTCTCTGTTTTATTTTAGTATTCATCATGAATTGACTTGGCAAAAAATGAAATTAAGTAATTATAATGAATAAGATACTTACAATTTTAGAAATTCATAGTTTGTTATTTAACTTTGCATGTGAAGAAAAATCAATTGGAAATAGAGAGTAATATTTTCTTTTTGTTTAAGAATTGATGTGTAATGTGGAACAAATAGAGAAGGGTAAATTAGTTGTATTTACCTATCAGGGAAACTGATGTAGTAAAGATACTTTGGCCAAAGTTTCATTTCACATATGTATCATTAATATGCTTGTTTAGTTATGTAATTTTCTCTCTTCGACCCTGTGATTAGGATTTCTACTTAGACTAAAGAATGTGATGTAGAGGAATTGGTTCCTAATGTTTTCCCCAAGGTTACTAACCTTCTCTAATCATCAAATGATTAGTTTTAGTGTAATCTTCACTACTTTGGATCTCCTATATCCTCTTCCAACTTCTCCTCCAAGGTATAGTTGGCTTTTAGAAGTTACACTTCCTCCAAGACCAATTTAGGCCTTCAATTCACTAAGTTCCTACACAAGGACTACCCCTTTAGAACCACAAACCTCTACTTAGGATCTTCCCACACTTCATTATATCTTCAAACTAGCTTCATAACCCTTTAACAAATTTTAGAACCCACCCATACACTTCTGGATTCATTACGAAGTCATTAGGCATCAAACTCAATAGGAGGCCTGATTGACCCTAAACCTATTATGCCTATTGTCTCTATTTTTGGTTTCTAGATTCCAAAAACCGCAAAAAACCTCATATAATACCTTTAAAATCCTCAAGGTACCTATCATCCCCTTCCAAATCCTAAGTTTAAGATTCTGGATGCACCCACAACCCTATGAACTAGCAGACCCTAGTTTTAAGCCTATTAATTAGGCCTCTAGACCAGTCTGTATAAAAGACCTTCAAATTGGTCACTAAACTTCCAAAAACCTTCCCAAACCTCTTGAATCCTCTAGGAGACTCTTAGAGATTTCCACCAATTCATCTAAGCTCTTTTCCCAAAGTCATGGGTGTACGTGCAAATACCTTCTATACCCTCTCCTGGCTCACCTATCTTTAACACTCAGCCATAGGGCTTCCAATTTGGCCTTGAAGCCTTGGTGCCATAGCATAAAGGAAAACAAAAAATACAAATAAAAACTCTAACCTAAAATCCCCCACAATTTCATACATTTCCACTAGTGGATGTTCAGGTTAGAGCCCTTCCAAGCATGGTGGCTCTGCAAATGAGTTTCACAGACCAGTGGCTTGGAAAGCTGGTCAAATCACCCCTATCTAATCTATACTCAAATGAATCAATGCAGAATGAAGTCTAAACACCAAAATAAACCTCCATGGATTTGGATCTCTCCAACCAATCCATACAGGTCGTACAACTCATAGTGAAACCCTATAAATAGTGAACAATCAATACATGGTGTCTGTACAGGAAGTTCTTAAATATGAAAATCAAATAAAAGCTTCATTAACCTTCAAAATTCATCATCCTCATGCTCATATACCAAGCATAGGTGGTTACAACTACTTGAACCTCCATTTGAGCAACTTTGCAAAGTTGCTTAGCAACTTTTTGCCCAAGGTCTCATTTGGCTTATTAAACCTATCCAAAGACTAGGAATGACTCTTGAGTCCTAAAAAAACTCAATTAATGACCTGAGACCTTATTTAGGCCATTTCTAACAAAATCCAAAATTTTGAGACTTTTAAGGCCATTTAGACCAAATGGTCCACTAATCTTCCTTGAGCTCATTTGGCTCGTACAAACAATATGAAAGGATCCAATCCTATGGATCTTTATTCCAAACTCCTAACACACTATCACAAATAGGTGGTTACAACTACATGAACCTCCATTTTGGCAACTTTTCAAAAAGTTGCAAGAGTTGCTCGAGCAACTTTTTGCCCAAGGTCTCATTTGGCCTATTAGACCTATCCAAAGACTAGGAATGACTCCTAAGTCCTAAAAAAAATCAATTAAGGACCTAAGACCTTATTTAGGCCATTTCTAACAAAATCCAACATTTAGAGACTCTTAAGGCCATTTAGACCAAATGGTCCACTAATCTTCCTTGAGCTCATTTGGCTCTTACAAACAATAAGAAAGGATCCAATCCTATGGATCTTTATTCCAAACTCCTAACACACTATCAAAAACTCCTAAGACCCCTAAACACTCATAATTCATCATGGTGAGAGGTTCCCTGCACCATACTCCCCTAGATTAAAGAACTTAAGTCCCTTGAGTTAGGAGGTCTTCAATGGTGACTCCATGCTATAAGATATCTAGCTCTGTCATCCAAATTGCCTCAGCATTAGGTAACCCCTGCCATTTAACAAGGTACTCCTTGAAAGTTCCTTTCCTTATCTTCTTGATGACCTTAGTATCCAAGATACTCTCCAACTTTAGTGGGATGGGACTTGGAAAATCCTTAACCCATTCAACATCTCCCAAATCTAAGAATACAGATGGACCTATGTCTATAGCTGATCCTTTGTAAGGATAGAGATCACACACATTGAAGATGGGTGAAATGCCCAAATCAGGTGGCAACTCCACTTCATAAACATTGTTACCATACTTGTGCAAAATCTTCAAAGGTCCTATCTTCTTCATAAGAAGCTTTATAGGTTGTACTTTAGGTAATCTCTCCTTCCTAAGATAGGCAAGGACTAGATCCCCAATTTGAATTGCAAATCTCTCCTAGTCTAATTTGTCTTTGCCTTGTAGTTCTCTCCCTACTTTTTTAAGGTCTTCTTGACCTACTCATGAAACTCCTTCATTTTCTTTGCAAATGTCTCTCCTTGAGCTCTTCTTTTATCCTACAAATGTAGATCCCTCAACTCCAAGATTCCCCTAGGATTAGTCCCATCGACTATCTCAAAGGGGCTCTTACTTGTACTCCTATTGATGGAGTCATTATAGGAAAATTCTTCTTGCCCAATGATATGATCCCATGACTATCCATGCTGCTTTGTCAAACACCTCAACAAATTCCCAAGTGACTTGTTCACTACCTCTATTTGACCATCAGATTGTGGATGGTGGGCTAAGGAGAATGACAAATTGGTACCTAGCATCTTCCATAGGGTCCTCCAAAAGTGGCCCACAAACTTTCTATCCTAATCACTTACAATTTTTAGTGGTAAGCCATCGATCCTAACTATGCCCCTGAAAAATAGTCCTACAATTTGTGATGCATCATTGGTTTACTTGGATGGTATGAAGTGTGCCATCTTGCTAAAATGGTCAACTACCAAAAATACACTATCATGGCCTCTATATGTCTTTGGAAACCCCAAGATAAAGTCCATACTCAAACGCTCCCAAGGCCTTTGAGGTATGGATAAATGTTGGTATAATCCACTATTTCTTCTCTATCCTTAAGCCCTCTGATAGACCTAACATTGTTCCACAAATCTCCTCAGATCTAATTGCATATTAGGCCAATAATAGTTCCTATTAACCTATTCTAATGTTTTGTCCACTCCAAAGTGGCATCCCAAACTTCCTTGGTGCTTCTCCTTCACAATGTTTTCCCTCATTGAGCATTGAGGAATACACAAAAGGTGACCTTTGAACAATAAGACTTCCTACAACACAAACTCACCAAAATCCACCTTGAATCCCTGCATAAACTTGACACATGCTTCATCAACATCCTTGAAGTCTTTATCCTCCTTATAGAGACCCTACAAATCTTCCATGCTTACCCTTTGCAACTAAATTTCCTAAATAGTTAACACTCTTCTATTAAGAGCATCAACAACTTTATTACTCACCCCCTTCTTATGCTTGATCACAAAGGTGAAAGCTTCCAAAGACTCAACTCATTTAAGGTGTCTTTGATTAAACTTGTCTTGCCCATTCAAGAAGCTAAGGGCATGATTGTATGTATACACCAAAAACTCTTTTGGTAGGAGATAATGTCTCCACTTTTTGATTTCTTGCACCATATCATACAACTCCAAATCATAGATGGAGTAATTTTGATTGGCTTCATTCAACTTCTTAGAGAAGAATGCCATAGGGTGTCCTTCTTGGCTTAGCACTACTCCAATGGCTAGCTTGCTAGCATCACACTCAACCACAAACAACTAATTGAAATTAGGAAACCTCAATGTAGGTAACTTTTCAATCCTTTTCTTCAACATTTCAAACCCTTCATTTCCTTCCTTAGTCCATTTGAATTGGCATTTTATTCAACCTTTAATGGTGTTGAGGATAGGTGCACACATATGACTAAAATTCCTCACAAAATTTCTATAATATGATGCCAAACCATGAAAACTTCTAACATCACCTATGGACTTAGGTGTAGGCTAATCCAATATTGTGTTAACTTTATCAGGATCCATCTTCATGCAGCCATTAGAAACCACAAAACCAAGGTAAAATAATTCAGTTTTCAAGAACTCACACTTATCTTGATTGATCATTAACTTCTCCTAATGTAGCCTCCTTAAGACCTGCTCCAAATGCTCCATGTACTCCTTCTTAGACCTACTAAAAATCAATATGACATCAAGATAAACTATAACAAATTTACCTATGAAATCTGCCAACACTTCATTCATGAGCCTCATGAATGTACTAAGAGCAGTGGTGAGACCAAATGGCATCACAAGCCATTCATATAGCCTTTCATTTGTCTTGAAGGTTGTCTTCTATTCATCACCATGCCTAACTCTGATTTGATGGTAGCCTAACTTTAAATCCACCTTAGAAAAGTAGCATGAACCTCTCAAACTATCTAACAAGTCTTCAATCCTTGGCATTGAAAATCTGTACCTTATGGTGATCTTGTCAATGGCCCTTGAATCAATGCACATCCTCTATGTACCCCCTTTCTTTGGTGCTAGGATAGTATGTTGGAAAGTTGTCTATATTGAGGTATATGACTAGATATAGTGTTGTCATTATGGAAACAAAGTCATATAGTAGTTTGAAGTCAACGCACTTAGTGTATAGATCAAAATTCAGTTAAGTATTGAAGATTGGACATTGTATAGAGTTCCTATAGCTCAGAGCATTAGCGCACCTATGTATGGATGAATTATGGTATGCACCCTAGAAGTTAAATTTGTTAGACTATACTTATGCTTAGTCTATGAGCACATAAGTAGATATGAAAAGATGTGAAAGTTATAGTATATTGAAGTTGCACAGCCAGTGTGTGCCAGTAGAGAACAAAGCATAGAGCTGACAATTAGCATTTTGGTTTGTGATTATAATATAAAGTTGTAAAGGGCATGTGCCCATTTTATTTAGGTTTCCAACATGTTTATATGTATAATTGTAATCATGCTTAAGTCAATTCATTTGGAAGCATTATTTGTAATTAGTTATAGGGCCGACCTAATTGTTTTCTTTGTATGAGCGTATAAATATAAGATGCAACCATTGTATTTAGCATCGAATTTGTAATAGGGTTATGATAAGTAGATCAGAGGTATGAAAAGATAGCATAAGATGTATTAGAGCTTTGTTAGAGGTCAAAGAATCAATGCACCAAAGGAACTAATCAGACAAGCAGTGTCACAATGACAATTCACCTACAGATATAGTGTGTATCTGAAATTAGAAGGTTTTAGCCTTCACCATTTGAGTAGTGAGCTCTAGGATAGTGAGTCCACTCCCCTAAAAGGGATCATTGTAAAAGACTCCTAACAAGGTCAGACCCTTAACAAGGTTTACTATACTTAAAGCATTGTAAAGATACTCCTAACAGGGTAAAGGATCTTCTAACAAGGATCACAAAACACTAGTGTAGAATATTAGTGGGTATCAAGTCCCACTGTGGTTTTTACCTATTTTGGTTTCCCCATAACCATATATGGGTCATGTGTTGATTTCATGTTTCATGTTTATGTGCATGTTTAATTTAGTACTTAAGCATTTAAGTTCAACATAAAGATTAAAGTAAAAAGTTAAAATACAGTGAACACTGATTCACCCCCCCCCCCAACTCTCAGTGTTCCCATTCCTAAAAATTGGTATTAGAGCTTTGGTCCTCAGAAAATAATTTTAACCACTTGAGGAGATCATGGACAAAGCAAAAATGAAACATCTGAAGAAGAATCTTGAAGCCACTCTTGAAGACCTGGACAATTCAGAGAGAGAAATTGAAGAGCTAAAATAAAAACTTAGTGATGCTCAATTAGTGATCAAAAGACTAAGAAAGGATTTGAAAGGACACTCTAACGGTGATCTTGAAGAAAAATTCAAGATGTTGAATGAAGAAAATGCATCCTTATTAAATCAGCTTGAATAATTTGATGAAAAACTAATGAACAATCAAGATGTCTATAATGAACAAGTCAAGGAGAATCTTCAACTCAATGAAGAGTTAAGGGAAGCCAATTTGGAAATCTTGGATCTGAGGAATTGCAAAGAAAGATTGGAGTCTAAATTGAAAGAAGCAAAGAACCACATTGACAAATTGCACACTGGTTCTAATTTGATAGAATCTCAATTGTATGCAAGAAGAGTGAAAGGAGATACTAGCTGTATTGGATACAATGAAGCACAAAATTAGATTGATAATATGTGAGCAAGAAAGGAGACACAAAAAGCCTCTACTGATACTAAGAAGACTGAAGATCAAACCAAAGAAAATGGTGGTCCTCCTAAGAATGAGTACAATCCTAGAGAATGCACCTTTTTTGCATGTAACAAGCATGGACATATTGTAAGGAATTGTATAGAGGTAAGACCTTTTAATGGCTACTATTATTCATGTAATAGATTTGGTCATATAGCAATAAATTGCAAGACTAGTAAGAAGAATAGGATTCAGCATGATCAAAGAAGTCATAATCAGACCAATGCAAGAAGTTCTCAAAATGTTACATGTCAAATATATAACTATAATGGTCATACAGTGAAACAATGCAAAATGGTGACTCATGTCAATGCACTGATGAATAATAGACCTCCAGTCATTTGTCACTCCTGTAACAAGGCTAGACATATCTCAAAGTTTTGTAGATCAAGGACGCAAGGTTAGGAAAGCCCTAAAAAGGTTGAAGAACTAGTTTTAGATCCTAAAGGAGAAGTCAAGTTTGTGAAAGCCTCAAAGGATGCGAGCTTGATTTGGACAGAAGGAAAGAAGGACAAAGTTAATGAGAATGTATTGGATGCATCCCTAGTGGATGTACCCTCTACTACTACATGAATGGCCCTTAGGGTCATAGGGGGAGCTAATTTAGCTCTAGACTCCTACATGGCTAGTATACTCATCATTAGAGTATGCATATTTGGACTTAAGATTTTGGAGTGTATAGGAACCTTTTTGCAAGAGTGCACATGCTAAATATTAGAAAAACTTGTCTTAGAAATATTGAAGTGATAGCCTAGTTTATGCAACTTGCATTAATGGTGGATTTCCTACTTTAAGTACATAGAAAGTTGTTTTCTCACTCATTGCATTCAAATTCAGAGTGATTGGAGAGAAAATAGAGCCTTGGAAGTTGTTGTGAAGATGTGGAGATTGAACTATCAGTGTTTGTAGTGCATTTGATCAGTTGCAAAAACCCTATCTTGTTGCTCTGATATGGAAGCCATCAGATTATCTTAGAGATCAATTGGAAAGTGATTTATCAAGTAAGTCATGGCCACTCTTGTTGTTTATGATGTCACTGAGAAGAAAATATATGTTTTGAAGAGGCACCCATTTAAATCTACCCTGCATGATTTAGAGGGAGCATTCTCCTGCACACCTATGGGTGTCATGCATGTGGAAGACATAAGGGCTTACATTTACTGTAAGAAGGAACTAGTTGGACTAGATAGCTTAAGGGCACACATGGGTACCATGCTAAAACATGACAAGAAAAAGATATTCAGGTTTGGGTCCTTAATCATCTATATGTACCTTCATATAGTTGGAAAAGTTTTAGATATGTATTTGGACAAGTCCATTCCTACCATGCCTCAGATATCTAACAAAGCATGCACTAAAAGCACATTAAGAGACTATATAACCTTATAATTGAAGACCTTTAGGGTCAAGATGCAAATGAGGTACATGATTCTAGAAAGCATTGTAGAGAAATATAAGGATACAAAATGATTTATGGTGGAGATTGATACTACATGTATGGAAGTTGTTGAACCAAGAACTAGGTGGATTCATCCACTTGACTATGAGGTAGAGGAAAAGGTCCTTGAAGCATATGCACAGATGCTTCTATTAGCCCCTAAAGATCCTAATGAACCTAGGTGGGGAACATATGAAGAAAAGACCAAAGAAGTTGATGCAAGACTCAACAGCATAGCAACTAAAGGAAAAGTTTCCAGGGTCACATCTGAGATCTTGAGAATACATGGTGTATCTCAAGTAGACCTTGATAAAGCAAGGGATGAAAAGATTGTCTTAGAATTGAAAAGTGCAACAGCAGAGGAAAATCCTAAGTTGAAGAAAATGAAAATTGAATCAGATGATAATCAAAATGTTAATCAAGATAATACTCCTTCTATGCCCAAAGATACTCATCCAGAGTATAAGCCAATAATCAAGAGGAAGAAAGAAGATAGCACTAGTCATCCATCCTCATGAGCTACAAGGAGTAGGAAAAACATTCAAGCCCCTCCTAAGGTAGGATTCAGACCTAGCTTTAAAGTTTTGAGCACAAGAATTATTGACGAGGGCAGAATTGATCAAGTAGGAAAGTATTATGATACATACAATGAGATTGACAAATCAGAAATACATAGTATGATTGTCAAACATATGATCAAGTTCAAGAAGACAATCCTTGAGTTGAAAACCTCGATTCCAGATAAAGTATGGGATATTTTAGAATACCAAAAGAGACAAGAAAATGAAGAGGATCTAAGGATCAGAGAAAAATTATTAGAAGATAATCTACCAGTGTGTTCTAAAGAAGAAGAGGCACTGATATTAAATTTGGTGAAGCTGCACTTAAGGACAAAGATGAGGACTCTTCACATTATGAACAAAGACTATGAGTTGATATCAAAGGAAATAGAGAAGGCCTTTCAAAATGTGTTATTAGAACAACACATAAAACTACCTAATGCATCCATAACTCATGCACCTAGTAAGAAAGACAAAGAAGTAGAGACCTTCAATGTACTAGTGGCAGGTCCTTAGAACTCAGTGCCCATATTAGAAACTCAAACAAAATTAGATAAATCTATTCCCATGTCAAAAACACCTAAGGAAAACACTATTATCATAGATAATGTGGAGATAGCCATGGCGGCTACTGATAAGGATTTGGACAAGTTTGAGGAAGCATTTGTTAGTACTGAAGAAGCTGAAATCTTATGTAGCAATACACCTCCCACTCAGCAAGAAGAAGTACTTATTGAAGAAATGTCTAATAAGAAAGAAGAAGATACTTCTATTGATCTTACAAAGGTGAAACAAGAGGTGATCGATAGCACTCCCATCACTCCCTCCTCAACATTGTTGTCAAGTTTGACACCTGACACAAGCAGTTTGGACTCTTCAAAAGAAGAAGATCTGATTAAGTTTAGCATCCTGGCTATGGAGAAGGGAAAGGAGAAGCAATTCATGAGAAATCCTCTCCTTGTGGATTCAGTGAATATTTTGAATAGATTTCTATCAGAAGATATGAAAGTGAAAAAAGTACATTTGATTGATGATGTGAGTTTAGTCATCTCATAGTTCAAAAGCAATTTTCTAGCCTAGAAGAATCTGTGTCCATAGTGGTAGAAGAGAAGTACCTAAAGAAGAGACTCAATGAACTAATGAGAAACTTTTCACTAGACTTGAATTCTCTTAAGTCTAGTTAGGCATCACTGAAAGAGTTTGCTGATGAAGGAAGAAGGATCATTGCAGCATGCATGGATCAAGACAAACTCACCAATGCTCACTTCAAGAAGATAAAAGAGGCAGAAGCAATGATTGAGCAGATGAAGAATTCAATGACAGACACATCCATAGATGTGAACATGTGAAAAAATGTCTACCAAGGATAGATAGACAAGATTGAGAAGGAAGAAAAAGAGATATCAAGGATAAGGTCTGGAGATAGACTTAGTTGAGGAATGGTCTTGCACCCTCTTTAGACATCCTCAATTAGAATATAAAGGAGATTGATGCCACCATGGTAACTTATGATCATGGTCCCATCAATGACTTGGAGAAGATGGAGAAGCTTCAATATGCATTATGTGCCCATCTCTAGATAGTTAACTCTTTGATAACCTTTTGGAAGAAGGAGATCCAGAACCTAAAGATTGCATATCTGGATGTTTTCCCTCGATGAGAATGTGTAGATATAGTTTTTCGATGCACCTTTTTCATTAATGTAAAAGGGGGAGTTGTGTATAGAATATGGAGTATATATAATGTATAGGGAGATATAAGATTATGTACAGAAGACAAAAAAAATTTGTGTAAAGGAACAGTTAGAGACTTGGCCATATTCCTTTGTTGTCATTAATGAAAAAGGGGGAGATTTTTGGCAAGTTGTCTATACTAAGGTATATGACTAGATATAGTGTTGTCATTATGGCAACAAAGTCATATGGCAGTTTGAATTCAGCACACTTAGTGTATAGATCATAATTCAGTTGAGTATTGAAGACTGGACATTGTACAAAGTTCCTGCAGCTCAGAGCATCAGCACACATGTGTACAGATGAATTATGGTATGCACTCTGGAAGTTAAGTTTGTTAGACTATACTTATGCTTAGTTTATGAGTGCATAAGTAGATATGCAAAGATGTGAAAGTTACAATATGTTGAAGTTGCATAGCCAGTATGTCCTAGCAGAGAATAGAGCATAGAGCCGACAGTTAGCATTTTGGTTTGTGATTATAATATAAAGTTGTAAAGGGAATGTGCCCATTTTATTTAGGTTTCCAACATGTTTATGTGTATAATTTTAAGCATGCTTAAGCCAATTCATTCGGAAGCATTGTTTGTAATTACTTATAGGGCCGACCAAATTGTTTTGTTTGTATGAGCGTATAAATATAAGATGTGCCCATTGTATGTGGCATGGAAGTTTTAATAGAGTTGTGATAAGTAGATCAGAGGTATGTGAAGATAGAATAAGATGTATTAAATCTTTTCTAGAGGTCAAAGCATCAGTGTACCAAAGGAACTGATCAGACAAGCAGTGTCACAGTGATAATTCACCTATAAATATAGTGTGTATCTAAAATTAGAAGGTTGTAGCCTTCACCATTTGAGCAGTGAGCTCTAGGATAATGAGTCCAGTCCCCTAATAGTGATCATTGTAAAAGACTCCTAACAGGGTCCTACCCTTAATAAGGTCTATTGTACTTAAATCATTCTAAAGATACTCCTAACAGGGTAAAGGATCTTCTAACAAGGATCACAAAAGACTAGTGCATAATATTAGTGGGTATCAAGTCCCACCGGGGTTTTTACCTATTCCTCATAACCATATTGGTGTCATGTGTTGATTTCATGTTTCATTTTTATGTGCATGTTTAATTTAGTACTTAAGTATTTAATTTCAGCATAAAGAATAAAGTAAAAAGTTAAAATATAGTGAACACTGATTCACCCCCCCATCTTAGTGTTCCCATTCCTAACATAGTACATATAGCACAAGGGCTTAAAATCTTCCTTATTAACCCCTTATCCAACAAATCTTGAATTTTCTTGGCTATCTCTGCATTTTGGCTAGGTTTCATCTTATATGCTACTTTGTTTGGTAAATTTTCTCTAGGAATAAGGTCTATTTGATGACTTATCTCTCTCATGAGTGGTAATGCATTTGGAAAACTATTGTCCACTATGTCATGGTAGTTATCCAACAATTCTTGTACCTCCAAAGTTATGTGAGCCTTCTCTTTAGCATCCTCTTTTTTCTTTACCACCACTACAAAATAGATCTCCTTCTCCTTCTTCATAAATTTTAGGAACTCCTTCCCACTCAAAAGCATATCACTAGCTCCTACTTGCTTCTCATCACTAGCTTCTTGCAATGGATCCATTTGGAACTTCTTGCCTAGCTTGGTGATTAGGTAACTATTCTTCTCACCATCATGTATGGCCTTCACATCAAATTTCCATGGACATCCTAGTAGTAGGTGACATGTATCCATGGGAAATATGTCACATAGGACCTTGTCCTTATACTCACCAATCTCAAAATCTACCAAAGTTTGTTCATCAACCACCATCTATTGTACCTTGTTCAACCATGAAACTTTATAGGGTGTGGTATGAGGTATCCTCCTTAATTTTAGTTTGTCAACCATATCTATAGACACAATCTTCTCAGTGGATCTAGGGTCCACTATAACTTTGAAAATCTTCCCATGATACTTAGAAGTTGTCTTGAACAAGCTCCTCCTTTGTGGTGGCTCTATGGAACTAGGAACTTTTAGCAAAGTCCTCAACATCAGGTTCTCTCCATCCACTACTAGCCCTACCTTGGGAATGGGAGAAGTGACACTTTGTGTGTCATCCTCATGCACCAACTGATTCCTTCTTTTCCCCATTGAGGATGAAGAACTTTTAGCAGGACACCTACCCATGGTGTGTCCCACTTGGTTACAATTGTAGCACCTACTAGTGAAGACTGAATTGGCCCTATCTTATGACTAAAATATTCCTCTAGGAGGCCCTCTTCCTTTGTATCCTCCTCTTTGAAAAGATCCTCTAAACTGACTGCCACCATTGTTATCCATAGACTGATTTTCTTCTTGTTTATTAGGGCTCTGTCCTCTTCCATAATTGTTCCCACCTCTGAAACCCCTATTATTGTTTCCACCTCTTCCTCTTTTTTGGAAATAATTCCTCCTATCCTTATCCTCTTCTCTCAAAGATAACTAAAAACACTTATGCATACTTTCAGGTGCCAACATGCTAATCTCATCTTGTATCCCTTGTCTTAACCCATTAAGATACCTTGCCACTTTCTTCATTTCATCTTCTTGTCTTCTAGCCCTTAGGCTTAGCTTATGGAAGTTCTCAGTGTAAGCACTCACTATCATCTCCTTTTTCCTTAGGTTCTGCAACCTTTGATACATCTAGATTTCATAATCAGTAGGCAAGAATTGAGCCCTCAACCTGATTTTCATCCTCTCCCATGAAATTATCTTCTTCTTCCCATTGGCTATCCTATCATCCTGCATCATGTTCCACCACACCAATGCAGATCCTTTAAGCCCTTCTTTGGCATAACTAACTTTCTTTTCCTCTTCCTCTTCCTTATAATCAAATTGGTTATCAATGGCTTCTAGCCAATCCAACAACTCCTCACCATTTAAATTGCCATTATAATAAGGTATGTGTTCCATGATATCCTTGTTCATGGATTTGAAAGCATCCAAGAACACCTTTTCCTTGTCATCTACTATCTCTTTACCCTTACTAGATGTCTCCCCTATTTGACATTAATTCTCATCTTCACTCTAATCACCCCATTCAGTGACTCTCTTTCCATTTGTCTCTGTCAAATTGGATTTTTCTAATAGCTCTTGGACCAAGTCCACTATGGCCCCCAAACTCATTGTTTTAGGAGGCATTTTGTCAACCTCTTGACTCTTCTCTTCATCAAACATACACAAACTTCAAGAATTTCCTGCTCTAATACCACTTTGATGCAGAGGGATTGGTTCCTAGTCTTTTCCCCAAGGTTCCTAACCTTCTCTAATCATCAAAAGATTATTTTTAGTATAATATTCACTACTTTGGATCTCCTAGATCCTCTTCCAACTTCTCCTCCAAGGTATAGTTGGCTTTTAGAAGTTACACTTCCTCCAAGACCAATTTAGGCCTTCAATTCACTAGGTTCCTAGACAAGGACTACCCCTTTAGAACCACAAACCTCTACTTAGGATCTTCCCACACTTAATGTTATCTTCCAATTAGCTTCATAACCCTTTAAAAAATTTTATAACCCACCCATACACTTCTGGATTCATTACCAAGTCACTAGGCATCAAACTCAATAGGAGGCCTAATTGGCTCTAATCCTATGATGCCTATTTTCTCTATTTTTGGTCTCTAGCTTCCAAAAACCCCAAAAAACCTCATATAAGACATTTAAAATCCTCAAGGTACCTATCATCCCTTTCCAAATCCTAAGTTTAAGATTCTAGATGCACCCACAACCCTATGAACTAGCAGGCCCTAGTTTTAAGCCTATTAATTAGGCCTCTGGACCAATCTACATAAAAGACCTTAAAATTGGTCACCAAACTTCTAAAAACATTCCAAAACCTCTTGAATCCTCTAGGAGACTCTTAGATCTTTCCACCAATGCATCTAAGTTCTTTTCCCAAAGTCATGGGTGTACATGCAAATACCTTCTATACCCTATCCTGGCTCACTTGTCTTCAGCACTCAGCCATAGGGCTTCCAATTTGGCCTTGAAGCCTTGGTGCCACAGCATAAATGAAAACAAAAACTAAAAATACAAACTCTAACCTAACATCCCCCCATGGTTTCAGACATTTCCACATGGGGATGTTTAGGTTAGAGCCCTTCCAAGCATGGTGGCTCTGCAAAATGAGTTTCACATACCAGTGGCTTGGAAAGCTTGTCAAATCACCCCTATCTAATATATACTCAAATGAATCAATGTAGAAGTAATTCTAAACACCAAAATAAACCTCCATGGATTTGGATCTCTCCAACCAATCCGTACAGGCCGTATAACTCACAATGAAACCCTGCAAACACTGAACAATCAATACATGTCATTTGTACAGGAAGTTCTTAATTATGAAAATCAAATCAAAGCTTCATTAACCTTCAAAATTCATCATCCTCATTCTCATATACTGAGCATAGGTGGTTACAATTACCTGAACCTTAATTTGAGCAACTTTTCAAAAAGTTGCAAAAGTTGCTCGAGCAACTTTGCAAAGTTGTTTAGCAACTTTTCAAAGTTGTTTAGCAACTTTTCAAAGTTGTTTAGCAACTTTTTTCCCAAGGTCTCATTTGGCCTATTAGACCTATCCAAAGACTAGGAATGACTCATGAGTCCTAAAAAAACTTAATTAAGGACCTAAGACCTTATTTAGGCCATTTCTAACAAAATCCAACATTTACAGACTCTTAAGGTCATTTAGACCAAATGGTCGACTCATCTTCCTTGAGCTCATTTGGCTCTTACAAACAATATGAAAAGATCCAATCCAATGGATCTTTAATCAAAAATCCTAACACACTATCACAAATAGGTGGTTACAACTACATGAACCTCCATTTGAGCAACTTTTCAAAAAGTTGCAAAAGTTGCTCAAGAAACTTTGCAAAGTTGCTTAGCAACTTTTTGCCCAAGGTCTCATTTGGCCTATTGGACCTATCCAAAGACTAGGAATGACTCCTGAGTCCTAAAAAAACTCAATTAAGGACCTAAGACCTTATTTAGGCCATTTCTAACAAAATCCAACATTTAGAGACTTTTAAGGCCATTTAGACCAAATGGTCCACTAATCTTCCTTGAGCTCATTTGGCTCTTACAAACAATATGAAAGGATCCAATCCTATGGATCTTTATTCCAAACTCCTAACACACTATCACAAACTCCTAAGAACCCTAAACACTCATAACTCATCATGGTTGGAGGTGCCTTGCACCATAATGTTAAGTAGTTAGACTCATAGTTACATCATATTCTTCTGATCCATTAGTGTAGGGAAGCTATTCTCCTTGAGGAGGGTTGGTGCGCTTTCCATTTAGGGTGAGCCCCAGGGGAGCTAACCACTCCATGGTTGGGCTGGAAAAGCACTTGGACCACACTCTCAGCATAGGATTTGTAGGTGGATATGTTGTCTAGAGGCTTAGGAGGCAGGGTTTGTTGACAGTGTGGTGCCTTGTTACAGTGATTTTGACAGTTTGGGAAATGATGTTTATCATTGATATTGTCTCTTATTGATTTATATGGTTTGGATCGATAGAAGATCAAAATTTCATTTTTTTGATATACTTATATTACCTATATGATTATACTTTTGGATGATTTGGTCGACTGTTGTAATTTGTAACTCATTAAAAATGCTTATTGTATATTGACAGCTTGACTAAAAATTTTATATCCTTTATGGCATAAATTGATATTATTTTTTACCTTGGGCCTGGGTCTTCTATGCTAAAGTTGTGTATGTGCATGGTTCAAGAATAGATTGTCATCATGAAAACTTAGAACAGTGGTTGATCTAGAACTAGAAATGAACAAAATGGTTTTCCCAATCAAAGGTTAGATGAAATTGTAGCCCTTTTAAATGAATAGAGGAACATCTTGCAACAACAAAATGATCTGATGAATTTCATTGAAAATAACTTGAGGGGTAGATAGAATGAGGGTCAGCGGGATGATGAAGCTCATATGAAATAGGTATAAGATCAAAGGCTTGAGGCTCTAAGGAAAGAGGAAGATGATAGAAGAATTGAGGAAGAGAGTAAGAGAGGTGTTGATATTGGGGTAAATGAAGGAGATCTGAATATTGACCAGATAGTTGAGGAAATAAGAAGGGACCTTAAAAAGGTCTTTTAGAATTTAATCTTTCCTTGGTTAAATATGTACGGATAAACCAAGGTATCCTATTATGATCATCCTTTAGTCCAAGTGGGAGGACATGTCATATTTGTAATTTCCTTTTTTAAGGAAAATAGATATTCCTCCTTATGAGGAATCCTACACTTGTCTCACACACTAGTGAAATGTGGCAAACAAAAAAATGGGAGTTACAATGTAACTTCTTTCTCACATCTCTATTAAGAGATGGCTCTCCTCTCAACTTATGAGATTCTTCTTCTTTTTGAACATTGTATGAGCTAAGCTCTCTCTCTCTCTCTCTCACACACACACACACACATTCTTAGGCATTTTTTTCCACTTTCATTATATCACGGGGGTTTTTTTATGCTTTTCCCCCTTCAAAATATTGTCTCCTGGTTTCATTGTGCTTTGGTGAATGCTCCTAGTTTTGCGATTATTCATGGTAAACTTTATTTTCCTTGCTTATTGATTAAACAATTTCCTAACTCTATATTTTTTATTATTATTATTTTAACATGGTATCAAAGTAGGTTGGTTTAATCATGTATTGAGCGTACAAGTGAAGGAGCTACCATATCTTGGAGCACTCCAATATCAGAGACTCTTGAGAGAGTTTATTGCTAATATTTTTTTTGACTAATCTGTTTAAGAAAATCAAAATTTTTTGGGGGTTTGCCTAGTTTACCGCCAAACCTAGTTTACCTATTGGATTGATTTGGTTTGTGCAAGTTTGGATACATTTTTTTGATAAGAAAAAAATAATACAAATCATATATTTCAAAATCCTAATTCTATAATCAAATTTAATATTATATTATAATATTATTTTAAAAGAACTTAAAGATTTATAATATCGGTTCATACATGTATAGAAAAAAATTTTATATTATCATTTGTTTCTAATTATGGTTCATGCATGTATAGAATATTTTTCAAATTTGCAATCATTGGTTCTAAACTTCGGTTGCATAGGTCTGTTAAAAATCATCATAGTTGCTAATCCTATTGCATGCGTATTTTTCTTTGGTGATTTTTTGCAAGCAAGCTCTAACTAATTATCCTCATCTTTGACTCCAAATTCCCTTTGGCGTTGGTTTTCTTAAATTGTTTGTTATACTTTTCATCTGAAACAGTTTATTTCACTTTTACTACATTCTATTTAGCTACTTACGTTATTAAATCTGCATACGTTTTTTTTACTGGTAAACCTTGTTGTTAAATCTGCCTTAGTTGTTAAATTATTTACTCGGTCTTAAGTTGATTAAATCTGCATATGTTTTTTTAAATCTCTTTCAGTTATTTATTTATTTTGGCTTGCAAAGTTGTATTCAAAAATTCATTGTCGATTTTTTTTTAAAAAGACCTCAGGGCATCTGTTTCCTCTGGTGAAGGTCACATGGAATATTTTGTTACTAGTGTTTTAGTTCTGAGAAAACTTTTATTGCATGCATTTTCTTGTGTTCATCATTGTGTAAGCTTACTTTTTCTTAAGCATAATTCTTATTTTTTGTAATTAACCTGGAGGAAAGATCTTGTACCACCATAATTGGTTGCTTATCAAAATAGTGTCTGGCATGAGTTTTGTGGGCTTGTGCTTCCTCAATAGAGATTCAGCTTGGATTTCATGTTTAAAGGAATCATATATTGTAAAGAGAGATTTTTTTTAACTCTTCGCACTAAATCAATTGGGGTTTGATTATTTGTTTGTTTTCTATTTGTACTTCTTTAATAGTTTTGAACCCTTCCTTGCTGGTCATTCAGGCTAAGAGAGTGGCATGGAAATTTTTTGTTGCAGACCATGGCCTTGATCTTTGTTAAGTTTTGTTCCTCTTTGACATGCATTTGTATTTCTGTTACAGGGTTTCATTTTAATTTTAGTTAGCATTAACATTAATAGTAGAAGAAATGTTTAAGAGCCACAATATTTGGATGGTCTAGCATATGCATTATCTGTAGCTCACAGTTTTTGTAATGCTTATCTTGGTTGGTTTCAAGGGTTTGAAGAATCCTGCTTGCCATTGTTGGTTTTGATGGTAGTGCTATTCCAAGGGATTCAAACCCTTGATCCTCAAATTCAAATCAGAACAGGGCAGTTTTACGGTTTGCTCAATTTAATTAGATTTTAAATCTCCTCCTTCCATATAGTATCAACATTGTCTTCTCATACTTTAGGATAGAGATAAAAAAAAATATTATTATATAGCTCTTAGCATTCACGGTAGATTTGGTAGATTTAGATTTAGGTTTTTTCTATCAATCTTGTTTAAGTTTTAGGCATCTCTTAAGTTTATCCTTTTTTTTGGCTTTCACTTTATTTAAAGTACTTTAAATTAGAGGCTTCATTAAACCTTTTTTATTAACCCTTTTTTAGTATATCAGATTAACTAACGTTTGTTTTGCAGGATCACGTTTCCCTTTCCTTTTTATCAAGTTTATTTAGTTTATTTATGTTTTCTTTCAGTTCTTATGTTTTTTTCCTTTCCATGCAATAGATTTAGTTTTCCTTTTCTTTGCATGCAAGAGAGGCTCATTGTTATTTGTTAATTAATAATAGCTTAACCAAGATCCATTAGCTCTTAGTGTTCTTAGTTCCTTTTTTTTCCTCTATTACTTTCTTTTCCTTGCATGTCTCTTTGGCGTAAGCTTTTATAGCTTTTTTCTATTGCATGCAAGTGTATATAGTTTAATTTAAGTTCTCTTCTTATTTTTGTTAAAGGTTTCTTTGTTTATCCCTACTTTAGATCTTCATGTTTCATCATGACTACCCTAATGCCAGAAATGAAATTAACTAGTACAAATTATCATGCATGGAAAATGCACATTACCTTCATCTCTAGATTTAGACACATTTTAGATATTGCTACTGATGCCAGTTCAAAACTAGCAGCCTCTGCTCCTCAAGCTGACCAAACTGCTTGGCAGACTAAAAATGAGGAAGCACTTGGTTTAATAGGGATCTCCTTAAGTCCTGAATTGTATGTCTTAATTTCTACTTGTACATAAGCCCATCAAGCTTGGGACATTCTAAAAAATACCTATGACAGTGCAGACAAGATTTGAAAAATCCATCTTTAAGACCAACTTGAAGACCTCAGGTATACCGACTTCAACTCTATTGATGATTTCTTGCTTAAGTTTGATTCCATTAAAGTTTTACTAACTAGTTTACAAGTTCCTCTTTTTGATTTAAGAATAATCCACATAATTATTCATAAATGTTTGCCTAGATAATTCCAACAGTTTATTACAAACATTTACTCTCAATTAGCTATTCCTTCTTTAGCATCTCAACTAACTTATGTTATCTTTCAAAATATTTTGCATCAAGAGGAAGCTAAATTAATTTAGTTTGGAATACTTAAAACTCATGAACATGCATATGTCTCTCAAAGTCACAATAACAATAGATCCTCTAACACTAATCAAAATAACCAAAACTATCAACGAGCTAACAATACTACTAATTCAAATAATAACTCAGGCCAACAATTTAATGATCATTACAATTCTAGGCCTTCCAATAAATATCATAGTAATAATCAATCAAATAGGCCTCATTGCACCTATTGTGGTAAATATGGTCACTTAATTCATAACTATTTTAAGAAACAAAAAGATGATCAACGTAATTCTCAAAATTACTCAAATGGAAAACCTAATGGAAATCAATCTCATTCTGCTTTTACTGTCTATTTTAATGCTTCTAAACCACTTGAATGGATTATTGATAGTGGTGCATCTCAACATGTTACATCTCATAAGGAAGTCTTTAATTCTTTGCGACCTGATTCTATGAATATTCTTGTTTCTTTAGCTGATAATCATTGCTGTCAAGTTGAAGGAACTGGTATGTCCAAATGGTAAATTACATGATGTGCTTTATGTTCTTGATTTGAAAGATAACCTTATTTCTATTCCTCAATTATGTCAAGATTATAAGGTTGAGTTTCATAAAAATAATTGTCATATCATTGATCCTAACACTGATAAGATAGTTGCTGATGCTAAATTAGATGATGACAATCTCTTTAAATTTTATCAATTTGCCTCTCCTAGATATTCTTTACTTACTACTGTTGATTTTCACATTCGGAATGAGAGGCTAGGACATTTAAATTCTGATTATATCTTGTTAATGAAAAAAGAAAATATGGTAGATGGGCTACCTAAGTTTACTACTTCTAAGTTTGATTGTAATGGATGTATGAGTGGTAAAATGCATAGAGAATCTTTTCCCCATAAATCATCTTGGAGAGATAATAATAAGTTAGTTCTGATTCATAGTGACCTTTTAGGACCTATTGAAAATACTTCTCTTTCAGGCTCTAAATATGCTTTAACTTTTGTTGATGATTATTCTTGTAGAACTTGGATTTATTTCTTACATAGTAAAGATCAAGTCCTTGATATTTTTGCTGAATTTCATGTTTTTGTAGAAAGACAAAGTGGTTGTAAAATTCAAATTCTTAGGATTGATAATGGTACTAAATATTTTAATCATGCTTTCCATTCTTACTTAAGATCTTTTGGTATCAAACATGAGCTTATCGTCCCTTATACACCAGAACAGAACGGTGTCACGGAATGGAAGCATAGAACAATAGTAGAAATGACTAGATGTTTTTTACATGCTAGAAATATAGATTATAAATTTTGGGCTGAAGCCATGGCATGTGCCACCTATATTCTCAATAGAACTCCCACTAAAGCCCTTCCAAATAAAACTCCTAAATTAGTTTGGTCAGGCAGAAAACCCAATTTGTCTCATTTACAAATTTTTGGCTCCATTGCTTATGTTCACACACCTAAACAGAAAAGGAAAAAGTTAGATCCTAAATCCTCACCTCATATATTTGTTGGCTATTCTGAGAACACTAAAGGTTATAGAGTTTATGATCCTCTTACTAATAAAGTTCAAATAGCTAGAGATGTTTGCATTGCTAAAAATAGTGTTCATGACTATTCTCAAATTTTAGATTCTGATTTTAGTCATAGCAACATAGTTCTTGTGGAGGACCAACCTCTGTCTCTCAACCCTATTCCTCACATTTCTATTTCTGCACCTTTTGTTTCTGCTCCTAAAGTTTTTGTTCCTTCTATTTCTGCTCCTAACACTAAGGATAATACTAATAAATAGGATAATGATGAACAAATAGATAGTAATGATACTCCTTCTAATGATTTTGTTCCTTCTAGTAGTAGTAGTGATGATGATGATGATGATGGTAATAATCTATTTACTCCTCCTAGTAATATTTATGTTAATCCTAGAAGAAATCCTAAATGGTTTAAAGATTTACTTAATGAAGGTGATGATTACATTTCTAGAATGGGTGGACTTAAACCTAGAAGGATAAACTAATGTAATTATGCTCTTATGACTTCTCTCTCTAATTCTAATGATCCTCAAACCTTTTCTCAAGCTAAAAATCAACCTCATTGGAAAATTGCTATGCAACAAGAATATGACTCTTTAATTTCTAATAATACTTGGGATCTTGTTCCTTTACCTCATGGTAAACTTCTGGTTTCCTACAAATGGTTATATAAAACTAAGTTAAATTCTAATAATGAAATTACTAAATTTAAAGAGAGAATAGTAGCAAGAGGTTTCTCTCAAATTGAAGGAATAGACTATAATGAAACCTTTTCTCCTGTTGCTAAAATGCCTACCATTAAAGTTGTTCATTCTTTAGCTGCTAAAATGAAATGGCCTATTCACCAAATGGATGTTAAAAGTGCCTTCTTAAATGGTGATTTGCATGAAGAAATCTATATGTCTCAACCTCCTAGTTTTATTCAACAACGTAATGAATATTTAGTCTGCAAACTAAAGAAGTCTATTTATGGTTTAAAACAATCTCCTAGAGAGTGGTATTCCAAAATTAATGCTTTCTTTATTTCTCAAGGTTTTGAAAGAAATCAAAATGATCCTAACTTGTATATCAAGCATAGTGAAGATGACATTATTATTATCATCATGTATGTTGATGATTTGATTCTTACTTCTATTTCTAACCAATTAATTTATGATATTAAGTTCCAACTCAACCAAAAATCTCAAATGACGGATTTAGGTTTTTTACATTATTTCTTAGGAATGAAAATTTGGAAAACCCCTAAGGGTATTTTTATCTCTCAAAGTAAATATGCTAAAGATCTTCTAGATAGATTTCATATGAATGATGCTAACCCTATTTCAATTCCATGTGATTTAGGAACTAAGTTAATGATAGATATGGAATATCCTTTCATAGATGTTACTCCTTATAGAGAACTTGTAGGTAGTTTAATTTATCTAACCCTCACTATACCTGATTTATCTTCTAGTGTTGGTTTAGTTTCAAGATTCATGTCCAAACCTCAACAAACTCATTTCAAAGTTGCTAAAATAATATTACATTACATTAAAAGTACTATTGACTTAGGATTATTTTATGATGCAGATTCTAATTTTTCTTTAAAAGGCTTTGCTGATTCAGATCTAGGTGGAGACCCCAATTATGGGAAATCTACTTTTGGGTATTGTTTTTCTCTTGGTTCAAGTTCTATATCTTGGAAAAGTAAAAAAGAACAATCTATGTCTCTATGTTCTACTGAAGTTGAATATAAAAGTTGTACTTGTGCCTCTAAAGAAGCTCTATGGCTTAGAAGAATACTTGAAGATCTGGGTCTACCTCAGCAAGAACCTACACCATTGTATTGTGATAATCAAAGTGCAATAGCCTTGGCAAAGAATCCAGTTTACCATGCAAAGTCAAAGCACATTTCTCTCCACCACCACTTCATTACAGAGCACATTGTAGAAAAGAAAGTTTCCCTCTTCCATTGTAAAGGTAAAGATCAAGTTGCAGATATTTTGACAAAACCTCTCTCTAGAGAGAAATTTGAATTTCATTGTAACAATTTGGGTTTGATACCCCTTGATGTAATTACCCCAAGTAAATATTAAAGGGGGGTGTTATAATTTAATCTTTTCTTGGTTAAATATGTAAGGATAAACCAAGGTATCCTATTGTGTTTGTCCTCTAGTCCAAGTGGGAGGACATGTCATATTTGGAATTTCCTTTTTTAAGGAAAATAGATATTCCTCCTTATGAGGAATCCTACACTTGTCTCACACACTAGTGAAATGTGGCATACACAGAAATGAGAGTTACAATGTAACTCCTTTCTCACATCTCTATTAAGAGATGGCTCTCCTTCTCTCAACTTATGAGATTCTTCTTCTTTTTGAACATTGTATGAGCTAAGCTCTCTCTCTCTCTCTCTCTCTCTCTCTCTCTCTCTCTCTCTCTCTCTCTCTCATTCTTAGGCATTTTTTGCCACTTTCATTATATCACGGGGGTTTTTTTTTTCTTTTCCCCCTTCAAAATATTGTCTCCTTATTTCATTGTGCTTTGGTGAAAGCTCCTAGTTTTGTGATTATTCATGGTAAACTTTCCTTTCCTTGCTCATTGATTAAATAATTTCCTAACTCTATATTTTGTTATTATTATTATTTTAACAAGGTCATACCACCTACTTTTGATGGGAAAACTATAGGGGATGATGTAAAAGCATGGATCATCTCCATGGAAAAGTACTTTCATATTCAAAATCTTTCTGGACAATCTAGGGCCTTATGGGGTGCTTTCCAGCTAATTGGAGAAGCAACTACATGGTGGAATAATGAAATGGCTGAGAATAAGTTGTGACTAGGACATATATCTTGGGAGGACTTCCTATCTCTCCTCAGTAAATCATAGTTATCACAACTATTTTTTGATAGGAAAGTGTCTGAGTTCCAAAATCTGATCCAGGGGGTTTTGTCTATACTGTTAGAAGTTTTTCCATTTAGTGAAGTGTGTTCCACAATATCTATAGGATGAATGTTTTAGGACATATAAGTTCATTTTTGGAATATGTCCAGAGATTGGATCTAAGGTTGAGATGCATGAACCAAAAACTATGGAGTTCACTTGTGCTAAGGCATTGTTACAAGAGGAGAAACTAAAAAGGGTACCAGCAATCAGAACCTCACAACGAAATGATAATTCACAAGGATACAAGAGGAAGTATGATAATGATAAACCAAGGAAAAATGGATGTCAACAAGTTTGAAACCTGAGAGGTAAGGTAGGGGTAATGGGGGCAGAAATAATAACAACCCCCAAAATCAGAATTAGAATAAGGGCAATAACAGGAATGGGAACAATAGGAATGGAAACAACTAGATGAATAGAACTGAAAATAGGCAAGGACCAAGAAATGGATGTTTCAATTGTGGGGTTAATCATTACGCTTCTTATTGTCCTTGAATATGACTCAAAGAGAGGGTAAATCTCCTCAGGTTCAATACTAGATTCATGTAGCGGTTGATCATCACCAAGTAGATTTTCAGGAAGCTCCCATTCAGATAGATGGTAAGCTCTATGGACATGATGTTTATGTTTTGATTGATATTGGAGTTACTAAATGTTTTATAGATCCTAAGTTTGTTTCAAAATTACCTGTTAGAGTTAGTTATTTATCTGAACCATGGATAGTTGAATATGGCAATAGGGCAGAGTGTAGGGTTTAGTAGTGTCTAGCATTTTAGTGATTTGGAATTTCCAAATTTTCAAGTACAAGTTAACCTTTGCGTCACCCCTTCAGGATCTTATGATGTTATTTTGGGTATAAATTGGCTAATTGAGCATAAATCCATTGTGAATTGCAAGGACAAGTCAATTCAATATCTAGATGATTTAGGTATGCCTACAGTTGCTAAGGGTATTTAGAAGCCTTCGGAGCTAAGGCTAATTTTTGTTATGAAAATGAAGAAAGCCTAGAAGAAGGGGTCTGTGATCTATGTAGCTTGTGAAAAATACTTAGACACTCCTTCTATTCTAAATGATTATCTTATCTTGCAAGAGTTCCAAGATGTGTTTCCATAAGAACTACCTAAATTTCCTCCTACGAGAGAATTTGAATTTTCTATAGATGTGTTGTCTAGAACTGAACCTCAATCCAAGGCTCCATATAGAATAAAAACCATAGAAATGTTTGAGTTGAAAACTTAGCTACAAGAACTTTTAGACAAAGGTTTCATACGCCCTAGTGTGTCACCATGGGGAGCACCTGTGATCTTCATGAAGAAGAAAGATGGCACCTTGAGGTTATGTATAGACTATCAATTGCTTAATAAGGTGACTATAAAGAACATATATCTGCTTCCTAGAATAGATGAACTATTCAATCAAATGAAAGGAGAAATGGTGTTCTCAAAAATTAACTTAAGATCTAGATACCATCAACTTTGGATCAAGAAGGAAGATATAGCAAAAACAACATTTAGAATAAGGTATGGGCATTATGAGTTTTTAGTATTACCTTTTGGTCTAACTAATGCTCCTGCAGGATTCATGAGCTTGATGAATAGTGTGTTCTGAGATTGCTTGGATAAATTTGTAGAAATTTTCATTGATGATATTTTAATTTATTCCAAGAATATTGAGGAACATGAGGATCACTTGTGTATAGTTTTACAATGCCTCAAGGATGATAAATTATATGGAAAACTATCCAAGTACTTATTTTATCAAAAAGAAATTCATTATTTGGTGCATATAATTTTTGCTAGAGGAATTGCAGTGGATTCGACAAATATTCAAGCTATACTTGAATGGCAAACACCATAGGATGTGAGTAAAGTAAGAAGTTTCATGGGGCTTGTTGGATATTACAGGAAGTTTTTGGAGGGATTCTCCAAGATAGCATCACCTATTACATCCCTTCAAAGGAAAGGAAAGAGTTTCCAGTGGGAAAAGGTTTGTGAGCAAGCTTTCTAGTCACTAAAACAAAAACTCACATCCGCTCCCATTCTAGTTATACCAGGTCCTAACGAACAATTTATTGTTATCACTGATGCTTCAGGTGAGGGTTTAGGAGGTGTACTTATGAAGAATGGTAAAGTAGTGGCTTACGAGTCACGAAAGCTAAAGTAGTATGAGGTTAACTATGTGCCTCATGATTTATAACTTGTTGTCATAGTTCATGCACTTGTGATGTGGAGACACTACCTTTTAGGTAAGCCTTCTGAGTTGAAAAAAAATCACATGGGTTTGAGGTACATCTTCACTCAACCCAACTTTAATACTAGACAGAGGCAATGGATAGAATTCTTGAACAAGTATGATTTTGGTATTGAATATATCAAAGGGAAGGAAAATAGGGTGGTTGATGCTATGAGTAGAAGGAGACACATTGCAGCTATTTCAACTACTCGAACACACCTGAAGGAATAGGTATTGCAGAACCTTCTTGGTAATGACCATTATGAGTTGGCCAAATCAATTATGCAAAATGATCCAACATACTTATATTTTGATGGTTACTCTTTTGATGAGGATAGTATTTTGAGATACCAAGGGAGGATGTATATTTCCAACCATGATGGGTTGAGGAAATTGGTTTTTGAGGAGATTCATTGCACTACATTTTCAGGGCATCCATTAGTGAATAAGATGCTTGTTGATATGTGACCATTATATTTTTGGCCTAGGCTTAAAAGAGATGCGGCAGCATCTATAGCTCAGTGTCTATAATGCCAATGCATCAAAGTTGAGCATGTCCATCTAGCTGGCATTTTGTATCCTCATGGGATACCAAAATAAAAGTGGCAAGTTATCACTATGGACTTTATCCAAGGTTTTCCCATGACTAGGTGCAAGCATGATGTAATCTTAGTTGTGGTTGATAAATTGACCAAGATTTCTCATTTCATACCAGGTAGTTTGAGGGATGGATCTTTGGTTTTGGCCAAGAAATTTGTTCAAGAGAGTTCCAGACTTCACAAAGTACCAGAGACTATAATATCTAATAGGGATATGAGGATGACATCAAGGTTCTAAACAACCTTAAATGCTTCTTTGGGAACTACATTGAACTTTAGCATAGCCTACCATCCTCAAACTAATAGTCAAATTGAGGGGGTAAATTAGGTTCTTGAGGACTTACTAAGAATGCATTGCATGGATCACCAGTACAAGTGGGAAGAGTATCTTCCTTTGGTTGATTTTTCTTATAATAATTCTCATACTTCTTCTATAGGTATGGCTCCTTTTGAATCATTGTATGGAAGGAAGTTTCAAATGCCTATCAGTTGGGATAGGGTAGAGGATAGGATCATTGTTGGTCTTGAATTATTGAGGGAGATGGAAGAGCAGATGACTCTTATTTGAGAAAGGTTGAAGGAAGCCACTGATGGGCAAAAGAGTTACACAAACAAGAACTGTACCTTCAGACAGTTCATGGTGGGAGAAATTTTTTTCTTTGTGTGAGGCCACACAAGAGTTCTATATCTTTTGGCAAAGCTTCTAAGCTTGCTCTCAGATTTGTCAGGCCTTTTGATGTTCTACAGATTATCAATCTTGTTGTATATAGACTAGCCTTTCCACCCGCTCTTGCTTGTATTCATAATGTGTTTCCTATATCTTTACTTAAACCCTACTATATAGATGTTTCTCATATCCTTGATTGGTGTGCTTTACAAGTACATGATCCAGGAGTGGTGTTAGTGGAGCCATCTAGTATCATTGATCAATGTACCATTAGGGTACGTGACAAAGAGATCTTGCAACATAATGTCCAATGGGACCAATTCTCTGTTGATAGTGCTATATGGGAGGATGCTAATGATATGACTAGATCTTTTCTGCATTTACTTCCATAGACTTACATATGTTATTTAATTTATATTTTTTAGTTAGTTTATGGTTTGAGAACATTTGTTGTAATTTTCATAAGACATCTGGATGATGTCTCCTCTTAGAGGGAAAGGATGTCATAATCTATTTTTTAGACACTAAACTTTTAAAAATATTTGGTGACTTTGTATTGACTTTTTGACTTGGTTGCTTGTAGATGATCTAAGTCAATTAATTAGCTTTTCTAGATATGTTTTATTTGATGAATAAATATATATATGTATGAATTTTATTTTTCATTAGGATGATAAATTCAATGTGATTAATGATTATCATGATTAAGAACGGGTAATATGAACTAATATATCATTTTTATTTGATTTGATTAAAAAATGTTCAGGATGAATATTCTACAAGTTAAATTGGTTATTGTTTTCTAGAACTAACCTACTAGTGATGAAAAATTTGAGTGTTCAATTTGTTGATAGGACTAAAGACAGGGATGTGGTCAAGGTAGGGGAGCCTAGCTCCTTGGTAAGGATGAGTTTGAAATTATATGGTTAAATCACACACCACTTAGACGTTTTAATTTTTGAAAGAAGTTTGTGGATTGTATTGTTTAAAATTTTTATTAATTTGTCTGGCTATTTTTTTTTACTCTTTAATCAATTAGCATCTTGCAATGGAATTTGGATTTTATTTGAACGTTGTGTCAGTTAAAGAATCTATTTATACAAAATATATGTTATTATCTTATATATGTGTATTTTATTATAGTGAATATTCATTGCAAAGGTTAAAAAATTGGGTTATATTAGGAAATTAAAATTTGGAATGTAAGTTGATTACGTTATTCTTTGACTTAGTTTGAGGAATTATGTCCAATTGAAGTTACAAAATTTAATTAGGAGAGTTAAGTTTCAGAATAAATAGTTATCTTACTCATCGAAGTTTATTTACTCCAATTAAGGCATGTTTATCATTTTAATGCAAGTGGACTCAGTTAATAATTAGGAGTTTTTGCCCTAATTTTTGGGCATGATGGACACCACGCACTGAATGAGTGAGAGAAAAGAGGAAGTGTTTAAAGGGAAGGCACACACTACTTTAAGGGAGATAAAAAAAATGCAACCAAAAGAAGAGCGTGCATAGAGGTGAGAAGAAAGGGAAGAAGGTAGCGAGGTCACAGAAGAAGACATAAGACAAACGAGAGAGGACATAGTGAGAGGGCATTAAGGAGGAAAGAAGTGAGAAGAAGGAATGTGGGAACAAGAAGGGAACTAAATGTATGAAAAGGTAGCACACAAGGGTGGTAAATACAAACACTAAAACTTACATTCAGTTTTTCTTCTATGTTTCTTTACGTAAAAGTTGAATTATGAAAAATGAAGAATATTTAGCTAAACATACAACCAGTTGGTTGTGTTTTGAAATTTTATTATGTCTATGTTTTAAGCTTAGTGCACTGATTATTTGATTTACTTCCATGCATGCTAAATTATAGATATAAATTTTATGACCTTTCAAACATTTTTTATCGAATTCCTATTCTTGACGTGCAGAATGTTGGTTCCGATTATGTGTTTGATACTATGAAAAATGTATGTTCTTCAAGATTTTAGCATTTAATTAGTTATTTCCCTATCCTTTCATACTTCCTGAAGATGCATTTTTTTGGTTTTCTTTTAAGAATTCTTAAAATAATCTTTACTCAATGATCAAGCTGTAAGCGCACTAGTTGCCTTAAAACTAACTTTGAGAGAGTTTTTGGCATGTTCCTATTATCACCTTTGGTAATAGCATTTTCCCTAAAGATAGTTTTTTTTAGTATTAAATCAGACCATTTGCAATATAAACTAGAATCGATGCTTTACCTTATATAGAAATATTTTGTAATGAACCCCCTCAGCTTGAGGATGAACTATATCCATTGCATAGAGATGACTCTCAAATTGTACGAAAGTCTGAGAATGTGTAATCTTTATTAAAAGTTAGTCCAACAAATTCTTAGCCCTCTAAATTAAGTTTAATCACCATCCCTTGCTAGCTAAACTGTTGGTGCAGAATGTTGTTACTATTAAATCTTTTAATGAATGTTTGTACTATATGTGCTAACTGGTGATGCAAGTGCTATATAATTCTCTTACATTAATAATGTTTGTTTTCTTTCCAATCTTGGAATTCTATTTAAAAATTTTCTATTTTGGCATTCTAAGTTTTAGTTAAGTTTTATTTACTATTTAAGTTTTACCAAATATCTTAATGATGGTGTAGTTGGCTAGAGCTTAGGTCTCCTAACTAGTTGAGTAATCTAGAGGTTGAGGGTTCGAGTCCCTCTCACCCCATTTATTGAGGAAGACTGGGCGTTTATTGTTGTTGTATAAATCTTGGATGAACTTAGTGTTTGGAATGGGAACACTGAGAAGGGGGGGTGAATCAATGTTCTATATATTATTACTTTTTTTGATATCTTGAAACTTAACTTAATTGCTTAGTTGCTAAAATGAATATCAATGAAAGTAAGATAAACACTCATAACACATAACACCAAATATGATTATGGGGAAACCCAAATAGGTAAAAACCCCAGTGGGAATTGACACCCACTAAGAACTACACTAGTTTTTTATGATCCATGTTAGAAGATCTTGTTTCAATGTGAACTATTGCTATGACACTGCTTGTCTGATTAGTTCCTTTTGTGTACTGATGCTTTAGCCTCTTGTAAAGAACTAAAAAATCTTAATTTCTCTTTGCATGCTCTTCTCTACTCCTACCAATCTCTATATTTCATGCCATAGTTAATTACAAGCTCCCATGTCTTATTTATATGTGCATACACAACTATTCATCAAGTCGACCTATAACTAATTACATGCAATGCTTCCAAATGAATTAGCTCAAGCATATTTACATATAATCATATTAACATATCTATAACCTAAATACAATAGATGCATAGCCTTTACAAAATAATATTATAATCGCTAACCAAAATACAAATAGTTAGCTCCATACTCTATTTTGTTCTGTCGCTCATTGACTGTGTCACTTCATCTGGATGTATCTTCATCATACTAACTCATCTGATAATGTGCACTTAGAATTAGCATGACTACATACCAACACAATTATCTTCAAGGTTTCATGCCATAACTTGGTCACACGCAAATGTGTTGATGCTCTATTCACCTAGTGCTCTGTTAACTGTCCAGTCTTCCATACTTAGCCAAATTTGGATGTTCTAACTGCTTGTGCTGACTCCATAAAATCATATGAATTTTTTGACATAATGAAAACACTAAATCATATTCATATACATTATTACATTCAACTTTCCAACAATCTCCCCCTTTTTCATTAATGGCAACAAAGGAATATGGCCAAGTTACTAACTGTATCTTTATAGAAAATTTTCTAACATATACTCTAACTTATGTTCCCCTTCTTCTATATACTATACTCCTCTTTACATCATATACATAGCTCCATATTCTTCTTTATATACTCTACTCCTCCTTTGACATTAATGACAAAGGTGCTCAAAAAAGTGTATCTACAAATACTTACAAGGTGAGTACATCCAGATATGCTATCTTTAAGTTCTAGATCTCTTGCTTACAAAATGTTGTTAGTGCATTTACAATTTGGAGATGGCCACACAAACCATATGTCAAATTCTCCATGTTCTCCAAATCTGAACTAGGACCTTGATCATATGTCACCATAGTGGCATTGATCTCCTTGATATTTTGATTTAACACATCCAATGAGGGTGCAAGAGCATTTCTTAGCTGAGTTTGCCTTGCCCTTATCTTAGACATTTCTTTTTCTACCTTCTCTATCTTATCCACTTGTCATTGGTAAACATTGTTACACATATTTATATATGTGGAGGGATCTTCTACTGATTTCCTTACTGCATCTATCATATCTTCTTCTTCCTAAATTTTCTTGTAAGGGTCTATAGTCAGTTTGTCTTGGTTCATACAATCTACTATGATTTTTCTTCCTTTATCTACAATCTCCTTCAATGAAGCTTGACCAACCTTTAGTGAACTGAGGTCAAGTGTGAAGTTTTATGTCAGTTCTTTCAACCTTTTCTCAAGATAATTTTTTTCTACAACCTTGGATGTTGATTCTTCAAGGCTAGAAAAGTTTTCTTTAAAACATGTCATGATGGTGCTGACATCATCTACTAAGTGTATGCTTGGCACTTTCTTGTCTACGGGAAATAGGCTATTTAGAATGTTGACTGACTCAATGAAGAATGGATTCCTCATAATGTATTTTTCTTTTGCATTTTCCATTGCAAGCACACTGATTTTAATTAAGTCTTCTTCTCCCCATGAGTCTAGATTGGTAGTGTTAGGAGTCAAACTTGACAACAATGATACTGAGGATTTTAGTGTAAGGAGTGAACTTTGACTGGCATTCATTACTTCAGTCTTTGCAATCACAAGTTCACCTTTCTTTTATGTATCCTCTTCCTCTTTTCTTTCTTCCTTACCTTCATCATCTTTCTGTCTTGTTATGTCTTCAATCTGTACTTCTTCTTGATGTTTAGGTGAATTATCATCACATAGAGTTTTAGCTTCTTCTGTACTTAAAAAATGTTCCTCAAACTTATCTAAGTCCTTATCTTTGGCCACCATTGATATCTATATATTGTCAATCATAATGGTGTCTTTCTTGTCTTCAAGCATAGGTGCAGAATCTTGTGGACCTGTCATATGTGTATTTGGGGTCTCAATTGTCTTTACTTGCTCAAAGGGTACTTGGCTTGTGGGTGTAGATGATAGATGTATGCATTGCTCCATAAATACCTTCTCAAAGGCTGTTTTAGTCTCCTTGGCTATCAACTCATAATCCTCATTCATGATGTGCAAAGTTCTCATCTTTGTTCTAAGGTGCAGCTTGACCAATTCCAATAACAAAGACTTTTATTCTACTGAGCACACTGGTAGGTTATCATTTAGTGTTTTTTCTCTTATTCTAAAGTCTTCTTCACTATCTTTTCTTTTCAAAGTATCCAAAATGTCCCATACTTATCTGGAATCAATGTCTTTAGTTCTAGTACAATCTTCTTGAATTTTATCATATTTTTGATGAGCATATCATGGATCTCAGATTTGTCTATCTCATGATATCTATCATAAAACTTAGATATCTAATCAAGTCTACCTTCATCTACCACTCTGGATCTCAACACTTGTAAACTTGGTAGGAATCCTACCTTAGGAGGTGGTTAAACATTTCAACCTTAGTTTCTTGTGGCTCTTGCTGATGGATGGCTTGGAGCTATCTACTTCTTCCTCTTTGTCATCTTACTGGGCTCTAGTGGTGGAGTGGAATCACTAGGAGTGGGCACATGAGTGCTATCAACTGTAGATGTGGGCACATGAGTGTCTTCTTTCATTTTCATCTTTTTCTCCTTGGGGTCATCAGACTTCTCTATTTTGACTTCACTAGTGGGTGCACTCTCAATTTGCATTACTATCTTGGCTTCTCTATCTTTATCTAGGTTAACTTGAGTGACACCATGAATCTTTAGTATTTCAGAGGTGATTCTAGAAGCTTTCCTCTTGGTTGTAGCATTGTTTAGGACTCAATCAACTAGTCTAGTCTTCTCCTCATAGGTTCCCCATCTTGGTTCATTGGAATCCTTGGGCACTGATAGTAGAACTTGTGCATATGCTTACAAAACCTATTCCTCCACTTCATAACCAAGTGGATGAATCCTCTTAGTTCTAGGCTCAACAGCTTCCATACAAGTTATGTTTGTTTCCACCATGAAACAAATGTTGTCCTTATACTTCTCAACTATACTCTCAAGTATCCTATACCTTCTCTGCATCTTTATCCTGAATGTTTTACTATTATCATGGTTTATTGCCCTGATGTTATCCATAAACTATGTGCGCAAGATCTCACACAAGTTGAATTCACCATTCTCTATCACAATCTTGATGGTTGTCAAAATAGTAGTTGCAGACACACTATTGACCCTATTAGCATGTTGGAACTTGTATCTAAGTATCATAGACATTAATTTGATGTCTTTATCCTCCATTGACTCAATGGTCATGCCGCGCTTATCACTCCAAGATTTGTAGGTTTTCTCAACCAATTTTCTGACATCCTTGCCAATGGGAAGGATGGCATCGATCTTAGGCAATCCAGTCATCTCATGGATTAGGTTTGAGGTGATGTGAACATGAACTTCACCTATCCATAATAGGTCATCATGAATTCTTCTTAATAGGATCTTGATCCACTCAAATTCATAGAACTCATAGGTTGTAGCGTACTCTATAATTGGGTTTCCTTCCAACTGCATGAACTCATCAGTGAATGTTTTATCTGGATTCATCATGGTTTCCATGTGCACCCCGATTCTATCTAGTCCTACTAGTTCCTTTTAATAGTAGATATATGTGTGTATATCCTCTACATGCATTACACCCATTGGAGTCCTATATAACGCTCCTTCCAAATCATCTAGGGTTGACTTAAAGGGATACTTCTTAAAAACATATCTCTTCCTCTTAGCAACATTGAAAATGACTAGAATAGCCATAACTTACTTGGTTTATCACTTCAAATTGGTTTTCATGGGTTTCTAAAATGTCACGACTAAACTAGAGTTTTGTAGCAAACTTCCAACCTTCTTTGCTGATAAATCAACTATGATCTCTTAACACAAACTTCTTTGATCTCCTGTGCTCTCCAAAGGATTGAACTTGAATGTAAATAAGTGAATAAAGGATCTTCGGTGACTTAAAAATAACTTTCTATCATTAATGCTTGCCGCTTAAACATAGAATTTAACAAAAATTTTCAATCTTCCATTCTGCTATGAATTGGGAACTGCGCTTTTAGATGTAGTATCAACTAGTCTCCAAACAGTTATATTTGAGGGTGCATACTATGAGAGTGAGTATACCAGCCATGCAGGGGTCTAGAGCTAATCTAGGTCCCCCTATGACCATGATGATCATTTTAACCATAAATAAGAGGTGTGTCAATTGCAGATGCATCCTCAACTATTTCATCAAAATTATCATTCTTTTCTTCCTTCTTTTCTTTTGTAGCTTGCACAAACTTGACTTCTTCTGCTTCATCCAAAATTGATCATTTTGACTTTTTAGGGCTTTCCTATCTTTGTGCTTTTGTTCTACAAAACCTAGAGATGTGCATGTAAGAATTTTGATATCATTTTGATACCAAAAGAATTTGCCTAAGGAAAAGAATGAATGCCAAGATCTAGAAGCTCAAGAGATAGCACAAGAGAGACAAGATATGATATGATCAAATGATCAAATAATGAATAGATTGATTGATTGATTGAATGAATGATTGCATACAATGTAGATGCCTCAATATATAGGCAATGCATGATATCTAGAAGATATGCAAGTGATAAAATCACAACTAGACATGGTGGAATCACATGTTCACCAAAGGTGGATCATCCTCCATTGTACATGAAAGTATGTGCAACATGTGCAACAATGAGAGGATGATAATGTGATAAGATCACTAAAGGTGGATCTCACACACAAAGAGGTATGAGAAGACAACTATGACCACCTAAAGTGGAGATTCTCCTAACCATGTCATAAATGAAATGCAAACTCCTAGGTGTCTCAAAGACAACTAATTATGCAAATGTATTATCCTAAGTAAACTTAAGTAAGTGTAATTAGTAAATACTGAATTACACCAACACCCCCCCTTAAGTGGAACTTAGGGGAATACACTTAAGATCACAATGCAAGATGGATCCTAGCTACTAGGCCATGTTATGTACCCATGTACAATATGAAAGAACAATGCAATCTCTCATAAAGTGGAGAAAGAGGGAAAACCTCATGGGAAAAACCCTCCCCCAAAAAGAGAGATGAATACAAGATGCATGCATGGATGGAGTAATCAAGACCTCCCTATTATGACATACATCATGCATATTCAATAAAAAATCCCCCCAAAGGAAGGAAATAGGAAGAGAGACAAAGTAGCCCCCCCTCAATGTTGAATCTCCTACAAAGATGGTCCAAGATGTTGATCAATACTCCTCCATAGGAAGAAAATAGAGCCAATGCTGCACCAAGAATGTCAAAGTGTGACAAAATCAGGTACCAATGTCGATGTAGAATGACCAACGGAATGCCCATTAGGATATGATAGAGATGAGGCATAGAGACACCTACAAGCACCAACTAGTTACTCAACTGACAGGTTGGTATACTTGAACTTGTGTCGTGCATCCATTGATAGGTTGGAGCATAACTTTCAAGAACCAAGTCCCATGATATTCCTAATCTACTAACATAGGGATTACATCAATTGTGTCATCAATGACAAGGTACAAAAAAATGTGGCACTTTATGATAGTGCATGTACAACATTGCTCATGCAAGAGCATACAACATCAAATACAATGCAAAGCTGGAAACATGAGGAAGATGAAGCCACCAAGGATGCCCTCTCAAATGCTACAGAAAAGTTGTCCTCCTGTTGGCCTTGTGCTAAGAAGTCTTTGGGACAAAATTGGCCTCCCCCCCTGCTATCAGTTGGATAACGCTGCAAAATAGGTATACAAATGGCAAAGAAAAAAATTGTTCCCAATTTTACTTATTTAGTAGATTTATTTTTCAAAAACCCAATGAGTTTAAGAAAAACATTTATTAAAACGTAACATAAAAAAAAACTTTATTAAAAATAAAGAAAAAACACAATTTTTTTTTATTTTTTTTTTTCAATTTAAAAAAACTTTATTAAAAAATTTAATAAAGGAAAACATAAAATTATGTTTTATAAAAAACAAACATATTAAAATTAAGGTTTTTTTATGGAAAAAACTTTTCAAAAAAACATATTAATAAATTTAAAAAAATTATTAAAAAAAACTATTAAAAAAAAACATATTAAAAAACATATATTAAAAAAAGTTTTATTTTTAAAAAAACTTTAAAAAAACTATATTAAAAAATATTAATAAAAACCTTTTTTAAAAAAACATTTTAAAAAGCCCCTTTACGGGGGACCGCACATAGGCGGTACAGCGCACTGCAGCACGGCAGTGCGCACTACACTACACTGCAGTGCGTACCGCACTATCATTGTAGTGTGTACTGCGGTGCAGTGCGTACCGCATTGTCTGTAGTGCGTACTGCAGAAAATGCACCGAAATAAATTAAAAAAAATTGTTAAAAAACTTTTCAAAAATGAAAATCAAGACCCCCCCCCCCCCCCCCAATAATTTAATATTTTGATTTTTTAATAAAATGAAATGGTAATAATTTAAAAAAATGAAAATATTAAAAAAATAAATTCGTACCTACGCACTATGGAAATCTGTATGACAAGCAGGAAGGGAGACTTTTTTTTCTGAGACCAACGGTGTCCGATCTGGGCGAATGAACAATTGATCTTGGGGTTTTTGGCCACTCTGATCACAATGGCAGTGTCAGATTTGGCCCAAAGTGCTCCAAATTTGCAAATCGGCCTTAGGGGTCCGATTTGCAAAAAAAAATTACCTCAAATTTGACTTTTGCCTAATATAGGCAAATTTATAGTCAAAATTTATGGATACAGCCAGCCAGATGCAATGGTGAGGTTCGATCTTGCTCAAAACACTCCCACAAAATGCTGATCCTAGATCTGAATTGTGGTTCTCCAAAGGTTGAAGCAATCAATCACTCTCTAATGGCTATGCAATGAAGACTCATTTGGCTCTGATACCATGTAAGAATTTTGATATCATTTTGATACCAAAAGAATTTGCCTAAGGCAAAGAATGAATGCCAAGATCTAGAAGCTCAAGAGATAGCACAAGAGAGACAAGATATGATATGATCAAATGATTAAATAATGAATAGATTGATTGATTGATTGAATGAATGATTACATACAATGTAGATGCCTCAATATATAGGCAATGCATGATATCTAGAAGATATGCAAGTGATAAAATCACAACTAGACATGGTGGAATCACATGTCGACCAAAGATGGATCATCCTTCATTGTACATGAAAGTATGTGCAACAATGAAAGGATGATAATGTGATAAGATCACTAAAGGTGGATCTCACACACAAAGAGGTATGAGAAGACAACTATGACCACCTAAAGTGGAGATTCTCCTAACCATGTGCTAAAATGAAATGCAAACTCCTAGATGTCTCAAAGACAACTAATTATGCAAATGCATTATCCTAAGTAAACTTAAGTAAGTGTAATTAGTAAATATTGAATTACACCAACAGTGTACAACCTTGTTACATGAGTGAAAAATGACTAGAGGCTTGATATTCCTCGACACATTCATTTTGGTTACCATACTGCACTGTCTAGCTGTGTGACCAATATAATTGCATATCTAACATGTAATGTTCTAAGAATTTCTTATATTCTGTTGTGGATGACTTCTCTAATTAAGCTGATTCTAATTTCTTTGATTTGATCTAGAATTCATAGCTCGATGACCAAACTTATTGCATGAATAACAATAACCATTGAAAGGTCTTACCTCTTTAGAATCTCTAGCTATGTGACCATGCTTGTTACAAGCATAACAAGATTTTTTTACTAGCTTGCACTCATCCTTAGATGGTTTACTTCAGCTTCAATATGATTTCCTATCTTCTTAGCTTTTGTAGATTCTTCTGATGCTTTCTTTCTTGCTCGCATGTCATTGATCTGATTTTGTGGATCATTGAATCCAATACCACCGATGTCTCCTTTAATTTCTTCTGTGCATACAACTATGACTATTAGATCCTTGCTTGTGTGCAATTTTTCAATATGATTCTTTGCTTCAGTCAATTCAGATTCCACTTGCTTCTTGATGTTTTCTAACTCCAAGATTTTCATGTTTTCTTTCCTTAGTTCTTCATCCAATTTCTTTTTTTCTTTGTTCTATTCTTCATAGGCTTCTTGATTATTAAGTAACTTTTTATCCAATTCTTCAATCTGATATTTTAGAGATGTGTTTTCCTCATTCATCTTTCTGACCATTTTCCCTAAATCACTTGTAGAACAATATTTCAAGTCTTTTCTTAGTTTCTTGATGAATGCTTTGGATTCAATAACTTCTGACTTCAGTTCTTCAATTTCTTTTTTAGATCTATCAAGGTCTTCAAGAGTTGCTTCAAGATTCTTCTTCAGATGTTTCACTTCTCCCTTATCCATGATCTCCTCAAGTGGTTAAACTTCTTTGCAAAGGACTAGAGATTTGATACCAATTGTTAGGAATGGGAACACTGAGGGGGGGGGGGGGGGGGGGGGGTGAATTAGTGTTCTATATATTATTACTTTTTCTGATATCTTGAAACTTAACTTAATTTCTTAGTTACTGAAATGAATATCAATGCAAGTAAGATAAACACTCTTAACACATAACACCAAATATGATTATGGGGAAATCCAAATAGGTAAAAACTTTGGTGGGAATTGACACCCACTAAGAACTGCACTAGTGTTTTATGATCCTTGTTAGAAGATCTTGCAACCCTATTAGGAGTTGTTATTTACAATGTGTTTAGTATAGTGACCTGGTCAAGGGTCAGACCCTGTTAAGAGTCTTTTACAATTAACCCTGTTAGGGGTGAGGACACATTGTCCAGGAGCACACTTCTCTAAGGGGTGAAGGCTACAACCTTCTGGATATCAGATACACACTATATCTGCAAGGTGAACTATTTCTATGACACTCCTTGTCTGATCAATTCCTTTTGTACGCTAATGCTTTAGCCTCTTGTAAAGCACTAAAACATCTTAACTACTCTTTGCATACTCTTCTCTGCTTCTACCAATCTCTATATTTCATGTCATACTTAATTACAAGTGCGCATGTCTTATTTATATGCGCATATACAACTATTCATCAAGTCAGCCTATAACTAATTACATACAATGCTTCCAAATGAATTGGCTCAAACATGTTTACATATAATCATATTAACATATCTATGACCTAAATACAATAGGCACATAGCCTTTACAAAATAATATTATGATCGCTAACCAAATTACAAATAGTCAACTTCATACTATGTTCTGTTCTTCCGCTCACTAGTTGTGTCACTTCATTTGGTTGTATCTTCATCATATTGACTCATCTGATCATGTGCTCTTAGACTTAGCATGACTACATACTATCAAGCTTATCTTCAAGGGTGCATGCCATAACTTGGTCATACACACATGCACTGATGCTTTGTTCACCTGGTGCTCTGCTAACTGTCCAGTCTTTGATACTTAGCCAAATTCTAATGTTCTAACTGCTTGTGTTGACTCCATAACATCATATGAATTTGTTTCCATAATGACAACATTAAATCATAATCACATACATCAGTATAGTTAACTTGCCAACACTTAGTTATTTATATATATTTATGTTGAACTTTGTTATTTATGTATATACATATTACTTTCTTGATAGTGTGTTTCTCTTTTATGTACTTGGCTCCTAGAATAGAAAAATTCACGAAAATCTAAATATGTTTCTATTTTGTTTCATTATCCATCATGAATTGAATTGGTAGAAAATTGAATTAAATAATTATAATGAATAAGCTACTTACAGTTTTAGAAATTCATAGTTTGTTATTTAACTTTGCATATGAAGAAAAATCAATTGGAAATAGAGAGCAATATTTTATTTTTGTTTAAGAATTGATGCGTAATGTGGAAGAGATAGAGAAGGGTAAATTAGTTGTGTTTACCTGTCAGTGAAACTAATATAGTAAAGAAAATTTGGCCAAAGTTTAGTTTTGGATATGTATCATTAATATGCTCGGTTAGTTATGTAATTTTCTCTCTTCCACCCTGTGATTAGGATTTCTACTCATACTAAAGAATTTTAAGTAGTTAGATTCACAGTTACATCATAGTCTTTTGATCCATCAGTGTCGGGAAGCTATTCTCCTCGAGGAGGGTCAATGTACTTTCCATTCAGGGTGAGCTCTGAGGGAGCTAACCACTCCATGGTAGAGCGAAAAAAGAACCTAGACCACACTCTCGTCTCAAGATTTGCAGGTGGATGTGTTGTCTAGAGGCTTATGAGATAGGGTTTGTTGATAGTGTGGGGTCTTTTTACCATGATTTTGATGGTTTGGGAAATGATGTTTATCATTGATATTGTATCTTATTGATTTATATGGTTTGGATTGACAGAAGGTCAAAATTTCATTATCTGATGTATTTATACTACCTATATGATTGTACTTTTTGACGATTAGGTCAAATGTTGTAATTTTTAACTCTTTAAAAATTCTTATTGTATATCGACAACTTGACTAAAAATTTTATATCTTTTATGGCATAGATGGATATTGTTTTTGACCTTGCGATCTTTGCATCTTGTCTCATGTTTATTTCTTTATGGGAAATTTGGTCCTTATAGAAAATCAATGGATATGGCTTTCTCCATTCTTGCTCTATCAGACATATAAGGCAATCTTGTGGTTAGATATATTGTTTTGTTTTGTTTTTGCAATTCTACTTAATATATTTCCCCATATGCACTTATTACAACTCTACTATTTTTTGGAATCAAGTTTATTATTATTACTTTGGAATCAAATACAATTGGAATCAAATTTAATCATCACCAGATATGATCCACAAACTTATTCTAATGAATATGATCCACAAATTGATTAAATCTAAACTGATACTTCATTATGATAGATCCCTTAAATGATTTAGAAAAATTACATAATACCATATGCATTAATAATTGCCTCTTCCTTTGAGGAGGAAAAATAATTCTCTCTTCACCAACATGAAGAAAGAGACTAGAATGAGATTTGCATATTATTTTAAATGAATACATTGTAAGTAACTTCCCATTGACAATTTCACTCATGGGAACCCTAGGAAGGTGGAAAGAATGGAGTTTTACATGATCATGATGGGAGACACATATTTTCCTATGCTATCAACCTGGGGGATTTTATTTAACACTTTGTTGAGGTGGTGGGGAAATCTATAGGGTATTCACATTGCTAAAAACAAAAGGATGGCTTGATGAATACAATCAATTTATTTATCAATAAAGGAAAAATTAGTTGGAAGGTGAAGGATTCAATTGATGACACTTTCTCTACTATCATATATTTCTATAAACATGTGATTTTATATGTGTTTGGAGTAGTCTATTGTTAGTAGACCTTCTCACTAATATAGTAATTAAAATTAATTAACGTATTATCTAGGATAAGTTTTTCTCTCTCCTAACTAACATTGTGCAAAAGTTACACATAGACAGATGTGGTATTTCAATTGGAGTATTCATTCATCTATGGATCTAGTTGCACATATGAAACTCATGATTAGCCTCAATTTGAGTAATTCCATCCTTTGTGGTTCTAAAATATACCTTTACATATTCTTCCTTTGGTTCTAGTTTTAGTTATTCTACATTTCATCTTGTACTTGGTGACAATTGCACCAAAAGACCATGATAATATTAAAAAGGGCCATGAAGCTTGAGATGTCCTTGAGGAAGGTAACTTCACTCCCTACACTCTATCCACGAAAGCATTTGATCTAACCCTTTGTATAAAGTTTTTTGTATTCATGATAGAAAGATGTGGTAATAACACGTTGAATTTTTTTCCAAGCCTCAACAAAGACTATTGCTTTGGCCACTTGAATCCATAATGATGATGTGCACTTCCAAATAAGAAAAGGAGACTATCATGTAGAAATGCAAACATTCCTAAAACAAGGAGAAAAAGTCAACTAGCTCCAAAGTGGGTTCAATTGTGAAGACCTTCCTAAGGCTTGGCAATTTTGTTTCCAATCTTTAATCATTTTCATCATCAGATGAAGCTTAATTTTCCTTATTATTGTTACTACTTTAGAAGAATCTATATTAAAAACTATTAGTTTTTAGATTAAATAGATATTACATTTTTATAATTGATATAAATATATTTGAATATATTATTAATATTTAAGTAAAATTACATAAAAATGTTCAAAATTAAGAATATTTGTATGTAATATGAAAACAAACTACAAATAAAAGAATGTTATGTTTAAAACCATTAATTAAAAATTAAAGATTATTATTATTTATTTATTTGTTTTATTTTTTAATATTTTTTTAATATATTTACATTACTTAAAAAATAATTATTTTAATTATTTATAAATATATTCAAATATCTAATTAATAAAATTTAACAAATATAAAAATATTAAAAATTGGAGCTCGTAGAAGAGGACTGGGGCCTGGCTCGACTGGCTAGAAACTTTTGTGATATAAAAAAATTCTGCTACGATTAATACAAATATGAGCTGCTGTTATGCTATAATCCTCTGAGACCAGTCTATTTAACTACAGTTAATGTCAACAAACGATCTGTAATTGGTGTTTTAGAGAAAAACAAAATGAAATTTAAAGCTGAAACCAGTTTTTTTAATATATATCATTCAGTGTGATAGTTATGTGTGTGAATTTTTTTGACAATTACATTGAACAACATTACATTAAGTTCTACATTTTCACTGATATATAGTAAATTCAAATAATGTGAAAATTGTTGCCTTCTGTCGTAAGCCATGACGTTGTTTATAGCAATATTTTCCAACTCCGTAAAGTTATTACTTTCAAGATATTCTCGGAGCAATTACAATCATATCCACGTTGAATTCATTTTAAGGAAAAAATTGTCCTCTTTATACTTTAAATGGTTCACTGGCAAAATCTTTATTGTAATTCTATATTTAGGTAAGAAATAGTTGTTAAATTGTCGGCAGGATATATATTAACTATCATATCAAAATAGGATAAATATTTAATGTACATAAATTAATTTAAATTTATAATATAAGTTAAATTCGTGTCTAGTGTGATTAATTAATTTAAATAAATTAATTAAAAATAAGATATATATTTTCTAAGTACTATCATATGAGTTTTTAATCTTAACTAGTGATTAAATGAACTATTCTACACCAATAACAATAAATTAAATTTTATATTGCATTATAAGTTTTTTCATTTCTAAAATATAGATTCAAATTTTTTAACTTTATAATATCTAGAAATTATTTTTTTGTCATTTCATTGGATGAATGTATTTGAATTCTTATACACGGATTTCTCCCATTGTGAATATAATATTTTATGAAAATAGGAAAATGGATGGCCCACAAAATCAGGGAGGAATGTGAAGGAATAAGATTTTGTTATTTGCTTTTATCATGAATAATGTTGATAATTTTTCATATTTTATAAAGTAAGAATTAGATTTTGAATTCATAAATATTTGAAGTACATGGATTGATTTAGTTGAATTCTCTATGTACCTTCCACAAATACCAAATAAACAGCTAAAAATCTTAGGGAGGAATTTGAACCACTCTCTTCCCCCTATTAGAATTTTTTTTTTTACTTTGTGGGCGTAAATTTTTTATTAGTAATATATTATATAAATTAATAAATATTATTAAATTTGTTGGTAATATATCATACTTTTACAAAATAAGAATTAAATATTAGATATATCAACATACAATAAATAAATATATGGAATTTAGTTTAGTTAGAAGAATAATGACATTAATTATAATTTTATGTGTAATTGATAAGAATCTTTATATGAATGATAATAATTAAATTTTTTTAAGTAATATACTAGTAGCCTTTAGTACTATAGTTAATTTTAATTTATATCTAAATATCATTCTAATATTAATAAATATATTATAATTATTAGATATATTTTAATTAATTATATAACATAGCACACCTTATAAAATAACTATTAATTCAATTATATATAATATTGTGACTTCAGATATAATCTCATATAACTATTACATTAGTTTGAACAAGTGCCATGTAGTGATAAATACTTGTCCATAATATAATATTGTAATAAAAGTAATACATGTAAAGCAGAATAATTGTTTTTATTAGTTAAATAGAAATTTAGTTAGTAAATAAATTATTTCTAAAATATTAACCAAGCACAAGAATAATTTTAGATAATAAATTTAATTTTAGTGGGAAGCACCTATTGTAATGAATGAATTTGCTCTATAAGTGATATATAAATTAATTATGAGAACAATATAAAAGTAAATTTAAATTTTTTTTAAATATTTTATTTAAATATATTAATTTTTTACTTATTATAATCTTTAATAATTAGAGTAGAAGCAATGATTTTTTTATAATTCAAATATTATAATTTAGAATTATATTGGTAATGTTAATTATAATGATAGTTGAATCTTATCAGCTAATTTTGTTGAATTATAAAATAAAAATTTATACTATACAAATTATTAATTTGGTAACAATATTTAATAAAACTAATAGATTTTAATTGGTAAAAATGGATTTTTTAAATCACATAAGAAAGAAAATCCATAAAATCATGCACTACTTGCTTAGCCTACTGCCTAGTACTAATAACAACCACTATTCCATTTATAAACTATTATTTAACAAAATAAAACTTCGATGAACTGTACAACCGTGGTATCATTAATTTACACCTACTTCATAGAAAATTCTTGAGAACAGTGAGAAATGTCAATTATCTGCCCACAACAATTGTGATACAAATTTCGTAGAACTTTCCCTTGCTTTACCAGCTTTTTGACTAGGATAAAATCCACTATGTTCCGTTCCCTTTCTTTGTTGTTTGAATTCTCTTAAACAACAACGTGAAAAATGAGGGTGTATACAACTTTCCACGAAGCATTTCAGTGGGTGGCATGCCGACTGCAGAAGGTTCCTCAAAAATCTCGTGGCCTTCAAGTGGAAATCTGTGCTTCAATTCGTTTCATACTTTCCACAAGTATTGAATTCAATTTAATATAGGAAGGTCCTTAATTCATTTGGTGTTAGAATTGTTGGATTTCTTTTATAGACAGTTGGATATGAAGAAAAAATTTGTGATAATTCTTCAAAGTGTTTGTAATTAGTTATAACTGAGCAATGGTGAAAGTTGTACATATAAGCGTTTTTTCCTTCATATTTTAGGTGGACATTGAGTAATATTTTTAATGTAACAATTAATTTACAAAAGTATTTGGTAATTTTTAATTTGATTAATTTTATATTATAATTTTTGTTATCATTTATAATATTTTAAATATAATAATTAATTCATAAATAGTATTTGGTATTTTCTAAATTGACTTATTTTATATTGTAATTTTTGTTATTATTTATTTTAGAGATTTGATTCTTTAATCTATAGATTTATTTTTCATTGTCTTAAAGTAAATCTATTAGTGTGAATTTGATCTTGGTCATCTCTTTGTAGTCATGGATTTGAATCTAAAAGTTTAAAATCTATTTTTGTTTTAATAAAATGGATAGACATTTTTCTCTTATTAACCACTATAATTTGACTAGCCTAAATTTGTATTTGTTTGCTTATTATGTTAATGTATTAGAAAATGGTCATTCATTCAATGTGGAATCGTCTAGGAGCATGTGAGGGTTTTCTAAAGGAATTATTATAGACCATTCATGACAGCATTGTAGAATTATTACATCAAAGCACATTAGCATAGGTCTAAAATGTTTCCTTGCACCTATTTTGGGTCGTGGTACATTAAATTTGAAGAGGTCCAACGAAATGAGCTAAATTTGATTCGGTGGAATTCTTAAAAGGTGTTTGTAAACATAGCTAATATTTATGTATATCCTAATATAAATAAGCAATAATGTATTTTCCTTGATTAAACTCTAGTAGTCCACTTTTGTAAAATTATTTTTGGAGGTACAACCTCAATTTCATGTTTAAGATTAATTTCAAAAAAGGAAAACCTTATTCATATATTTCATATATGTACATTTAAATACAATCTAACTAAATTGTAAAATATATTTGATTTATAATTTGTTCTCTACCTTCCAATAAATATGACAAGTGATGATTTTGTGTTTTGATTAATAGAATCATTAAAGGGCCCAAATCAATTAGTCCAAAATAAACATCAACCCCTTAGGATGATCAAAAGGAGTTCACGAGAAGTGAAAACTACCAACAAAAATACAAAACAAAATATGAAACTGCCCAATAAAAAAAAGAACTAGTGACAAACACAAACAGACATAGGACTAGACAAATGAGAGATTAATCTTTTTCCAATCCTGATTAAGTTCCTTGAGAGTATCCAAAAAGGATGTCTTTTTGGGCTAACACAAAATAAAGTCTATAGAAGGGCCCTCCTTTACCGGCTCAACAATAACTTGTATAATATACCCCATCTTCCTTCATTTAGCTTTTCTATACTCTAATTCCTCTTGGAGAATGTTGAATGAAGAATTCATTTTGTCCATCATCTACTTGCTGAAGTTGACCACATATGTCAGCTTCTTGCTGACCCATTCTGGTTGTCATTGACATTGGCAAGGGATGAGAGCATTTCATATTTCTCTTCTTTAGGGGGGAATTAGAGCTTTAAGTTCATATGTATAGTAAGAGTTTTGGAGCAAAGAACCATATGGCTGCCACCTATGGGATATGAGCTAGACATTGATGTTGCATCAATACAATTAAAAGGTGTTTTAGAGAAACCAGTTGACAAAAGTGCAACTTAGTATGGTTCTTATGAAGAAGTTAAAAAGAGAAAATCAATCTAGCTATCTTCATACCTAAGGCCATAAGAAAAACTAGCAGGATGATCAGTAACTTGTTAGAGAATTTGGGTATTCTTATTGAAGAATAAGAAGCTAAACCAATAGAGGTTAACAGGAAGAAAACAAGAATGAAGAAAGAAACCCCATGTCCAATCGGTGTTAGGCCATCAACAAGGTCTTCATCCACACTAAGAGATAAATAAAGTAAAGATAGAACCACCAGAGACTAGAAATTACATAAGAGAGAAAATGGCGACTGGGAGGCCTAGGAGAAAATTAAAGCTACAAGAAGAAAATGAAATTGAATCAGAGGATGTTTCACAAATTAAGGTTGTACAAAGTCAAGTACCAAAATTGAAATTTTTTGATGAATTACTCAAGACACTTGAAAAATATGGAGGTTATTCAGGATTGAAACAACTGAAATATGAGAAAAGGGGTGATGAGGAAAGAGATAAAATTGAAGATTTTGTTATATTCACTTTGCACAAATTTAGAACTACACCAGTTTAAGTAACACCAAATATGGTTGATGATCTATATCAGAAGATTGATTCTAGATTGAAATATGCCCTAGCATCTGAGAAACAAATAAGGGAAATATCCCTAGCCATCACAATACTAGACCTAACTAAAATAGGAATCAAAGATACCCTACAAGAATACTCAAAAGATTCTGAGTGAAAAGAAAAGCAATGAGTATCATGGTCGGTAAATTAGAAGAAGTGAAAAATGAGACTGATGATCTATGGATAAATATTTCTGTCTTGATCAACAAATTGATGAATAGGTCAAAGAACAAACTGACAAGTCAAATCCAACTGACTCAAGAAAATAGATAAAGATGAAGTTATCATTGAGGATATCAAAAATTAGGACCCTGCTAAGAACATAAAAGATGATGAAGATATCATGACAACTAAGGCCAAAGAAACTGAAGAAATGGATATATATGATTTTGCCAAGGCAAGGTTAATGGCAGAAGATCTTGTAATTGAGTAGGTATTTAATTTTCCTAAGATTGAAGAAGTAATCTCAGAGGTAACCAAAGATGTTCCAAATGATTCTAATGCCCCCATAGAACCAGCACAAGATTCTGCAATAAAGGATACCGAGGGGACTAAAGAGACCGAGACAACACAAGATCATAATCAAGATTCGATAACTCCTACCAAGACTACAATACAAGAGAAGGAACAAGAAAAAGAGAAATAAAAGGACATAGATGAAGGGAAGAAAGAAGAGAAATGGGAGAAGAAAGAAGAAAAGAAGCGAGAAGAGAATACAAAATAGTGTTAAGGTCGCAAGGTACTTGAATGGTCTAAGAATAGGTAATAAAGAGGAGTTACAGTTACTAAGCCCCAATATAGTGGCCAAATATTATCAACTGGCCTTAAATGTTGAGGAAAGTATTAGAAGAAGACAAGAAAATAGTGGTAGAAGTAGAGGGAGATAATCCTTCAGAGGTAGAGGCTCATTTAGAGGAAGGAGTCCAAATTTGTAGCCTCAATCAGAGAAACATCAAGAGGGAAAAAAAATTTGATTCCTTCAGAGGTAATTTTAGAGGTAGAAGGAAAATATTTAGAGGTAGATCACTAGGGAGATCAAATGGACCAATAAAGTGCTACAATTGCAATCAAGAAGGGCACATAGCACATAAGTGTCCTGGGAAAGAAAGTTAAAGCTCTCAAGAATAGAGAAGAGGATATTTGGCACAAGAATCTAACTTACAATATGATTTAGATTCATATGGTTATCTAGATAAAGGAGAAGATCTCATGATGAGGACACTCTTGAATATTCTGACACAATTAGATACATCACAAAGGAAATCCATTTTCAGGACAAATTGTGAATCGGGAGGGAAAGTTTGCAAAGTATTGATGGACTCTGGTTCAACTAAGAATTTTGTATCTCTTGAGATTGTGAACAAGTTGAAATTAGTAAGGATACCTCACACATACCCCTACAAGGTATCATGGCTCAACAAGGGACAATAAACATTAATGGAGGAACATGCTTGGGTTGAATTCTAAATTAGAGCCTACAAAGAGAAGATTTTGTTTGATATAGTCAATATGGATGTCTACCATTTACTCTTCATAAGGCCATGGCAATATGATCTAAAAGCACAACATGATGGATTTAGAAAAACCTACCCAATCACAACGAATGGAAAGGTCATTGAATTACTACCCCTGACTAAACCAAGTCAAGAAGAAATCAAACCCAAAGAAGCCAAGATTATGGCCATGATAAAGAAGGAAATTCTCAAAGAGATCAAGGAGAATAAGTGCCCACGTTTTACAATAGTTCCTGTCCTAAAAGATAAATTCAAAGAAAGAAATATGGATCACATGACAGAAGAATACACTGAAGGTTCAAGTTTGAAAGTGGAAGCACTAGCAAACAAGGAGCCAATTATGGAGGAAGAAGTTAAAAAAATTCTTGAGAAGTAAAAATGTGTCATAGTTGATGGAATGTCGAGAAGCCTACCTCCTATGAGTGAAATTAGTCATTGTATAGACATTATTCTAGGCTCAAAATTACCCAGTAAGGCTGCAAGCAAACTGATACCACAATAAAATGAGGAGATGGAAAAAAAAATCCAAGAACTGCTTGAAGTTGGTCTAGTTGGAAAGAGCTTAAGCCCATGTACAGTACCTACAATACTAGCACTGAAGAAGGAAGGAACATGGAGGATTTGTACTAATTCTAGAGTACTCAATAAGATCGCAATAAGGTATGGATTTCCTATTCCTAGAATAAAAGATTTTCTTGATTGTTTGGGGGGTTCCATGTATTTTTCCAAAATATATTTAAAGAGTGGTTACCATCAGATAAGGATTAGACAAGGGGATTAGGGAGGACAGCATTTAAAACAACTGAAGGACTCTATGAGTGGAAAGTGATACCATTTGGTTTATCTAATGGACTGAGTACATTATGAGGCTCAAAAATGAGGTCCTCAAACATCTTATAGGCTATTTTGTAATAGTCTACTTGGATGACATCTAGTCTTCAGTAACACAAAGGAGGAGCATTTAAAGCATTTAGACCTGGTATTGAAGAGGCTACATGAAGAGGAATCAATGGTCAATATGGAGAAATTTACTTTCATACAAGAAGAGCTAACGTACTTTGATTTTTGATCTCCAAAGGCAGTCTTAAAATGGTCCAAGATAAGGTAAGTTCCATTCTTTCTTGGCCAACTCCTACGACTATTGCAACAGTTAGAGGTTTTCTTGGTTTAGCTACTTTTTATAGAAAATTCATAAGAAATTTTAGCTTGATATGTGCACCTATATTGAACACTATAGAAGGGGGATGAAAATGTAAGTTTGTATGGACCAAAGAAGAAGGTGAAACTTTTGAGTTTCTTAGGAAGAAGGTTTCCTAGCAACCAGTCCTCACTTTTATTGATTTCAATAAAGTATTCCAAATATAGTATAATGTCAACCATATAGCCATAGGAGATGTACTCAGTCAAGAAGACATACCTATGACTTTCTTTAGTGAAAAACTGAATGAAGCCAAACAAAGATACTCCTCTTATGATCTTGAAATGTATGCCCTTGTTCAATCCCTCAAAAAGTGAAGACACTACTTATTGCCTAAAGAGTTCATTATATTCACTGATAACTAGGCCCTTAGTTTCATCAATAATCAAGATAAACTCAATCATAGGCACACGAAATGGGTGGAAATGGTCCAATCTTTTACCTTTTCCATAAAGAATATAAAGGGATTTTCTAATAATGTCGTTGATGCATTAAGTAGAAGGGTCCAAACCATCTTAGAAATTTAGTTAGAAAGTGTAGGGATTCTAGCCTTAAAGAACATGCACACTGATGATAATAATTTTAAGGAAATTTACCAAGCATGTACTAACTTGGATGATAGAGATAATCATGAATATTTTGATTTCCTAATTCAAGAAAGACTACTATTCAAAGGTGTAAAATTGTGTGTACCAAAGTATTCCGTGAGAACTATTATACACTAAGTTTGCACCTTGTTTCAAGCTCTCTTGGTCTTGATAACCTAGTATAACATGGGAATCATCTCTAGGTTGTGGGACCTATGCTAACTGAGATGAGACCTCCAGGTTCTAGGTTGGTTCCTCTTGGATAATCACCTTAATTTGCTTCTAGACAGGAAAGTAAATCTTTGAGGGGAAAGGGATAGAAGGAATGCATGAAAGGGAAATGACTTGAAAGAAAACTACCTACTAGGTGATACACCAAAAATATGGTATGAACTTTGGCATAGAGGATGAAATCAGTAAAGAATCTTAGGTCTAGGAGATCATGACTTACTAAATAGGCTTGCATAAGTATTTCATAGAGAGGTCTGAACATAAGACATGGACTATGACCTGCAAGTAAACATTCACTTTTGCAACCAGGTATGGGAATGAGACAAGCTTGTTAGGGGGTTGAAGTATACCCACAAGAGCATTCAAATCAAATCAGACACAGTAATACACAAATTGTTGAAAGAAAGAGGGACCAGGAACCCTAAGATATCATTGAGAACATGCATACACTTCAATTCAGTAAGAGATAGTTCAAACAAGAAAGGATAGGGACAGAAATAATGTCACAAATACCTCAGCAATGTCTAAAAAACCAATGAAAGGTTACAGAATGAAGAAAGCCAGAGGGAAGAAAGAATGCCAAAATGTTGCCCAAAATTTCCTATCTTTGCAATTTTGGCCTGATCTAGTGTTATCCTCATGCTTCAAGCCCTGTTAGCACCCTGAGAAAATTTCATGGGTTTAGCATCTTTCCCCTGGTCTCTGCAGTGTTTTGTCTATCTCTGGCTTCAATGACCTAGGTTAAAATTCATAAATATAGCCGTTGTAGCCAAAAAAGCCCTAAAAAACCCTTTGGCCTGTTATGTTTCACTGTTACCTTTTTCGGCCACTAAAGGTCTCTATTTCCCATGTGCATTTTAAAATCCTCTGGTCGCAAGTTCTCCTACTCCCGACGGTTAACCCCTTAACACCCAGCGATCTGGCAAGTGGTTATGGTCTGGTTGATGGTCTCAGCTCAACATTTAAAGTGAAGAATCTAGATCTATGACTGGCGCATGATTGCATAGGCCAGGAATATTCCTTGCGATCATGTGATGGTTGTCGATCTTCATTGCCTGCAGAGTTCGGTTGTCAGGTGGGTCCTATGCCAGGTGGTCCAAGGTGTGCATTTCTTATTATTCAAGGAGCTTGTGATGTGGTTCCATGTCAGAGCGGGCCCAATGTGCTATCTCAACTTTGGATCTAACGGTTGGTGTATGATCTCATGGAATATTCTTATCCCATGACATCATGCGACAATCGTTGATCTTGCTTTATCTCTGGGTTGTCAGGTGGGTCCTTTCTTTCTAACGTGCTCACATTCTATTGGTCAGCCAAGTGGTGACTGGGATCTGTTAGTGGGACCGTTGTCAGAGGATCCACAGGGGCATCAGTAAAAAAGTAAGATCTATGGTTGTCTCATGATCTCATAGAATCTTCTTAACCTATGAGATCATGCGATGACCCTTCAATCTTCCTAGTGTTCAAGCTCTGTCGTGGGTCCGTGTTGCCAAGAGGCACTGATGCACTTGCTTCTGATTGGTCACTGAGAATTATAGGTGGCAATTTGTCAGTGGCCCCATGGGGTTAGATTTTCTCAAAGGATTAAGGTCTGATCAAATCTTGTGGTCATCATTACACCGAAAAGATGAGATGCTCGTTGTTTAGCATCATGGTGTAGCAACAACCATCTGATGGAGTTCTCAGTTGGTCATGGGTCCAATGTGCCATGTCATTCTGACATGCTCATTTCTCATTGGTTGCTGGGCAGAACAGTTGGCGCTTGTTTGTGGGTCCGATTGTCAGAGGGTTCGTAGAGTTGATAAAGATCTACGGTCGTCACATGATCTCATGGAATTTTCTAAGCCCATGACATCACGCACCCACTGTCCGATACAAAATAGGATTCTTCTTCCTAGTGAGGTGCCAGTCATGTTGATTTGTTCATTTTTTATTGGCTCCTGACTGATGAGTTGGCACTTGACTTTTCAAAAGATTTACGACTATTTTTAAGCCAATCTAAGCCATTCATCTACCGGGAAAAGTAATTATCAACGGTCACATTTTAAATTTGACTTGCTAGCCGTTAATATTTAAATTCAAAAATATCTCTGCAGGGTTTTGCTAGGGTTTTGATCCAGCGATCAATTGTGACAAAATGGGTAGCTAAAAATTTATGTCTTCAGGACAGTTGCAGTTGGGAGGATGAGGAAGAAGATCTAGTGGTCATCACATATGATTTCTCAGGGTACCAAGTCAGTGTTCTTGCGCCGAATAAATATTAAAGGTGGCACCACCTATGGACTTCTGTTCTTCAATTGCAAACACTCATGGCAAGGCCGATTTGCATGGAGGGTAGATGGATCAAGGTGGCTTGTCTACAGGTAGATGCAGTACAAAGATGGACACGCAACTTGATATCTGATCGGTTGAGATATTTCCATGACTTTATGATCAGACTTGATAGAATTAGGGTTTTTATTATGAAAATTTGTAACCCTAGTTAGGTTTTACTCCTACGTGTGTGCAAGGGGAGATGTATATAATGTTTTTTGGGAGCTTTTTAGAGCTCAGAGTTCACATTTTGTAAAGAGGAAAGTTTCTCTTTCTCAAAAAGTTATCCATGGCATTCTTTCTACCCTCTAGCTTTCTACATTTTGTAACCTTTCATTGGTTGTTTAGACATTGCTAAGGTATTTGTGGCATTCTTTCTGTCCCTGTCCTTTCTTGTTTGAACTATCTCTTACTGAATTGAAGTGTATGCATGTTCTCAATGATATCTTAGGGTTCTTGGTCCCTCTTTCTTTCTGCAATTTGTGTATTACTGTGTCTGATTTGATTTGAATGCTCTTGTGGGTATACTTCAACCCCCTGACAAGCTTGTCTCATTCCCATACCTGGTTGCAGAAGTGAATGTTTTCTTGTAGGTCATAGTCTATGTCTTATGTTCAGACCTCTTTATGAAATACTTATGCAAGCCTATTTAGTAAGTCGTGATCTCCTAGACCTAAGATTCTTTACTAATTTCATCCTATATGCCGAATTTCATACCATATTTTCAGTGTATCACCTAGTAGGTAGTTTTCTTTCAAGTCATTTCCCTTTCATGCATTCCTTCTATCTCTTTCCCCTCAAAGATTTACTTTCTTGTCTAGAAGAAAATTAAGGTGATTATCCAAGAGGAACCAGCCTAGAACCTGGAGGTCTCATCCCAATTAGCATAGGTCCCACACCTAGAGATGATTCCCATGTTATACTAGGTTATCAAGACCAAGAGAGCTTGAAACAGGGTGCAAACTTAGTGTATGACAATTCTGGCATGCCCGGTGGGACTGAAAGTTCAAATTTATGTTCAAGGTATGCTATCTCTGATATGCTAATGGCATCCTATAAGACCTAGAAGAGGTCATTGTGCTGCATATCTTGCAACTCTGGAGGTCTACTGGTTTCAAAGATCAGGTGCTGGTATGTTTCAAATCTTTCATATTCAAATTCCAGCTAATTACATGAGTAGACATGTCAAGTTATTATGGACAGTCAGGTTACCCACCATCCTATCATGAGAATAATTCTCAAGGGGCTAGTTATCAACCTTATCAAAGCCACCTAAAGCCTACTTTTACCCCAAGCTTTCATACTATACAGGGCCATCAATATATCCAACATGCTCCAAATTATTATGCCCTTGTGCAAGACTATGAGTGGGCCCTCCAACAAGAGAGATCATGGGCACAAATGGTACAACAAAAAATGCAAAGCCAGCTACCTCATCATGCTTACCACCCACCCCCCCCCCCCCCCTTCTCAGCCTAATTGGCAGTAGATTCATAGCTCAAACTTGATGAAAGAGCAGGAAAAGACAAAGAATCTACTACTTGATTTGATTAAGAAGGTGTCTGAGAGCAAAGAGCAGTAAGAGATGAAGGCTCAAATTTATGAATAGGGGTCAGTTCCCTACCAAGTGGTAGAGGCTCTTGTTGATGAGCAACAACTAAAAAAAATTCAAGAAGAGATCAATCACTGAGCTGATGTTGAGTCGGCAAGGCTAAGATCACAAATTGCTGAACAAGAGGCTCTTAGACCTAAGATCCCAAGCTGGAAGGCCCATTTGTCTATGCTTTCTATGTCTTCCCCTAGGCCCTCTCAATTTCACATCCCAAGTTTTAAGGCAAAAAGTTCTTTCCAAGAGCCTTTACTTGAGATTAAGTCTACCACTTTGCAAGAGCAGTCTGTACAAGAAAGTTGTTTGTCTCAAGAGGCTCCTATGGTCTCTCAAGGTGATGAAGTGTTGTGGATACCCCAATGGACTCTACCTCCTAGTTATCAGATGCCAAGTCTTTTCAAAGATACTAGTCTAGTGTCTGAGCAAGAACTTTTGGCAAAAGAGCTTTCATGTGATGAAGAGGAAAGGGAGTCTGAGGTATCAATGCTGAGTGATGACTATGATGAAGTGAGCCAGCAATGTGAGGAGATGGAGTTTGATGCCCAGCCTGAGCTCTTGGTTGGTTTGTTTGATGAGCTTCCCCTCTTTGTTGATGATGAAAAAGAGACCATGCCATTACCTATGGCTGAAGGTCAATCAGAACAAAGGGTTCATCATAAACTGGAGGTTGATATAGAGGTGGATGCCTTGTCCTTGTTTGATGAGTTGCCTAGTTTTGTGAAGCAGGATGATAAAGTTATGGAGGAGTCTTTCCAAGAAAAGAACATAGACAAAAACCTTAAAGAATATGATTTTTCCAACATCATAGAGCTTTTTTGTGACAACTTGAAAGATGAATCCCTACTCCTTGGAGTGGAGACTCAAAGTTGTATGCCCATAGAAGGAGGCCTAGTTTTGGATTGCTCTCTTTCTCAGCTGCTGCTACATGAGCAAAGGTTGGAACCAGTTCCAAATTTTTAGGATATTGACAACTTTGATGAGCTCTTTGTCTATTTGAAAGAAGAGGATGAAAGTCCCCTGACCATAGATGATGATTTGACATGGCTATCCATAATAGAGGGCAACCATGAAGATAAAAAAGAATCCGTCAAGGAAGGTCCTACCCTCAAACTTTCAAGAGGCTGCCCTATTAGATACTTGGCCCAGAGGGAGTTTACTGAGACACCTCCACATGATCAATTTGAGGTGAGTAAACTTGATCCTATTTTTGCAGAGGTAGTTCACCATTGTTTGATAAATCTTTATGTGCCTCAGATCCTTGTAGCTATCCTTATGCACTCAATGCAAAATACCCTAATGAGGAAGGGTATTTATTTCAACAATCCAGTTAATGGTTTTGTTTGACCATTTTTCTACACTGGTCTGTTTTAGGTTAGGTTAGTGTTTCCTATTTTCTATCCCTGCTTTCTAGTTTAGTTTTCCCTATTTTCCAGGAAGTGCTTGTGCACAGTTTTGCTCCTCTGGTTCCAGGTTGGTCTCTCTATCATGGTTCTGTGTAATTCAGTGATGACTCCTATGCCCAATGGATTGCTCAAGGCCACTGGTTTCAATGTCTAGCAGGCTGACATCGAGCAGAAATCGCCAAAATGTTGCCCAAAATTTTCTATCTTCGCAATTTTGGCCTGATCTGGTGCTGTCCTCATGCTTCAAGCCATGTTAGCACCCTGAGAAAATTTCATGGGTTTAGCATCTTTCCCCTGGTCTCTACAATGTTTTATCTATCTCTGGCTTCAATGACCTAGGTTAAATATTCATAAATATAGTCGTTGTAGCCAAAAAAGCCCTAAAACACCCTTTGGCCTGTTATGTTTCACCGTTACCTTTTTCGGCCACTAAAGGTCTCTATTTCCCATGCATTTTAAAATCCTCTAGTCACAAGTTCTCCTACTCCCAGTGGTTAACCCCTTAACACCCAACGATCTGGCGAGCGGTTACGGTCTGGTTGACGGTCTCATCTCAACGTTTAAAGTGAAGAATGTAGATCTACGACTGGTGCATGATCACATAGGCCAGGAATATTCCTTTCAATCATGCAATGGCCGTCGATCTTCATTGCCTACAAAGTTCAGTTATCAGGTGGGTCCTATGCCTGGTGGTCCAAGGTGTGCATTTCTTATTGGTCGAGGAGCTTGTGATGTGGTCCCATGTCAGAGCGGGCCCAACATGCTATCTCAACTTTGGATCTAACGGTTGGCGTATGATCTCATGGAATATTCTTAGCCCATGAGATCATGGGATAATCGTTGATCTTGCTTTATCTCCTGGTTGTCAGGTGGGTCCTTTCTTTCTGATGTGCTCGCATTCTATTAGTCAGCCAAGTGGTGACTGGGATCTGTCAGTGGGACCATTGTCAGAGGATCCATAGGGGCATTAGTAAAAAAGTAAGATCTACGGTTGTCTCATGATCTCATAGAATCTTCTGACCCTATGAGATCATGTGATGATCGTTCGATCTTCCAAGTGTTCAGGCTCTGCCATGGGCCTGTGTTGCCAAGAGGTGCTGACGTGCTTGCTTCTGATTGATCACTAAGAATTATAGGTGGTAGTTTTTCAGTGGGCCTGTGGGGTCAGATTTTCTCAAAGGATTAAGGTCCGATCAAATCTTGTGGTCATCGTTACACCGCAAAGATGAGATGCTCATTGTTTAGTATCGTAGTGTAGCGATAACCATCTAATGGAGTTCCTAGTTGGTCATGGGTCCAATGTGCCATGTCATTCTGACGTGCTCATTTCTCACTGGTTGCTAGGTAGAACAGTTGGCGCTTGTTTGTGGGTCCGGTTGTCAGAGGGTTCGTAGAGTTGATAAAGATCTATAGTCGTCGCATGATCTCATGGAATCTTCTGAGCCCATGAGATCACGCACCCACCATCCGATGCAAAATAGGATTCTTCTACCTAGTGAGGTGCCAGTCGTGCTGAGTTGTTTATTTTTTATTGGCTCCTGACCGATGAGTTGGTGCTTGACTTTTCAAAAGATTTATGACTATTTTTAAGCCAATCTAAGCCATTCATCTACCGGGAAAAGTAATTATCAACGGTCACATTTTAAATTTGACCTGCTAGCCGTTAATATTTAAATTCAAAAATATCTCTACAGGGTTTTGCTAGGGTTTTGATCCAGCGATCGATTGTGACAAAATGGGTAGCTAAAAATTTATGTCTTCAGGATAGTTGCAGTTGGGAGGATGAGGAAGAAGATTTGGTGGCTGTCGCATATGATTTCTCAGGGTACCAAGTCGGTGTTCTTGCACCGAAGAAATATTAAAGGTGGCGCCACCTATGGACTTTTGTACTTCAATTGCAAACATTCATGGCAAGGCCAATTTGCAGGGAGGGTAGATGGATCAAGGCAGCTTGTCTGCAAGCAGATGTAGTACAGAGATGGACACGCAACATGATATCTGATCGATTGAGATATTTCCATGACTTTATGATCAGACTTGATAGAATTAGGGTTTTTATTATGAAAATTTGTAACCCTAGTTAGGTTTTACTCCTGCCTGCCTGTAAGGGGAGATGTATATAATGTTTTTTGGGAGCTTTTTAGAGCTCAGAATTCACATTTTGTAAAGAGGAAAGTTTCTCTTTCTCAGAAAGTTATTCATGGCATTCTTTCTGCCCTCTGGCTTTCTACATTATGTAACCTTTCATTGGTTGTTTAGACATTGCTGAGGTATTTGTGACATTCTTTCTGTCTCTATCATTTCTTGTTTGAACTATCTCTTACTGAATTGAAGTGTATGCATGTTCTCAGTGATATCTTAAGGTTCCTGGTCCCTCTTTCTTCCTACAATTTGTGTATTACTGTGTCTGATTTGATTTGAATGCGCTTGTGGGTATACTTCAACCCCCTGACAAGCTTGTCTCATTCCCATGCCTGGTTGCAAAAGTGAATGTTTTCTTGTAGGTCATAGTCTGTGTCTTATGTTCAGACCTCTCTATGAAATACTTATGCAAGCCTATTTAGTAAGTCATGATCTCCTAGACCTAAGATTCTTTACTGATTTTGTCCTATATGCCAAAGTTCATACCATATTTTCAGTATATCACCTAGTAGGTAGTTTTCTTTCAATTCATTTCCCTTTCATGCATTCCTTCTATCCCTTTCCCCTCAAAGATTTACTTTCCTATCTAGAAGCAAATTAAGGTGATTATCCAAGAGGAACCAGCCTAGAACCTGGAGGTCTCATCTCAGTTAGCATAGGTCCCACACCTGGAGATGATTCCCATGTTATACTAGGTTATCAAGACCAAGAGAGCTTGAAACAAGGTGCAAATTTAGTGTATAACAAGAACCAACATCATATAGGAGAAACATAGTGGAGCTATGTCTGGTCACTTTGGACTAGATAAGACTTTAGAGATAGTTAGAAGGCACTACTTTTGGCATTTAAGTTGTAGATAGATGTGAGGAATTTTGTGGAAGAATGTACCATTTTTCAAAAAGGTAAAGGGAAGAGTACAAATGCATGATTATATCAGCCCATACCCATTCCTTCATGACCATGCGGGAATGCATAAGTATGGACTTCAGCATGGGATTATCCAAAACACAAAAACGGTATGATAGTTTTTATGTTGTGGTAGATAGACTTATAAAAATGGAACATTTCCTTCGATGTACTTGTCTACCAATGATGCTTCTTATATTGCAGATTTTTTTTCAGAGAAATAGTTAGGCTACATGGTCTTCCTGTAAACATTGTATCTAATTGAGATGTCAAATTTTTTGGTCACTTTTGGAGAACCCTATGGAAGAGACTCGTTACAAATATGTCTTTTTCATTTGCATAACATCCTCAAATAGATGGTCAAATAGAAGTGGTCAATAGGTCCCTAGGAAACTTCCTGAGATGTCTTACTAAGAAACATGGAGAGAAGTGGGACACTATACTTGTACAAGAAGAGTTATCATACAATGATATATTTAATAGGAGCATAGGAAAATATCCATTTCAGATTATATATGGCATGCACCCAAAGGGAGTTGTTGAACTTAGAGAGCTTCCTACTTCAACTCCAATTAGTGCAAATGGAGAGATTTTTGCAGACTCTATCAAAGAAGCCCAAGATCAAGTTAAAAGGAAGTTAGAGAACTCAAATTAGAAATACAAACAACTTGTTGATCAGAAAAGAAGAAAGTTACAATAGAAGGTTGTTGATTTAGTATGGGCTTATTTGATAAAGGAAACATTAACTCAGTCCAAGAACACTAAGATACTACCTAAAAAGGTAGGACCTTGTGAAAGCTTAGCTAAGTATGGATATAATGCATACAAGATAGAACTACCATCAGATGTTGGCATATCTCCTATCTTTAATGTGTATGACCTCACTCCATAAAAAGGTGCAAAGATAACCAAGAAGTCCTTACATGAAGAAAAGGTAGAAGAAGACCTTCATGAGGTTCCTAAGCTATCTCCACCTCAGATTGAAAATATCTTAGATACCCAAGTCAAGAAAACAAGGAGAAGACAATATAGTGAATTCTTAATCAATTGGGATAGGCCAACATGAGAGGGCATTTGGATGGATGAGTCTCAGATCTAGAAGCATGGTTCATCACTAGAGTATCTTATCTCAAGTGGACTTGAGATCAAATAAATAGGGGAGTTTGGTGTAGGAGGACAATGTGAAAATCAGGCATAACCAAGCAGAAAATGCTCTCACCGAGCATATAGTAACTTAGCAGTAAATACTCTCACCTAACATAGAGGATTAAATAGTTTAGGAAGTCTTTTTTTTGTGTGTTTGAGTTTTTTAAATAGTGAGTGCATGTTTTCCATAAAGTCCTCTTCTGTGGTGGAAAATCTCAGGTGGCAACCCTTTAAGCTCACTAAGCCTTTAACCACTAAGGACAAGTTCAAGGAGTTATGATTTATATTTTTAGAAAAGTTTTGGTGTGTGTTTGAAACAGTGAGAAAAAGACAAAGAAAAGATTTTCATTGGAGCGCCATATGTCAAAAATTCCAAAAGTTGGATCACTGCAACTTTTTGCCACTTGGGAAGTTTCAGAAAAACTTGTCTTTTTTTGTTTCATGTCGACTGTAAGGGCTGCCAAGATCATTGTGATGCTTTCTTGGGAGTTACAGGTCGAGACCCTTTAAAAAACAATGAAGGCATAAGCTTTGTAACAAGAGAGATTGAAGAAGAAAAGAATTAGTTCCTAGTGTTTTCCTGTAATTCTCTCCATTACCGATTTTTGTACAGCCCTGTACGACCGCATATGTGAAAAATTTCACATGCATGTTCTAAGTCATCTAGCTAGTTTTCATTTGCAAGTGATTTGAGGTCATGAAGTGAAAGGAGATAGGAGTTATCTTGTTTTGTTGATCAGTGAGTCTGACTATAGTCTATAGTTAGGGTTTTGAGCTAGAAATTGATATAACTTGAACTCCAAAGAGTGTCGACTCATGGCTCTTGGAGAGATTCAAGGTAGGATTATGTATTTTCTATTTTTGTTTTCCATTTTGTATATTATGAAAACAGGAGGAAGGGAACTGATGGCCTAGGTGAACATCTAAATGTGTTCACCGAATAGAACTTTAGCATCTGTAAAATTTCCCTTTGTACCAAGGTGTTCTAGAAGCTAAAATTTGGGATTTGGAAAAGTTTTAGGTCCCTAGAAATACTCCAAGTGATTAGAGACTTGGAAAAATTCATTTAGAAGGTAGTTTTGTCTTTAGGTAAGCCTATTTAGACCTATTCAAACCTGTAACCACAGTGAAACCATGCCTACTGAGCTTAACCGAGCTAATGTTTCTTTGTTGTTTTATTTTACTCCAAAAGGGGTACACAAATCTATTGTTTAATCACCAAGTCCTTTGGAGAATCCTTGAGAAACCAAAAGAATTTGACACAAAGAGGGCTACTTGGGTTTGAAGTCTTATTTGATGAACCAAACAATAACTGATTATGGTGACCACATATGCTAAAAGATTCTCTCCCTTGACACTCTTAGATGATCCCCATAATTTTATACTTTCATGCTAAAGTCCTAGACCGAGTTCCCAGTTCATACCCAAATAACCCTCTTTATCAAGTCCTATCTATACAAAGTCCTAACATGTACTATTTTGAAGGGAGAATTCATCTCATGGGTTCATCTAAGCAATCCCACTAAAGGACGATGGTGAAGGACAGGACAGGGGTAAAATTTATATGCTGAGTTCCTTAAAGGGCCCTAGAAAGTAGAGATACTTGTGGAAATCATTGCTTTTTGGGTCCCTTGATGTACCTTAGTTCAAGAGTGAATCATCTTTCTAAGGGTTCCAGGGTTGTACCTTTGCATCATATCCCAAAAAAATTATGGATGCTAGACAACACATTGTAAGTTATTTTTATATTTTGTATAGGTATATGATAAAGCTCTTTTCCTTCAATGTGATTCATAGGTCCTCTAGTCCAGAAAGGATATACGATCAAATATAAAATATTAATAAAAAATTAAGGGATTATAGAAACAATGGATTTGGGGTTTAGATAAATTGTCAACATTGAAGGGATACAATTTGCATGTGAGAAGGATAAGAAATTTGATATTTCAAAACTTTAGGTATAATTTTAAATGATGAAGAATTATTTGAACTCGACGAAATGCATTATAGGAATATTAAAAGATATCAAACCAATATGGCATTAGTATTAACATTATGGGTATGCAATCCAAGTACTTGGGATGCCACATTAGAACATGAAAGCGATATACATAGTATGTAGACTAATTGAGCTTTGTCCTTGGAGAGGCCCATATTAATGTGTCTCAATTATTGGACATTAGAAATTCATATGGTTAGATAATGAAAAACTTATAAACATTTTTCACCTAAGGTTTTTCTTCAAAAGAAGGTATCTTTATTCAAAGATGATTACATAAATACTTTCAAACAAATGTAGGAGGCCCATTAAACTTTTAATATTTTAATAGTCTTTTGACATGCAAAAAAAAACATTCAAACAAAAGTACATTCAAATGAAGGTTGTTGTACACTTTTGTTCAAAATTCCTTTGAACGAATACCCTTAGATTTCCGTATCTAATATAGTGCCTAATTTTTCATCAAAAATTCATGTTTGATTTAGAAATAATCTTATTTAAATTAATTTAAAAAGATATATATAAAAAAATTAAGGAAACATATATATGCACATGATAATGATGTTACAAATCTATATTTTAGATAAATATAGATTAAGATAGAATAGAATAGTTATTTTCAAAACGGTGTGACATATATGTCGAACAACATTAATGTTAAAAGTAACGTGAAAGCCAAGGTGTATTTTATTGTTTGAACCGTCCTGGTCCCCTCTTGTGGCCGACGTAATCCAAACTTTATTCCCATATCGAATAGAAAGCGACAAACATGTATAACGAGTTCTTGAAGATATCAATGGTAATAAGTTGATATCAAAGTAACGAATAAAAAACAGATAATCCCAAAATTTATAATATTTTAAAAATATTTGTGCATAGAGCACCAATATCTTATTTGTTCTATAGTGAATATTTAGTTAGTTTATTTATATTAAAATGTATAATATAGATTTTAAAAGTAATCAATTCCATTTCATTCTGGCCATAAATATACGTATACACACCGAGCAACTTACAATACATCGATATTTCTGTTCAGTCCGTGCTGGTTATGGGCGGCACATGAAACTTCATTTGACAGGCGTGCTATTATGAAAGCTTTGTCTTCACATGCCAGAGCCAGAACTTGACCTGCAGGATTTATTGTTTACATTTCTGTAGAATTATGTTTTTTAGATGAGATTACATTTCTGTAGAATAATGCAGAAAATGATTGTATTGTGATTTTATCTCTCAGAAGGCCATCTTCATGATCAGATTGAGTTTAAGATTGTCATGTCCGGAATTTGATCTTGCAGACAAGAAAAGAAGGAAAGACAATCAACAGAAAAGCTTCAGAAATCGAAAAATTTGCTTTTCACTGAACCATATACGTGGGTCATCTCATTAATATAACAAGGAGTGAGTCTAAAACACTGTCAAGCTTTTCTTAGAAATCTTTTAATGCATTAATTTATCTTTTCAACTTTTAGTTTTCTAAACATGCTTCCGTTCAATTAGAGAGAGACTGAGATTAAAATTTGAGGTGTACGGTCTCTAAATTACATGAGTATAATCTCTTCCATTTTACAACGTAGTTAAAACATGTCTCAAACATGGCTTTAATACAGATATGCCTGCCATTCAAGTCTCAGTTCACAGTAATACGAGTAAAAATCGTTATAGCTACTGCTACAGTATATTTTTAATGAAATCCCCATAATTTTTATTTATAATGGTATCATATTATGTTATCTTCTATGTATGAATGTTGCTGACCGCCTGCCTTCGTGATTTTAATTTTCGTTTTGATATTTGCAGATGATAGATGAACGTAATTACATCGTAATAAATCGTCTATATTGAATTTATCGTATTAAGTTTGAAAAAAAGGATGACAATTAATTTAAATACAGGTTTGAATATTAAAAATATTCTACTTCTTGTTAGTAGTTTTGTGAATGTGTTTTCTTTTTATACAGATTTTCTTTGAAAATAGAAATGAATTGTTTATTATTGCATTTAAAATCACGCTCACAAATGGTTAGAGAGACATTCATGCAATTCGTTCTAAACATTAGAAATTATTAACACCTACATTTTATTTTCATTTCTACTATGTATGTGTAATCTATTGATTATATTGTATTGTTTATATAATTCTGGAGAGTAACACTATTCTTATATTAGTGGGAGACTTCATATATTCTCGTTGATTACGTTTTATATACTAGAATTTCTATGACTAGTGATGATATTTTTGTTTCCTATATCATTTTCAAATAGTGTGTTGTTTGCTAATATGTGATGGCCAAGGCATAAAGTTGGTGTGCAACATTTCGGTGCATGCTAGTTTAATTAATAGCACACTTTGTATTTGTAGAATATGGGCATTAAGGTATTCAGTTATCAAATTTTTTGTTTTGTGATGGTGAAATTTGATAATTATGTTGATTGCGTCTAAATAGTAAACTAAAATTTATATCTTATTAAAGGGACACTTAATTTTTTTCTAAACTCTTCTTTATATTATTATGTTTTAGTTAGCTATTTAGCCGTTTCCATGTTGAGGTATGTCTTAAAAGATAGACAATCTAAAGGTGTACCATTTCTAGATGTTACAAGAGACAATTGTATATTAACTCTTGTTAAAATAACTAGAGCTTTAATCAGGTCTAACTTACATCTAATAATATTGGTCACAATATATATTAATAATATAGATAAGACCAATTTGAAATTCAAGGCTATCCCTCAAATTCTTTAAGAATACAAGTAATATTCTTATTTGAAAGTACATATGAAAAGCTAATATTATTTATCATAGTCTTTGTCTCTAAATTGATCTACAAGAAAACTAGTCAACATTCTTATGATTAGTTATGCTAAGTCACATGACATTCTTTGTATATAAAACAATAATCTACCTACATATACATGCATGATGGTAAGAGGCTCAACATCTTCTCTCTATATCGGGGAGGTGGACCCTATCATATGATATGGGATATGGCGCACACTATAGAAATGTGGATAGGGGAGATCAAGGCCTTACCAATATATAATTGGGTCGGGCTTAATGCTATTTCTTTTTTGTGCATTATAATAATTATTATATTTTTATTAATGAAATGTTAAATTTAAAAGAAAAAATAATATGTAATTTATTTATATAGTTTCTTATAATAGTAAAATCTTGATATTAGGATATTTTCATTTTTTTAATAGTACATGTAATATTTAAAATTTGGATGTCTTGGTGAACATTAATACATTGCAATTGTATAAAAAGTAATTGTAATAGTAAACAAACATTCAAGTACATTTAACAATTACAAATTTTCATTAAGTATATCTTTTCATATTTTCATTGTCTTAAATTTCATTTTGTGTTTTTTTGGTCTATTGTAATAAAAGTGGGTTTGGAATAAAGCCCTTTGATATTTTTATATTGTAGACTTTAATGAAAACTATTACTATTTCTCTATATATCAATCAAATATTAAAATAACTCACTTTTATAAATAGAATTTTAAGTATGAATCATAAATATTTATAAAAAATAATAAATATAATTTAGGTTTGGAATTATATATATAAATATAAGAAACTTTTAATTTAATATGTCCTCTACATTTTTTTAAAAAAATTTGATCAAATATTTAATAAGAAAAATTATAATTCTTTCAATCAAATATTGCAAAACTGACTCTTCATCAAAGATTTAACATTAATTCTGAATGTTTATACTTATCCACCATTTAAAGCCAGTTTGATTGCTGGAATTAACTTCAAATAGGAAAATGGGAATTGGTGAATTGACATAAGTTAATTCTAATTTTGATCCAAAATAAGCATTAAGCCAACTCCAGATTTTGAGAGGAATATACATAAATATACTAATTAATGATTATACATGCTTCATAAATTTGGGTGAAATTTCTCCGATTCTACGGTGACTCTTAAATTTGCGTATTACAGTAATAGCTTCTAAAAATAGCGTGAAAAATAAGGTGTTCTTATTGTTTCAATCGACCGTCCCGTCTCTTTTTCACACCATTATCTGACAATTTAATCTCGAAATTAGCATACACGTCTCTATTTCCCATGCAATCCAAATTCGCTCATGTTTACGCAGAGCGCATTGTTGTTAATCTTTATTAGTGTTCACTCCCTCTTCTGTTACAACTACAAGCGAGTCTGGTTATCTTTGCGTTTCAAATTTCTATGCACTCCATGGCATCTGCCTCTCAATCTAACACTAGATGCCAAGCCCATATTGATCAAGAAAACGGCATGCCAGAACTCAAACCTTGTCCCTCTAGTTTCGCTAGCAAATGTTTTTCTTGCTGTCTTCCCTTCTTCGTGATCAGCTCACCCAATTCACTGTCACCTGCGCCTGTCACTAGTATTCGACCCACGAATGCTTTTGATGAAGTTGCACCATCTCCATCTACTTCTGGAACATCTCCATCGGCAAAGAAAAAGTTGCCGTATGACGTATTTATTAATCATCGAGGCATCGATGTGAAGGACACGCTCGCGACCACCATCTACAATACCCTGAATGGCATGGGAATGAGAGTTTTCCTAGATTCAAAAGAGCTTGAATTGGGGGATTTCCTACCTGGAGAAATAGAAGCGGCGATGCTCAGTGCTCGGCTGCATATAGCTGTGTTTTCCCAGAATTACGCAGAATCGCCATGGTGTATGGCCGAGATTTCCTTTATGCTGAAAACTGGCGCCCAAATAGTTCCTGTGTTCTACCATGTTCAGCCCGATGATGTCCGATATGGGAAAGGAATCTATGCTGATGCGTTTTCCAGGCATGAGGAGAAGGGAAGATACAGCACAGAAAAGGTTCAGGAGTGGAAGGATGCACTCCACAGAGTTTCATATTATGTGGGTCACGTCATCAATAACATGGAGTGCGTATCTAACCCAGCAATTATCCTTGTCTTGCACATGATTTCTTAATTTTAGGTAAGAATGTTATTTTAATCTGCGTTTGTTTTGTTTCTGTCTTCTGTAATTACATATGCTTTAGCGACGAGGATAGGCTGATGAAGAATATTATTTCGAAAGTAATTCAAAATCGGCACAAGTCCGTTCTGAAAATAGGTTCCTGACAGATGGCTTCAGGGAGGTTAGACAGCGGGGCAGACAATTGTGGGCCTTTCTTGTAGACTGATATCATTATAATTAGGTTTTCCTTCACGCAAAAGAAAGCAAATATTTTAGTGTCTGCGAGGACAGTACTACAATTTATAAAATTCTGCCTTCATCATTAATTTCTCATTTTTCTTAACATGTGTGGATTTTTTTTTAAAGAATTTATATCTTTTACCATAGATTTTATTTGTATATTATATTCTAAACTTTCATTTAAACAAATCAAAATTTAAAATATGTTTTTGATTAGGTAGACAGGGTTTTTGAAAGGGCCTCGATCTCTTATACAAAGAAGGAGTATGCATTCAACCAAGCATATCAAAACATAGCAATCAGAACTGCGTAGCAGACCAAAACAAGGCCACACAACGTAACTTAAGTGAGAACACAATAAGGGGTTTTAAAAAGGACCCCTAAACTTTTGTGTGAATACAAGGGGCTCCCATAGCCGTCAAATCCAGAACATGTCTAAAAATATGTCGTTTAAGTCTGATGCAAAGAATATAGTAAATTGAAATGAACAAATGAATCACACAAATAGATTGTTTAACTATACAAGAAGTAAAAGAAACTAATATAATTTTTTTATATTGTTCTTATTTAGAATAGGATAATATGTTTGATTGAGTTCAATGAGGAAAGGGCCTGAACCCAACAAAAAATATCGAGCCATACGACTATTCCAAAAGAATTCAAAAATAGTGAATTCAACCAGCAAAAAGACCAACAATTAAACTAACCAAAGTCTAGACCAATGGATTAACGCACTGCAAGAAGAATAGGATAATATGTTGTTATTGAATAGTGGAGATTTAAAAATCTAAGATAGTAATTATATGTTGCTTTCAAGTTCTATTTCAAATTCAATGATGCAATAGAATTTTTTAAGTTTTGTTATGCTTTGGTATTTCTACTGTATGATTAACCCCCGTCTTATGAATAAAAAAATAAATTATTTAATAGTTATAATTGTAAAACAAGTATTATTAAATATTTTTCTATTTAATTTTATATTTACTTTGTAATGATATTTTGATTCTTGTGTATAATCATAAATAATAAACTTTTATATATATTTTTTATGTGCTGGCTATATATTTAAACATGATTTTTTTTTTCATGATCTTTATTTATACATATTCCTTTGCTTATTGATACATTATTCATATAGATTTGATTTATCTATTAATTATCAATGTTGATCTATATATTGATTCTCTAATTATTTCTTATTTGATATCATCCATTCTACTTATCCAATTCTAAGTCAACCCTATAGTGACATAGTCATCTTCATCAATACAAAATTCATTGTCTTAAACTTTAATTTTTAAATTTTTAAATTTAAAAACTTTGGATACTACCCATCGTATGTCTTTCTTACCTAGAAGCAATTATGTACCCATTTCATGTGACCTATTGGCATGTACTTTTGTAAAAACATATGGGGTCAAAATCTTAGCCCTGAGTCACATGATTTTTAGCCCCTAGTTCTTTCCTACTCAAAGGGGCTTAACTTTAAAACTTCTATTTTTATTTTGGAAATTTACTTTGTTGGTGGAGATTTTTTTTTTTCTCCAGCATAAATATTTTTATGAAGGTGGGATTTTTTATTGCGAATTCAACTCGAATCACCAACTTCATGTAAAGTAGAAAATAATATTCAATTTTTAATTAATTTATTGTCAAAAATATTTGATAATCATAGTGTCAAAAAGACTTGTAAGACCAAGAATATTGAAAATGTTTTTTTGTATACGTACCCAAACAAAAGAGCTGTAATAATTAAAAATATAAATAGTTTAGGTCATGTGATTTTTAGAGGCCTTTCTTTTTTAGATCTACAACTTATTTTCATGGTAAAAGCTCTCTAATATAACAGAGATAATCAGAATCATCAGAAAATATGAATGGAAAACCTTTTTAATAGCTTTCTAAGAACAATCATAAGCACATTGCACACATAGTCGAGAAAACTATTTATATGTCATGGATTGTCGTTAATCGAATCCTTCAAAATTAAATTCTGAATTGCATTGTACACGACAACGGACGTTGTCGACAAACCAAGAAAACCCACTTCGTAGCTCTCGCTAATTCTAAAAAGTTGCATGTCTTTCTCCAAAGTTTAATAACCATATAAAGTTGTCTTGTTAAACTACTATGAAAATATTTTTTCAAACTTTCATAATGTGTACGGCCAAGTTTGTTTACATCACAATTGAGTAGATATTATCATGAAAATAAAATTTGAAAAAAAAATCAAAAACTCGGGAATAATATAAAATGTGTAGTTTATTAGTTAAATGTAAATTTTACATATTCTTTTGTAAATAAATATATTTTAGTGTTAATGACTGATTTCTATTATTTTTTACAAATTTTTGAATTTTTATTTGTAATTAAAATCTGAGAAAATATTATATATGATCTACTCTCGTATACTTGTATAAAAATATATTCTTTTATGTTCATTTTTTGACCAAAAAATAAACAAATCTCTTATTTCTTTTTGGAAGAGAAAACTCATAATGAGTTCCACATATGGTCAATGTTGTTGATTTATCATCCTTACATTGCTTGAAAAAATAAGAAATAGTGCAATAAAATAAATCTACTAACCTATTTTTCACTATGAAAAATTACAGAGTTAATATTTTTAAATGTAATTTTAAACTTATTGTCTTCATAGTCAAACAATTGAAGTATATAAATATGTTCATAACATTGAAAATTCCTTCATTGTTTCTCTACAAGATCATTGATTTGAATATGCAAAAGGCTACTCATACAAAGAGTTGCAAATAGGGAAATATTCTCCCACAACTTAGAAGATAGGCTTTTAATACCACTTAAATTCAAGACACTTTAGAAACATAAATATTTCTACATTAACTCAAGTGAGAAACATATGCAGATAATTATTCAAAATATACTATACAAAAGAATAGAAAAAACTCATCATCAAGGTACCTATTGGCGAACAGATTTGTCTTCTTCTTTTTAAATGAAAGTAAATAAAGACTCTATATTCCTAAGACAAATGGTTCATCAACAATTGGGTAAGCATAAGAAATTGCTTCCCTCTGAATTTCTAAGGTTCAGCTTCCTTTTAAGATTTTCAATGAATTATCAACAACAAAGTAAACATATACACTTTTAACCAGAAAGTGCAGAAGGAACTCTCGAATACTCCAAGGTATTGAGGTAATTTAAGAACTAGCAAACTAATAAACCACACTATGAAAGAACTAAGATTTACTAACTATTTCTTAAAACAAAGGAACCTATAAAGTAACTTAAGAAAGACGAACTAGAAAGAAACCCAAAGCAACTGAATATGAATAACATATGCACAGATTTAAATGTATCAACTTCCAAAGCAATTCATACATTCTAGATTTTGATTCAAAGATCTAAACCATACCATGCATTCATATATTCATATAAGATTGGATCAAAGTCTAATCAAAAATCAGTCACAGCTATTTCAGAAAATAAAAGACTACGCTAACTATCTACTGCCAAAAAGAAACTATCTATTTCCTATCAGTATTTTCTAACCCCTTAACTATTCAATGCTCCAGCATTAATAGTTTCAAGTCTGAGAGAGCCTCAAAAAAAACCTGGCCTCTCGGACACCAGAAAAACCATTTAAACCAGTTTACATAACTAAAAATAGAGTTTCTGAACACGTGTCATTTAAAACATAAAACAAGGGAAATGATGTCCCAAAAATTACTAACTCCCATCAAGGCCTTCTGACGTGGCGGTCTGTACGAGCTTCTAGGATCGGAACACGTTCACCAGTTCCTAGGCTGGCTAAAAATGCAAATTCTTCAGGCCCGAAAGCTTCACCCGAGTTGCATTCTTTTCCCACCTCAACTCCCTGATCGTCTCCACCTACTTTGGCAACTGACCTTAGTTCAGCAACAACAGAGACTCCACATTTGCAATCCTGGTGAAATCTTGAACTGTAGGCACTTCATTTTCTTTGAGGGCATTCATGGTATCTGTAAAGACTTTGACCATGGCATTTTCATCCCTGTTACCCTTGTCAATCTACAAAATACTTGAGGGGTTCACTATTTTAATGTCTTTGAGGGCGTCCGCATGCATATCCAACACCTCTTTCTCTATTGCTTTGGCTTGAGAGACTGCAGCTTTGAACATTGTGTTTTTCCATCTGAAGTTCTGCTTCAAGACGAACAGCATACACGGATCTACCAGCTTCATCGGATTCTCAACTAAGAACTTAGTTATGCCATAGGTTTCTATTTCTCAAACCTGTGTGACGATCACTGTGCATTTTTCTTTCTCCATTTCCTAGTTCGGAACCAGGGTTTGAACCTCACTGAGTAATCCTTCTCCATCTAGGCAAGTAGATATGAACTCGTGGATGAAAGCACTTCCTTCAGTGATAACATTATTTATCCAAGACTTCATGACCTCCATTAGAATTCTCCCATGTTGCATCTACTTAACCAACCTTTGGCTTTCAACCGAATTAGGATCAAAATCTTGTGAAGACTGGGCCAGCGGTAGTACTCTGTCATTAGCGAACGAGGAAAGAAATTTAGCCATGGTAGAAACCAGCTATTTCAACTCACATTTTTCCCTCCCATCTTTTTGGGACTGTCCAAGCATATGATCGACTGACAATTTAAATATGTGATCCCTAGAATCCCTATTTAGAACACCAAGTTCCATCTTCATAATTTCAAAGTCCTCAGCCTCTAGTTCCTAAATTCCCTCTTTAGGCTTGAAAGTGGCTATTTCTGCAGTCATCTTTCCAATAGATGGGTCGGTAGATAGCCTAGCATCACTCTTCATTCCTTTTGCTTTGGGGGTCCGAGTAGCATATTTAGTGACAATTTATTTTACAGGAAGTGAACTGGGTTTGTAGCTCTTTCTCTTATTCACTAATTTAGTTAGCCAGGGAGGAACTCAACCAGTCATCATCCGGTTGTTAGGCATTCTGACCAGAGTACTTTCAACCTGAGGTACTTCTGTATTAATGGTAAGAACCTCTTGAACCTTCTCTTGCTGATCCGATGAAAAGGAGATATCTTCATCATTGATCTCAACATCCAGATAATCAAGCCCTAAAGATGCCATTTGAGAATGCCTTTTTGACCTTGTTCTAGGTCTCGATCTTGGTGCGGTAGGATGCCCACCAGGAACCACCTTCTTCTTAGGGGATGTAACTTTACCTACATTTGGAACCATAGGAGATACATTAGATGGGGCATGTTTCACATTTTTTAAGGCTGATCCCAAACTATGTTGTTCAAGAGGGGGGGACTTAGCTCCTTTCTTTCTCTTTTCTGACAACCAGTTTTCCGTGACCTCAAAAATGGTTTAGGCCCTCAACTTTATATCATCTTCTTCTTTCCTATTCCAATCTATATCCAGGGGACTTCTTGCTTCTACATTGCTTGCCTCTGAACCTGTGACTTTGGAATTATTTTCTGCCACGCCCTTAATATCAAAATGCAATTGCAACATTTTGATCTGTGAAATAACAAGCCTGGAATGATCTCATTTCTAGATTGCCTCCTCATCACCGACTCTTCCCATAGGTCCTCAAGGTGTGAACTCGGTGAAGGATAATTACTTAAGCTTAGAACTTGCCTAGCGAAGCCCTTGTTATCAAAGCCCCTTCTTAACTCATAAAACTATCAATGAAAACTCAATAGGTTGCTTCCAATCATCGAAGCGTCCATCATATTGTTATAGGCCAAATTGCCAATTTTAACTAGGAACATAGAAGGCCATTTTTCTTCTGGCGTGGTATTTTTAACAACCACAAACAACTACCTGCAAACTTTTGCCAAAATGAAATAGTCGAAAGTGAACCTTGGGAGCCTGAGAGGTTCATCATCAAAGCCACCAACCCAAATGTAGGTGAAATGTGGGAGCTGCATATATAGACTTCCATAAGTTTGAATCAATTTCTATGCCTCGAATGAAACTCTTTGGTTAGGGACCCCTGCCAGTTGTTGACACAATTTACCCAGGAAAATATTATGAACCTTCCTGTAATTTTCTAAAATTTTATCTTTTCTTAATAATGGACAGTATTCATAAATAAAAAGATCTTATTTCCAAGGAACGTGCCGAATAGAAAACAAAACATGTGTGCACGCTAGGCAATATATCAAATAGGAAGACATAAAGAAATCCTTTTTAATGGCCTGAGCTTGCTTAAGTTGGTCCCTCAGGGTACTAGCAATGATTTTCGCCCAATCAATATGTTGCCCTCCTTCCAAGACTATCTTAATAAAATGAAACATCCACTCCTCATGTAGAAGAACCTATTCTGAACCTTTAATCTAGTGAAGCAACACTATTACATCATGAATAAGAGGTTTCATGTGATCTTTGGTAAGAACTTTAGGTAACCGAGACCCGCCTTTGTAATTGGTTTGAGTCCACTTCCTAGCCACATGACTCCGGTTTTTATCTATGTTCTCTATGTATTGAGCTAGAGATTAGGTGGGAGTAAAACTGACAAGGGATTCCTCCAGGATTTTAAAAATAGCCATAATAGTCTCCCTATTGACTGGCACAAGGGTTTGGCCTTCTGCATTCAAAATGCACTTGGATTTGACATCATATCTGCTAATACATTGTTGTACCAATTTTGGACATACAGTTGATGCTGGAAAAGCTGCAGCTTATAATAATCCACTTGAGAGGAACTCTAGACTATGATCTTCCATTACACGGTTTGTGAGGTCAACTGCTATTTTCTCTACTGATATCTCTAACAGGTCTGTATCGGAGACAATAGGATCTTGACATTGAAAATTCTTGACATTCCCGAAGAAATGCAAACTGGACCTCATCTCTTCCTCAGGAATAAAAACACAAACTTCCCCCCCCCCCCCCCCCCCTCAAATCAATACATCAAACAAAAATAGGAAATAAGGAAAAGCTTTAGGAGCTACCTATTTATGCAAACTTGAAACAAATTATTCTCCCACAGCCGAGACTCCGCTAGAAAATAGCAGGAAAGAAAAACTTACAGAGCTATTTATATTTCGAAAGATTAATGCCCGAAAAAATTGACTTTAATGAGCATAAGTCGAGGACATTAATTCTAAATGATGTGAATAGTAATGACTTAGCAATAGGACGTCCTCAAAATCTGTCATCTTTAATATCATTATTAATCATCCCCCAAGTGATATCTCCTGCTCATGCTAACGATTTCATTAATCGTCACCCAAAACATCATTCGAGATTTGCTTTATTATTCCTGTCAAATCAAACTGCCCTTCTTAAAAACTTAACCATCATTCGTCGGCTTATGCCATGTGTCCCATCAACTATCCTTTCACTTACTACTTTGTCTGTAATCTATCTTTGAACCTCTTCAAACTACTTTGAACCGGAGTTCAAAGTGGTTCGAAGTGGTTCACTGCTCAAAAGAAGTTTAGGTCAGGGCCCACCTGCAGAAAACAATCGTTAGAAAAGAAAACATTCATTGAACTACTTCAAACTGCTTTCAACCAGAGTTCAAAGTGGTTCGAAGTGGTTCAAGTGAGGCATGATTCTTGGAAAAGATTCATCCAAGGAAGACTGAATTTGAACTTGACAAACTTTGAAGGACATAGACACTTGAAGAATTACTGCAGGGAAGAACTTTCAAGGGAACGCGCTAAATGAACTTTAAACAAAATGAGCTAGAAAAGGTCCTAGACACTTCAAAAATGGTGACTCTGACTGTCTCTAACATTGGCTCTAGCTGGGGACTACATATTACTCAATGTGCAGAGAACTCTGAAAACTGGTTTCGCAGAAAAATCTAACAAAGGGAAAGAAAAATAGACCACTACTACACACCAAAAAGGAAAGCAGGGAAAAACTACCTAATATGTACATAGATACTGACTGGGTGCATCATTAAAGCTTGCATAATTTAAGGTCCTGCCCATTGTAGGTAAAAGATAGATTCACACCATCTGGATAAGATAATCTGAAAGCATTTGAACCAAGAGTTTCAAAGATGATAAATGGGCCCTTCCATAAAGATTCAAATTTCCTATGAGATCCTTTGGGCGCCCATCTTTTGTCCCATAGAAGCACTTCATCTCCCTCCATAAAGTTACAGGGCCGAGCCCGCATATCAAAAATCTACTTCACCTTCAGCTGATGCTTTGTGATATGATCCACCAATTCCTCCCTTTCTTCTTCTAGTCTACTCAAATGCATGACTCATTTCTCCAGAGGATCTTTAAAATATTGATCTTCAATGACGGCTTGAAGCTTAGCTGAGCAGAGTTCCAAAGGTAGAGAAACATGTGCTCCTATCCCATATACTAGTTCAAAGAGGGCCATTCCAATTGCTCTTTTCAAAGTGGTTCGATCTGCCCACAAGGCTTCAAATAGTTTCTTATGCCACTCATGGGGATTATCATCCATCAACTTTTTCATGATCGCCACCAAGTTCTTGTTGCTAGATTCGGCTTGACCATTCCCTTGCGGGAAATAATCAGAGGAATGAGCCAGAGAAATGCCATGTTCATAACAAAAAGCTGAGATTTCTTCAGAGGAAAAGTAAGTAGCATTATCTGCTACTATCTTAATTGGTACCCCAAACCTAACAAAAATATAATTCAAGAGGAACTCACACACCACCTGAGAGTTCACTTTCTTAGTGGGGACAGCTTCCACCCACTTGGTAAAATAATCAGTGGCTGTGAGAATATAAACATGTCCGGCACTGGATGGTCAGTTCAGAGGTCCAACGAAGTCTATCCCCCATTGCTTGAAGGGCTCATCAACAATTACAGGTTTAAAAGGCAAAGTGGCAAGATGAGGTCTCCCAGTGAAGAGCTGACATTTTTCATAGTTTTGAACATGCTGGTATGCATCTTTGAACATGTCAGGCCAGTAAAAATGATTCTCAAGAATCTTGAATGCAGTCACGGTTGATGAGTAGTGGCCTCCACAAGCTTCATCATGAAATACTTTCAAAAGTTCTTTCTATTGCTCAACATACACGCATCTTAAGAAGATTCCATCTATGCCTCTTTTATATAATGTCCCCTGGGATATCACATATTTACTCACTTTCAATTTCAAGTTACGCCTCTCCTTAGGATTTAAATGGTTAGGGCACTCACCATAAGTGAGGAAATAAGTCACGTCCAAAAACTAGGGATTAGTTAAACTGACAAGCAATGCCATGGGCACTTCATCAATTTTCTCGAACGGCTTACCATTCTCTGCTATCAGCTTGCACAGACCTTTCCCCCTTACTAGATTGGTCAGTTTAATCATCAGATCATACTCCTAAATTTTTCTATCCAAACTGCTTTGTTATTCATACCAATCTCTTTCTGAGTCAAAATACTTTTCACCGCAGTATTAGGCATGAAAACTGTACAATGAGAATGCAATATATAATACCTGAACTATTTTACTGCTTTTACTATGGTGAAGGCATGTTTTTCCATCTAGGAGTATTTGAGCTCATGCCTTTTTAAAGGTGTGCTCATAAAGGCTATGGCTGCCTCTTGTCCTTTCTCATCTTTTTGTGTTAATATACCCAATAGAGTATGCTCGGAAGCATAACAATAGATGATAAAATCCCTTTTGAAATTGGGACTCTTTAGCACAGGTGCCTGAGATATTGCATCTTTAATATTATTGAAGGCTTTGCACCCATTATCATTCCACTTAAAAGGAATCTTCTCACTCATCATATCAATCATATGCTTAGTAATTTCTGAGAACTCAGGGATGAATGCATGCAGGAAATTCACCTGGCTGAAGAATGACTTCAATCCACTTCTACTTAATGGCAGGCTGAGCTGTTGAATCACCTTAACCCTTTTGGGGTCAATCTGAACACCATCCTTTGAAACGATATGACCTAGTAGCTTTCCTTCCTCCACAAAGAACATTGATTTCTTGGGGTTCAAGGAGATGTTGTGACTTCTACACCTCGAGAGCATTGTTTCAAGATCTTTTAGATGTTGACTCCTCTTCTTCGAAAAGATAGTGAGATCATCTAAGTACACCACTATGATTTTGTTATGGAGATCCTCGAAAGAGGAATTCATTGCCCTCTGGAAAGTGGCACCCGCATTAATCAACCCAAATGGCATATGACTATAGGCATAAGTTCCCCATGGAGTGATGAAAGCCATTTTGTGCTGGTCATTCTCTGCCACACTAATTTGATTGTATCTGGAATAGCCATCTAGCATAGACATGACTTCAGATCCTGAAACAGCTTGAAGAACATGCTCCATCACAGGTAGGGCATAGTTATCTTTTAGACTTGCTTGGTTCAAGTTACGAAAATCTACACAAATCCTAATTTCACTATTTTTCTTTCTTACAGGAACTATGTTGGCAATCCAAGTTGAATGGTGGATGGGATAGATAATCCTAGCCTATAGCATTTTTTCCACCTCTCTTAAAATGGCTTCTGACACTTTAGGATTGTAGTTCCTTATTTTTTGGCGAAATGGGGTGACACCAGGCTTTAAAGGAATTCGATGTTCAAAAAGACCTCTAAAATTCTTCAGGTCCTCATACCCCCCGGCGAAGACATCCCTGAATTTTGTAAGTAACTTTATCAGGTTTTCTTTTTTAGTTGAAGTACACGTTTGACCAATTGAAATCCATTTTGGATCCTCTTCCTCTCCTATATCAATTTTGTCATATTCTTTGGCATTATGCACATGGGATATCTTCTCTTTAACCGTACTACCATCTTTTCTCCTGAACAAATTTTCTAGAGATACAAGACCCTTGGGGATTTTATTACCTTTTAGTTGAATCACCCCATCACTACCTGCAACATCTTCATAAACTTCTTTGCAATCACTATTTGATCCTTCAAAATATACATCAGAAAAACCTACAGCACATTCTAGAAAATCTCTAAGCTAAGAGTCATTATCAAAGACTTGCCAAAACTCCACATGATCAGGCACCTTCAGCTTGTAAATCATCTCAATCTGATACTTCTGGGTTTTAAAATCAGGATGTGGCAACAATAATTAAGCGGATACTGCTAGGGCATCTGCTCTAGTGTTCATATTTCTTGGTATGAATTTTATAGAGAAGGCATCAAAGAAATCCATCTCATCCCATACCAAATTTTTGTAGTGCTTTAACCTCTCATTCTTGACAGAGAATTGTCCTTTCACCTGCTTCACAATTAACTCAACATCACCTTTTACAACCAATTTCTTAACTCCCCTTAGTTTTGCCTCTTCCAATCCCAGTAGCAAGGCTTCGTACTCTGCAGTATTGTTAGTATTTTTGAAATCTAACTTGAAAGAAAGAGTAATACATTCTTTATTAGGAGGAAAAAGAACTACCCCCATGCCTAAACCTGAATTGGAACAACTACCGTCGAACTCCATCTTCCATATATCTTCTTCTTTTTGAGAAGTTTCATCATTTTCTTCAAGATCGGCCAAAATAACATAGTTACCAAAATGACACACCTCATACAGGATTTGAGCTTTTGGGTTGTCCGAAGGCACCACAGTATATTTATTTTTAGGGTTGGGTTCAAGTTTCACTTTCTTCTTACCAACTAGGATCATGGCCTCTAACGAGTTCATCTTAATGTCTCCTCCTAAATCTTTGCAAAAAGTTCTACTAAGCAGCATATCATAGCTGGTTGGGATATCTACTACCAGGATAGTCAATTTTAGACATTTATCAGGGTATGCGGCTAGAACAGCTTGGGCATCTTTGACCTGACCCATTAACGGCACTTGTTTCCCATCGATAGAATAACAATGGCCATAGGTTTTAGTCAAGGTGAGACTAAGGGCTCTTGCAACCGGGGTAGGCATGATGTTATCTAATGCACCAAAGTCAATAATGCAATTACTAAGTTTTTGACCATCTAGCAGTAAAGAGATATAGAAGGGATTAGGCTTTCTTTCCTCTGTTTCACTTTCAATTGTATTAACAAAGGGATAGTCTTCTGGTGTCTATGGGGTATCTTGGGGTTTAAAGACCAAAGGTTCTTCAACTGTGGTTGTCTCACCTATGAGCGGCTTATCTAATTGGGAACCTGAACTTGACTCTCCCTTAACATATTTTACCAATTTATCCAGCTCTTTAGGATTCATTTTGAGGTATTCTGCAGGGGAAATAGAGATCATGGAGGTTTTACAGAATTCAACAAAGTCAAAGGGAGAGGAAGGAACTAGACTACCTCTTGGTAATATCTTCACTTCAAGACCCTTTGGGCACGCAGAAGCTTCTCCATTTCCAGCTTCTTTGTGTTTAGCATCAGTGTTAGCAGCAATTGAACTAGGGATAAACTTTGGCATTCTCTGATTTCTTGTCAAGATCGCACAAGCGGGATCTTGCAAGGTTGCCAAAACACTTCTGTTGGAAATATAGATGGAGTAACTGAGAGGGGGGGTGAATTAGTTAACCACAAAAATATTACCACAGATCCCTTAGATGTCTTAATAAATCATTTGCTACTATTACTCGGTAAACATACAGAGAAATGTTGAAACTCGATTATTGCAATGAGTATTAATTATAACTGTTCTTAAGTATTCATCAGTGATTAACATGCATGAATAAAGAAAATAACATGAACACAAGAGACACCAGATTTAACGTGGAAACCCAATATGGGAAAAACCACCAATGTAACTAGTTATTATTTTTCACTCTTCTGAAGTGAGCCCTGTTAGGAGCCAACCCGATTAAAGGTTACAAAACACACTGTTAGGTGTGACCTTGTTAGAGGATTTAATCACCCTGTTAGGAGTGGCCTTGTAAGAGGTCTTTGAAAACAATTCAATAGAACTGTCACCTTGTTAGAGGATTTACAAAATGGTTGTTAAACCAACTCTGTTAAGAGATTTTGAAATCACTACTACAATGGTAAGAAAGTAACAATGAAGTGACCTGAATAATGATGCAACTAAATTGCTGATTACAGATCTCTGTTCTACTTTACTAGATCCTTCCTGATCAAATATATCTCTGCTGCTCCTCAAGGATATCTAATCATCCTTCAAAATTCGCTCACACTTTCCTTCTTTTCCACTTGCACACTTTTAATTCACAACTTGACCTTCTATATATACCATTCAGATTGTCAAGTCGGCACTAATAATCATTACAAACATTACTAATCATTATAAGAGTCGGCTAGAATAAACAAACTTTATTTCTCAAATTAACAAAATCCTTTACTAGGCCGACCTTGCTCGGTAAACACTAATTCGAAAAGATTTCCTTTGGAGACCGAGAGAACTCGGTAAGCACTATGAATTCTGCAACATCCTTTGGAGACCGAGTGAACTCGATAAACACTAACTTTCCTTTGATAATCATGGAAGCTCAGTTAACACTATTTTCTACCATACTTTCCTTTGACGCCTGAAAGATCTCGATAGACACTGAAAACCGCTTGCTGACCGACTGAGCTCGGTAAACACTAGGAACTGCTTTGCTGACCGACTGAGCTTGATAATTGATATGACATTTGTGTGACATCAAAGACAACACACAATTAATCCAACAATCTCCTTCAAACAATTGTATCCAACAATCTCCCTCTTTGGCATTGATGGCAACACAACATGTCATAGCACAATGAAATTTCACAGAAAACATAGAGTAAGGAACATATCCTTAGCTTCATTCTGATTCTCATCTATGAGAACTCCCTTTGTTAGCAAACTTCTCTTTCTGACTGAAAAACCCTCCCTCTTAGAAATCTTAAGAAATTTCTTGAAATATGACAGCAAACTCTCCCTCTTTGACAACACATGCCAAAGACAACACATACCAAGTGAATAGCAATGTACCTTGAGTACTGATTCATATGCAATGATTCTTTGACTAAGCTGCATCAACTGACTGATCTTCAATATGCTCTGATTGATGCATCACTAAAACTTTATTTAGTGAGCCTCGAATAGGGGAATGACCCCTAACTTACCTCTTAGATACAATAATGCATTCTTAGGTAGTGGCTTGGTGAATATATCTGCAATATCTTCTTTTGTATGAATATATTCGAATCTGATATCCTTGTCCTGCACTAATTCTCTGACAATGTGATATTTTATAGCAATGTGTTTTTCAATCATTAGAGTCCTTGCACAATCCATGATAGATCTGTTCCTCCTTTCAGCTATTCCATTCTGCTCAGGAGTTCTTGGGGCTGATACCTGTCTTTTGATTCCTCTTTCAATGCAAAAATTATTGAATTCATGGGAGATGAATTCACCACCTCTGTCTGATCTTAAGCACTTCATTCTTTTCCCTATTTCCTTTTTAACTCTTGCCAAATACCATTTGAATTTCTCAAATGCTTCTGATTTTTCTCTTAGATACATAACAGTCATCATTCTAGAGTAGTCATCAACAAAGAGAATAAAGAATTTTTCTCCAGTATAGCTCTCAATTCCAATAGGTCCACATAAATCAGTATGCACAATTTCCAAAATATCTTCAGACTGATAGTTTTTACTTTTAAAGCTAGTCTTTCCCATTTTTTCAATTTGACAATTCTTGCATAGACCAACATCAGGTTTCTTCAAAGTAGGAATGCCTCTTACTTTCTTGAATTTGCTTATTTTCACCATGTTATCAAAATTTACATGACATAACCTTTTGTTCCATAACCAACTTTCTTAAATTTGAGCAATAAAACATGATCATTCACCAAGATCAAGATAAAACAGGTTACCTTTGGTTTGTTTGCCTGGTCCAATCAGTTTTCCCTTGTCATCCAGTAGTCTTGCTTTGCCATTCATGAATTCAACTTTGAATCCAATGTTGATTAGCTGTGCTACACTTAGAAGATTATGCTTTAGTCCTTCAACCCAATATGCATTATCACATATAAGTTCTTTGGTTAATGAGATTCATCATCTTCCTTTTATGCAACAAGGTTCATTGTTTCCAAACCTTACATTACCACCATCATAGTCTTCAAGGTGTTCAAACTTTGTTCTGTCACCAGTCATATGATGTGAACATCCACTGTCTATGATCCATGTATCATTTTTGCTTATATGAGAGATAAGTGCCATCTCATCTTCATCATCATCAGATTCATCTTTTATAGCAATGAAGATAATTTCTTCTTCACTATCATCAGAATCCTTAGCCAAAAAACATGTTTTCTTACCTTTATCCTTGAATGATTTGAAATTCTTCTTGCCATTGTACTTGTGACCTTTCTTCTCATCCTTGCTTTGCTTGTTTGGGTACCTAGCTGCAATATGACCAATTTCTTCACATGAAAAATAGATTAAGGGAGTTTTACCTTTGTATTTACCTCTGCCTCTAGTATATTTCTTTGCAAGTAATGCTTCAATAACTTCAAGATCACTATTAGAACTTTCCTTTGATTCTTCTTCACTCTCTGACTGGGTGTCCTTTATTTTCTTGCCCTTCTTAAGTGAAAGTTTGGCCTCAAATGTTGATTCAATATTTTTGGAAGTTGGAACATAGTTGTCATAGTTATCCAATTCAAAAGCTGTCAATCTTCCCACTAAGGCATCCAAAGTTATATTGTAATTTTGTTCACATCTTCTTTCTTAAATAGTAGATACTCTTATTGCATAGATAGGAAGTAATGTTCTAAGAACCTTGCTTATAACTGTTTCATCATCAATTGTTCTTCCAAAAACTCTGATTGCACTAACACTTACCTTGATCCTTTCAACATATTTTGCAATGTTTTCATCTTCTCTCATTTTCATCTGATCAAACTATCCTCTTAAGATTTCTTCTTTGGCTCTCTTCACATTTTCATCACCACCATAAATTTTCTTTAGCTTGGTCCACATTGCATAAGCAGTTGTGCAGTCTTTGATCTCATCAAATTCTTCATAGCTGAGAGCTGATGCAATGTCTATCATCATGGTGTTATGGTTTTTTTTTCTCTGCAATGTCTTCAACAGTTAATGTGCCAGTAGGAGCTGTATATTCTTGATCAAGATATTTGCATCATGAATCACCAATGGAAGCTAGATGAAGTCTCATGAGATCTTGCCATGCTGAAAAGTTATCTCTATTAAGCCTTGTAATTTCTCTCTTGTAAGACATCCTGATCTTTAGCTTAGGTCCTTGAAACCCTTCCTGCAAGCACCAAAATCTCTAATACCAATTGTTGGAAATATAGATGGAGTAACTGAGAGGGGGGGGTGAATCAGTTAACCACAAAAATATTACCACAGATCCCTTATATGTCTTAATAAATCATTTGCTGCTGTTACTCGGTAAACATACAGAGAAATGTTGAAACTTGGTTATTGCAATGAGTATTAATTATAACTGTTCTTAAGTATTCATCAGTGATTAACATGCATGCATAAAGAAAATAACATGAACACAAGAGAAACTAGATTTAACATGGAAACTCAATATGGGAAAAACCACCAATGTAACTAGTTACTATTTTTCACTCTTCTGAAGTGAGCCCTATTAGGAGCCAACCCGATTAAAGGTTACAAAACACACTGTTAGGTGTGACCTTGTTAGAGGATTTAATCACCCTATTAAGAATGGCCTTGTAAGAGGTCTTTGAAAACAATTCAATAGAACTGTCACCTTGTTAAAAGATTTACAAAATGGCTGTTAAACCAACTCTGTTAAGTGATTTTGAAATCATAGCTACAATGGTAAGAAAGTAACAATGAAGTGACCTGAATAATGATGCAACTAAATTGCTGATTATAGATCTCTATTCTGCTTCACTAGATCCTTCTTGATCAAATATATCTCTATTTCTCCTCAAGGATATCTAATCATCCTTCAAAATTTGCTCACACTTTCCTTCTTTTCCACTTGCACACTTTTAATTCACAACTTGACCTTCTATATATATCATTCGAATTATCCATTCAGATTGTCAAGTCAGCACTAATAATCATTACAAACATTACTAATCATTACAATAATCAGCTGGAATAAACAAACTTTATTTCTCAAATTAACAAAATCCTTTACTAGGCCGACCTTGCTCGGTAAACACTAATCCGAAAAGATTTCCTTTGGAGACCGAGAGAACTCGGTAAGCACTATGAATTCTGCAACATCCTTTGGAGACCGAGTGAACTCGGTAAACACTAAATTTCCTTTGATAACCATGGAAGCTCGGTTAACACTATTTTATACCATACTTTCCTTTGACACCCGAAAGATCTCGATAAACACTGAAAATTGCCTGCTGACCGACTGAGCTTGGTAAACACTGGGAACTACTTTGCTGACCGAATGAGCTTGATAATTGATATGACATTTGTGTGACATCAAAGACAACACATAATTAATCCAACAATCTCCTTCAGGCAATTGTATCCAACAACTTCCACCCCTGTCAAAGCCCGGCTAATACTCCAGATAAAAAGAACTAGTTAAACCAATATCAAGTGAGTCTTTCTCTTCCCGCACCTCTTCTATACCAATGGTATCCCTTGTGGCATTGATTTGGAGACACCTTCACCAATCAGGACAAGACTCTCCATCATGATTTGTTGTGAGATGGAAAGAACACATTGTTTCTCTTGGTGCGGGTTCAATCTACAATCTTGGTTGTGAACTTGGCAAGAAAGGAGTTTTTCCTGAAGGTTGGTTATACTATCTTCGGCTAACATCTTGGTAAGGGGAATGATATGGAGAACCTACCTTATTCTACTACCTCTTGAGCATAGCCATATCATTCATTAACCTCTGCATCATAGGATCTGTTGTTGTAGAAGATGAAGTACTTCCTGAAGCTTGAACTTCTCTCTTCCACTTTCCAGCCATTATGAAAGTATCTTCTAGCTAAATAGCTTGCATCTGAGCAGCAGAAAAGTCAACCACACCATCTTTTAATAGGTGAAAGCTTATGTCAGGCAAGACAGCATTTAAGAAGAAAATCTTCTTATTTTCATCACTTGGTGCAGAATTTGCTAGTATCCTTTGCAAGATTCTATTAAATTTGGCCATAAACTCCCGCATCGGCTCATGTATCTCTTTCTTCATTTGACTGAGCTATTGCAATAGAGAAAATTCATTATCAGGAGTTTTGAATCTTGCTTCAAAAGTAGTCTTCATGTGAATCCAATTTCTAATTGGGCCATTGGGTAAATGACTGAACCAGTCAGCTGCAGTGTCAACCAAGGTTTTGACAAAGAGTCTGACTGCCACTTCTTCAGTAGGAATGCTTATAATACCACAAGAAATGTGAAATACACTTAGATGGTCATCAGAGGTTACTTTCCCATCTCCACTAAACTTGGGCAAATTTTGGTTAGCACCTTTAGGCAAGTCTGTAGGTTGATTAACTCCTAAGTTCAATGGACCAATATTCTGATCCCAGGGTTGATTGGCAGCCATGTTAGGTAATTGGAAATTCAAAGGCTAGATATTAAGGATAGTAGGTACAATAGTACCTGGCATTATAATGGCTTGAAAAAGGGGTGGAACAAATGGCCTAGGTGGAGGTGAAGAAGGTCTGCTAAATGTTCAGGTTTCCTTCTTCTTTCGGGTATTAAGATCAGGTTCAAAACTAAGATTTCTCAAAGCTTCAAAGTCTTCATCAACCAATCCCCTACTTCTATCACCTCTGGTGTATCTCTTCTCTGCCAGCTTCAATGTTGGGAATGACCTTAATTTCTGGCTGGGGCTTGCACAAGTCTATTTACTATAACTGCTTCACAAGCAACTGGTATACCCCTCAGTCGCTCAGCTATTTCTGCTTCCTTCTCAAGCACCTCTCGAACTTGATGAAACTATTGGTTACTGCATCTAAATCTCCACACTCCTTCAACAAGGCTTGATATTATGTCTTCTTGTGTGTCTCTGAATTCTAGATTTGGTTGTAGCATAGGAAACACATCATTGTGTGGCAACACCATTTTGTAGCATTGTAATAAATGGAGAACCTAGTGTTTTATACTGGACTCTCCCCAGTAGAGTTGCCAAAAATCTGTTCGCGAATAGATTTGTCTTCTTCTTTTTAAATGAAAGTAAATAAAGACTCTATATTCCTAAGACAAATGGTTCATCAACAATTAGGTAAGCATAAGAAATTGCTTCCCTCTAAATTTCTAAGGTTCAGCTTCCTTTTAAGATTTTCAATGAATTATCAACAACAAAGTAAACATATACAATTTTAACCAGAAAGTGCAGAAGGAAATCTTGAATACTCCTAGGTATTGAGGTAATTTAAGAACTAGCAAACTAATAAATCGCACTACGAAAGAACTAATATTTACTAACTATTTCTTAAAACAAAGGAACCTATAAAGTAACTTAAGAAAGATGAACTAGAAAGAAACCCAAAGCGACTGAATATGAATAACATATGCATAGATTTAAATGTATCAACTTCCAAAGCAATTCATACATTCTAGATTTTGATTCAAAGATCTAAACCACACCATGCATTCATATATTCATATAAGATTGGATCAAAGTCTAATCAAAAATCAATCACAGCTGTTTCAGAAAATAAAAGACTATGCTAACTATCTACTGCCAAAAAGAAACTATCTATTTCCTATCTATATTTTCTAACCCCTTAACTATTCAATACTCCAGCATTAATAGTTTCAAGTCTAAGAGAGCCTCCAGAAAAACCCAGCCTCTCGGGCACCAGAAAAATTATTTAAACCAGTTTACATAACTAAAAATAGATTTTTCAAACACGTGTCATTTAAAACATAAAATAAGGGAAATGCTGTCCCAAAAATTACTAACTCCCATCGAGGCCTTCTAACATGGTAGTCTGTATGAGCTTCTAGGATCGGAACACATTCACCAATTCCTAGGCTGGCTGAAAATGCAAATTCTTCAGGCCTGAAAGCTTCACTCGAGTCACATTCTTTTCCCACCTCAACTCACTGATCCTCTCTGCCTGCTTTGGAAATTGACCTTAGTTTAGTAGCAACATAGACTCCACATTTGCAATCCTGGTGAAATCTTGAACTGTAGGTGCTTCATTTTCTTTGAGGGCATTCATGGTATCTGTAAAGACTTTCACCATGGCATCTGCATCCCTGTTACCCTCGTCAATCTACAAAATACTTGAGGAGTTCACTATTTTAATGTCTTTGAGGATGTCTGCATGCATATCCAACACCTCTTTCTCTATTGCTTTGGCTTGAGAGACTGCAGCTTTGAACATTGTATTTTTCCATGTAAAGTTTTGCTTCAAGATGAACAGCATACACGGATCTACCAGCTTCATCAGATTCTCAACTAAGAACTTAGTTACGCCATAGGTTTCTATTTCTTGAACCTATGTGATGATCACTGCACATTTTTCTTCTTCCATTTCCCAGTTCAAAACTAGGGTTTGAACCTCATTGAGTAATCCTTCTCCATCTAGGCAAGTAGATATGAACTCACAGATGAAAGAACTTCCTACAGTGATAACATTGTTTATCCAAGATTTCATGACCTCCATCAAAATTATCCCATGTTGCATCTTCTTAACCAACCTTTGGCTTTCAAATGAATTAGGATCAAAATCTTGTGAAGACTGGGCCAGTGGCAGTACTCCGTCATCAGTGAGCGAGGAAAGAAATTCAGCCATGGTAGAAACCAATTGGTTCAACTCATGTTTTTCCCTCCCATCTTTTTGGGACTGTCCAAGCATATGATCAATTGAGAATTTAAATATGTGATTCCTAGAATCCCTGTTTAGAACACCAAGTTCCATCTTCATAATTTCAAAGTCCTCAGCCTCTGGTTCCTAAATTCCCTCTTTAGGCCTAAAAGTGGCTATTTCTGCAGTCACCTTTCCAGTAGATGGGTCGGTAGATAGCCTAGCATCACTCTTCATTCCTTTTGCTTTGGGGGTCTGGGTAGCATATTAAGTGACAATTTATTTTACAGGAAGTGAAATGGGTTTGTAGCTCTTTCTCTTATTCACTGATTTAGTTAGCCAAGGAGGAACTCAACCAGTCATCATCTGGTTGTCAGGCATTCTGACTGAAGTACTTTCAACCTGAGGTACTTCTGTATTAATGGTAAGAACCTCTTGAACCTTCTCTTGCTAATCTAATGAAAAGGAGATATCTTCATCATTGATCTCAACATCCAGATAATCAAGCCCTAAAAATGCCATTTGAGAATGCCTTTCTGACCTTGTTCTAGGTCTCGATCTTGGTGCAGTAGGATGCTCGTCGGGAACTTCCTTCTTCTTAGGGGACGTAACTTTACCTGCATTTGGAACCATAGGAGGTACATTAGATGGGGCATGTTTCACATTTTTTAAGGCTGGTCCTGAACTATGTTGTTCAAGAGGGGGGGACTTAGCTCCTTTCTTTCTCTTTTCTGACAACCAGTTTTCTGTGACCTCGAAAATGGTTCGGGCCCTCAACTTTATATCATCTTCTTCTTTCCTGTTCCAATCTATATCCGGGGGACTTCTTTCTTCTACATTGCTTGCCTCTGAACCTATGACTTCAGAATTATTTTCTTCCATGCCCTTAATATCAAAATGCAATTGCAACATTTTGATCTGTCAAATAACAAGCCTGGAATGATCTCATTTCCAGATTGCCTCCTCATCACCGAGATCTGCCCATACGTCCTCGAGGTGTGAACTGGGTGAAGGATAATTACTTAAGCTTAGAACTTGCCTAGTGAAGCCCTTGTTATCAAAGCCCCTTCTTAACTCATAAAATTGTAAATGAAAACTCAACAGGTTGCTTCCAATCACTGAAGCGTCCATCATATTGTTATAGGCCAAATTGCCAATTTTAACTGGGAACATAGAAGGCCATTTTTCTTCTGGCATGGTATTTTTGACAACCACAAACAACTACCTGCAAACTTTTGCCAAAATGAAACAGTCGAAAGTGAACCTTGGGAGCCTGAGAGGTTCATCATCAAAGCCACCAACCCGGATGAAGGTGAAACATGGGAACTGCATATATAGACTTCCATAAGTTTGAATCAATTTCTTTGCCTCCAATGAAACTCTTTGGTTAGGGACCCCTGCTAGTTGTTAACACAATTTACCCAGGAAAACATTATGAACCTTCCTGTAATTTTCTAAAATTTTATCTTTTCTTAATAATGGACAGTATTCATAAATAAAAAGATCTTCATTCCAAGGAATGTGTCGAATAGCAAACAAATCATGTGTGCATGCTAGGTAGTATATCAAATAGGAAGACATAAAGAAATCCTTTTTAATGGCCTGAACTTGCTTAAGTTGGTCCCTCAGGGTACTAGCAATGATTTTTGCCCAATCAATATGTTGCCCTCCTTCCAAGACTATCTCAATAAAATGAAACATCCACTCATACAAAAGAACCTATTCTGAACCTTTAATTCAGTGAAGAAACACCATTACATCATGAATAAGAGGTTTCATGTGATCTTTGGTAAGAACTTTAGGTAACCGAGACCTGCCTTTGTAATTGGTTTGAGTCCACTTCCTAGCCACATGACTCTGGTTTTTATCTACGTTCTCTCTATATTTAGCTAGAGATTAGGTGGAAGTAAAACTAACAAGGGATTCCTCTGGGATTTTAGAAACAGCCATAATAGTCTCCCTATTGACTTGCACAAGGGTTTGGCCTTCTGCATTCAAAATGCACTTGGATTTGACATCATATCTATTAATACATTATTGAACCAATTTTGGACATACAGTTGATGCTAGAAAAGTCGTGGCTTCTAATAATCCACTCGACAGGAACTCTAGACTATGATCTTGCGTTGCACAGTTTGTGAGGTCAACTGCTATTTTCTCTACTGATATCCCTAACAGGTCTATATCTGAGACAATAGGATCTTGACATTGCAAATTCTTGACATTCTCGAAGAAATGCAAACTGGACCTCATCTCTTCCTCAGGAATAAAAACACAAACTTCCCCCCCCCCCTCAAATCAATACATCAAATAGCAACAGGAAATAAGTAAAAGCTTTAGGAGCTACTTGTTTACGCAGACTTGAAACAAATTCTTCTCCCACAGCTGAGACTCCGCAAGAAAATAGCACGAAAGAAAAAGTTACAGAGCTGTTTATATTTCGAAAGATTAATGCCCGGAAAAATTAACTTTAATGAGCATAAGTCAAGGACATTAATTCCAAATGATGTGAATAGTAATGACTCAACAATAGGACGTCCTCAAAATCCACCATCTTTAATATCATTATTAATCATCCCCCAAGTGATATCTCCCTCTCGTGCTAACAATTTCATTAATCGTCACCCAAAACTTCATCCGAGATTTTCTTTATTATTCCTGTCAAATCAAACTGCCCTTCTTAAAAACTTAACCATCATTGCATCGTTAGTTTATGCCATGTGTCCCATCAACTATCCTTTCACTTACTACTTTGCCCGTAATCTATCTTCAAACCTCTTCAAACTATTTGAACTGGAGTTCAAAGTGGTTTGAAGTGGTTCACCGCTCAAATGAAGTTTAGGTCGGGGCCCACCTACAGAAAACAATCATTAGAAAAGAAAACATTCATTGAACTACTTTGAACGGCTTTGAACCGGAGTTCAAATTGGTTCGAAGTGGTTCAGGTGAGGCATGAGTCTTGGAAAAGATTCATCCAAGGAAGACTGAATTTGAACTTGACAAACTTTGAAGGACATAGATGCTTGAAGAATTACTACAAGGAAGAACTTTCAAGGGAACGCGCTAAATGAACTTCAAACAAAATGAACTAGAAAAGGTCCTAGACACTTCAACAATGGTGACTCTGACTATCTCTAACAGTACCATAAGGTATGTTGTAAGAAAACCTCTTGAGGTAAAATGTAGCCTTTGAAATTATCCATGCTCATTTTATCATTCATTACAATACACTTATAATATTTCCATGAATAGTTGTGCACATTTAAGCTATTCTAAATATCCAAAAATAATGGGCAACTATGCTACCACACATCTCATGCCATGCTTCACATTTGGAGTCTTTGGGAGAGGATGATACATATCACAATCAATCCAACAACTAAATTGACAACTTTTATGGATTCAATCACGTTAAACCATTAAGTTGTATTCCCTAAAACTTATTTCTAAAAAAGCATGAAAACAAAAAAAAATGGTGACCCCAACATTTATACTCTAGTAATAATTTTCCTGACAATATTTAATAATTTTTAATGTGTAACCCACACATTAAGTATCTAAGCAATGTTACAATTGAAATTTATAGTTTTTGATTAAGTAAAATAGGTTTTACAGGGTACCTGTAACCCAGAACAAAGTAATTTTAAAAAGATAAGCATGAAAACATAACAGAGTTTAATGTTTCAGAAAACCAGGGAATGGGCCATGATAGGGCCAAGCAAGAAAAGACAAAGAAACAATCAAAATAGGTCAAAAAAGAAAGGCACTAGAGCTAGTTAAGCCAAGCTCCTGAACATGACAGTCGTATTGCTTTCGAGGGCCTCCATCAGGTCAACAGTATCTTTCACATTTTGAACTTGGGATCCTTGGGGATCGATTTTCTCCCTATTTTTCCTGATTATTGCCCTGGTTCTTTTTCCTGGTCCTTCAGTGGACTCCTTCTCATCCTCCCCAATCCTCTGATCAGCCGTGGTTTCCATTTTTTCTTCTATTTTTTTGATTAATAGCTTCAAGTTCTCATTGGACGTTTTGAGGATATTGAATTTTTGCTCAGCTATTCTCTTTAGGGTATTTTCTAGGCTTATCATTTTGGATTCCAGGTGTTGGACCCTATTTTCCAGGCTTCTCTTTCTCTTTGTGGTGTGTTACTTGTTGTCCGAGCTCTAAATTTTTTCTTTGAGGTCCTCAATTTCATGGTAGAGTCATTTGAAAGATCTAAACTGATCCAGCATGATGTTCTTGGTGTTATTGAGGAAGTCCATATCCATTTCCCTGGTTTTATCACTTAGAACCACCAGTGCTTGATCAATCAACTCTTCCTTGTGGACTTTTCCTTCATTGTCCTCCAGAATCTGTGGGTAAACAGCCTCCCTAATTATTCAGATACCCTTTTTAGAAAACTTTTGGGATCTGCGAACATAATATCTGTTGGAGCAACGCAGGTCAAGGTCAACATAAAGGGGTCAAGGTCGACCTTTATTTGGGTCAAGGTCAACCTAGTTCAAAAAAGAAAAAGATTTTTGGGTTTTCTCCATCTTTGTGTTTCCGTTCCAGATCCAATTGCAGAATTTCCAGAAACTCGGTACAGACACCAGAAAACAACAATTTCCAGATCTGCAATACTTTGAGGTTAGTATTTGTCTTCAATTCATTTCAATTAAGATTTTAGCACTCTCTTCCAAAAACATGAATGTAAGGTTTTCCTCTTTCTTCAATATTACTAATCGATTGATTCATTTATGCATTGACCATTTTCTTGTGGTTAATCAATTTGGATATTTCCTTTGGGAATTTGGAATTAATAAAAGAATATTACCTTCCCCAACTCCTCGATACATAAATAATCCAAACATCCAAATTTATATCTTACAAACATCTATAAAAGATTCTTCAAATTTCAAATTCCTATGGTATATCTGATATAGTTTCATCAATAAACCATATTACACTTATCGATATTATTAAATCATCAACATATAGTTAAATCAAAACAAATTTCCCTTGGTCATAGTCTTTTGAAAAATTTATTGCGCTCTTGGTATTGTTAAATAATCTTTGGTAATTCTAGTACTTACCTATTTCTGCATACCATGATTTTACTATATGTTTAAGACCTTAGAATTCTTTCTTCAACTTTTATACTAGATATTACTTTAATTTATGTTAGTTCATTATCATCATTAGGATCATCAAGAGTATCTTCTTCATCAAGATTAATTGAAATAGAATCTAAGATATGAATAGAATCATCATAATCATTCATCTTAACATCATTATTAACATTAACTTCTTCCAACACATTAGGCATAGGCTGGTCAAAATAAGGTAAAGAACTTTGAAGAACAAAGGCACGGGCTTTAGCTTGAGCTTGATGCTTCTTACGACATTCATTGGCAGATCGGTTACATTTTGTCTTGTTTGAAATATGTTGAGAAATAGGAGGAACAACCACTAATTCCTTCATAGGTTCTATAGGAGGATTAGACTAAAAAGCAACACTAGGAGCTTGATTAACAAAACTAGAAGCCATGGATAAAGGAGGTATGGAAGGCATAGGAAAAAGACCATGGTTAAGATCCATCTTGCACATGCTTAACTCAACAATCTTGTGGTGCTTATAAGCTTGATATGAGAAAAAAAGGTTATCAAGTCGAGAAGGACATGAATTAGGTAATGAAGGCCAAAATAAGTCAAGGGTATCACAATCCCTAGGCCTAGAAGGTTGATATAAACTATGATTAATCATTTTCACTTCTTCATCATGAATGAATTAAGACACTTATGGATAGGAGAAGCAACAGCATGCATGGCATTCAACCAGGGCAAACCAAGCTTAGCTTGAAACTGATCAGAAGTAGGGACAACAATGAAGGTAGTGTCTACAACTTTACCACAAAGTTCAACAGGCAAGTTAATAGAACCAAATGATGGATAGAGAAAACCATTACAAGTTTTGATCCACACATTAGATGTATCATAACAATTACATTGTAAATTCTTCATAAAAATATTTTCTTTGGTAATGACATTGACTAAGGATGTAGGATCAATAAGACAACCATGCATAGGTATCTTAGAAATCCTAGCATAAATGTAGAGGGGACCATCAGGAGCTTTAATAGTCTCAAAATCATCAAAGGTGATCAAGAGTTCCCTAGGTATTTTATTCTTAGGTTTGTTTTGAGGTTTAGGTTGAGGTTTTGATTTAGGCTTAGGTTGAGGTGGAACTTGAAGTTAAGGTTGAGATTGACATTGGGGTGGAGATACAAGTTGAGACAAAACAACATGCTCCACATGGTTAACAATATGATTAAGATCATCCATCTTTGAATCATAAACAATATTCACACAAGATGGTTGAACAATGGTATTATTATCACATGTAGGCAAAGGATTCGTATAGATTTGGAGGTTTTGATTAGGAGGAGAGACAGATTTGTTCCCACTACCATCAAAATTATCAACAGATAAAGCATTAGAATCAATTAAGTCTTGAACCTTATGTTTTAGAGAATAACATTTCTCAGTAGCATGGCCATTCTAGCGATGGTATTGACAAAAGGCTTTGGGATCAAAGGATTTGGATGCCATCATAGTAGGTAAAAGAGGTCGGATAGGAGGAAAAGTAATCATATTAGCATTCAACAATTTACTCATAACAGAATGTAAAGATTTAGAAAGAGGGGTAAACATATGATTCAGACGAAAAGAAGTGGATGCAAAAGTGGCATTGTTGGATGCAACAACAACTTGATCAGTAACTGCATTTGCTTGCTTATTTATCTTGACATAGTTGTTAGGTTTTTGAAACTTTTTGGGATTAGGATCAGCAACACTCTTATCAACTGGAATAGGAGCCATTGGAGTGTTTCTCTCAAAATGACTCACTTGTAATTGATAATGATGAAGCGTTGCACAAAGTTGTTGAAAAGAGATAAATTCAATAAGCAGAATCTTATCTCTAATATCCTTTTGTAAATTTGAAATAAACATATGTTGAATATCAATATCAGGAACAGGATAAGAAATTTGAGCATACAAATGCTCAAATCTACCAATAAATTTAGTCAATTTTTCTTTAGTATTTTGTTTACAATGCATCAAATCAGTTAAGGACACTTGTGGACCAATGTTATTTTGGAACTATTGGATAAAGGCTTTAGAAATTTTTGGAAAAGAATCAATAGAATAAGGAAGCAAGGAACAATATCATTGCAAGGCCTTATCACGAAAAGTTCTAGCAAACAACTTGGCTAAAATCCTATGGTCATGAGCATAGTCACTAAAAAGGATTAATTGAAATTTTTTTACATGAGTGATAGGGTCTCCCTTACCATTGTAATTCTCAAGATGAGGCATATCATCTTGCTGAGGAACATGAGCACAAATAATGTCTAGGGATAAAGGACTACCCATGTCAGGGTATCTGCAGGATCATGGTATGCCAAAAAGTGGCGATGTGAAAAATAAGTCTTGATTGACAAACTCTTTGAAAAACCACTATAACTTTCAAACAATATAATATTTTTGAAATCTGAAATATAAATCATATTCTATTCTTCACCCAATACAATAATAATAAACAATTCTTTCAATTTGATGAAGTTTAGACCAAGTTAAGGTGGTCAGACATGAGAGTTTTTATATTCAAGAAAATTTGTAGCAGAAAAATCATAATTAATTATTTACTTGAAAAAAATACAAAAAAATATACATCACATCTGGACATGAGTCTACTACTTTTCTCTATAATCTTATAAAAAAATATTATCATTTGATTTTGTTTAATGTGGTCAAACATACACCTACTAGTTATCTTTCTAGTCCTGATTAATAGACTTATTGAAAAATAGCTATAACTTTCAAATTGTATAACATTTTTGAAATCCAAAATATATGTCACATTCTATGTTTTTCCTACTACAAGAAAAATAAAAAAAGTTTTCAATTTGATAAATTTTAGATTAAGTTAACGTGGTCAAACATGAGAGTTTTTGTATTCTAGAAATGTTATAGAAGAAAAATTATAATTAATTATTTACTTTGAAAAAAATTACAAAAAAATATATGTCACATCTGGACATGAGTCTACTACATATATCTAGAATCTTGTAACAAATAATTATCATTTGATTGTGTTTAAGGTGGTCATACATACACCTACTTCTTAGTTTTTCCTGAAATTTTCATACTACTACATTGAAATTTGAAATTTTCAACATATAGAATAATTATTTTTCAAAAAAGGCCTAGTTTCTTAGAAACTAAATTCAATTTTCTTCAGATTCTCTTCTTACATATTTTTGATATAATATTTATAACTTGTTCAATTTTTTATGTCAACTTGCCTAAACCTGATTTTTTGAATTTTCATTGCCTCTTAAGGGCCTACATTGGCATACCATGATCCTGCACATACCCGTCACATGTAGGAATACTAAACTTGGATTGAGTTAAGGACGCAAGTTATTGTTGTAAAGAGGACACAGTTTGAGCTAGACTAATGATCATGGAATCATTAGAAGAAGTAGGAGGAATAGAAACATTAGAAACACTAGGGAAAGTGTAGGAAGTAGCAGGAATGGAAGACACAACCGGTGGAATACTTGGAACCACAATTGGAATAGGGTTGGAATAGGTAAAAGGAACACTATGGTAAGAAGGTTGTGAGGTAGGTAGAGACACTAGTGGAACACTCATAGGAAGAGATAGAATAGATGTAGTCCCTAAAGGAGGAGTATAAGTAGGAATACTAGGTAAAGGAACAGAAGAAGGTTCCACACTAGTGACAAGAGGAGTGAATCTTAAATCTTGAGCTTCTTGAGATAAAGGTTTTATATTTAAATGCACAAGATGAGTGATACCACACAAGAGATTAACACCTTGATCACTATCCTGAAGAGCTTTTTTAAAAGCCTCTATAGATTGGATAGAATCTTGACTATGGTTTTCTTGAATAAGCCAATTTCCCATTTTATCAAGTTCACTTGAAAATTTTTGGACTTGTTCAGGAGGAACTCTTAAAGCATCATCCTCATCATGAGATGAGTGAGAAGAGTTATGCTCCATAGTAGGATTGGAATCATGAGTAATCAAATTGTCATCCGGGATCCTAAGGAAAGGAGAGGAAGACTCGGGATTAAAGGCACCCATAATTCTACGACTTCTTCTAACTGGAATATTATAAGTAGGACTAGAGGTAGTAAAGCTCATATACCAATGCAATGAAAATGAACTAAATTAAGACAACACAAGGCATAAACAAATAAATTTTTTTGTATTTTTGCTTTATATGATTTTTTTATTTTATTTTTTAAATGCAAGAGCATAAAAGAAATCTACTTTTATATGCATGTAAGATCTAATACCATAAAAGAAAGATTTGTCTATCGCGGGTTCACCAAAATGTAAGATATAAATATGGATATTTGGATTATTTATGTATCAAGGATTTGGGGAAGGTAAGATTCTCTTATTAATCCCAAATTCCCAAAGGAAAGATCCAAATTGATTAACCATAAGAAAATAGTCAATGCATAAATAAATCAATTGATTAGTAATATTGAAGAAAGAGGAAAAACTTACATTCATGTTTTTGGAAGAGAGTGCTAAAATCTTAATTGAAATGAATTGAAGACATATACTAACCTCAAAGTATTGTAGATCTAGAAATTGTTGTTTTCTAGTGTCTGTATTGAGTTTCTGGAAATTCTGCAACTGGATCTAGAATGGAAACACAAAGACGGAGAAAACTCAGAAATATTTTTCTTTTTTTAACTAGGTCAACCTTGACCCAAATAAAGGTCGACCTTGACCCCTTTATGTCGACCTTGACCTGCGTTGCTCCAATAGAAATTTTGTTCGCAGATCCTGAAAGTTTTCCAAAAAGGGTATCCAAATATGGTCTGTAATTCGTTGTTCTGCACCTGCACCTACAAAAAAAAGAGGTTTTGTTTGTTTGGATGAGGGGTTTGCCTTGGTCAAACCTTGGTTTAGGAATTAACCTTGAAATAGAATTGAAATTGTAGTAATAAACAAAGTAAATAGAACAATTCACCTTACTTATGTTGAAACCCTTGTGGAGGATTCAAATCTTTGAAATCCATAAGTATGGATGCTCCAAATGGATGTAGAATTGTAGAATGTAGGATGTCTCAAATCAATTGAACTTAGATCTTCAACACCGATCTTGAATGGATCCTAGAATAGGAAGGATCTTGAATGGATTTAGATGGAGAAATCTTCAACAAGAGGGCTCCATAGAGCTTGAATCCTTCAATGGCTACTAATGGATCTCTTTGATGAATTGAGTCTTGAATGCTTGAATGCTTGAAGGATAGATGAATTCTTGAATGATTTTTTTCTCCTTCTTGCTTGCTTCTTGATTTTCACTTGATTTCACCTTATGATTTATGATGCTTGTTCACTTGATGATTGAGGATTGAAATGAGAGGAAAAGGCTTCCTTATATACTAGAGTCTAGGGCATAAACTTCTAGAGAGGCCAACATAGGAGAAATAAAATCTCATTAAGCCTATACCCTTAGAAGTGGACCTAAATTAGATATCATTTAAGATTTTACCGTTTCAAAGCCCAAAACAGCCAACCCGAAAGTGGAAAATAAATCTTTTTGAAACCCAACATCTAGAAACCTTCAGAATTTGAAATTTGGACCCTGGGTCAGGGTCGAGGTCGACCCTGACCCAGAAGGTCAACCTTGACCCTGAGGTCAAGAACCTCAAATTCACAGAGCGGGATGCCAGAAACAGGCAGGAGAGAAGTGGAAAACAGGGCAGGACAGGGGAAAAAGCTAGATCTGAGTCAAAGACCCATTCAAGGCATTTGACATAACCCCAAATCACTTACTCAAAGGGCTAAACTAGTCCTAAATGGAAGTTCTTCCTTTTTCTGATGATACAATGTTATCAGATGGTTCTATCTCAAAGGCTAAGATTAATAAAGTTGTGTTGGATCTTTATGAGCATCCCTTAAGGTAGAAGATAAGTTTTCCTAAAAGTTCCTTGTTCTTTCTCAACATACAGGCGTCGAGACATATTTAAATTGTTGGGATCTTAGGGTTTCATATTTCAGTTCTTCTGTCTACTTATTTTAGGCTTCCTCTTTGCTCAAATTTAGTTCCAAATTCCTTCTAGTTATCCCTTAAAATGAGAAATTTCAATCAAAATTTGCTGGTTTAAAAGGGGTGCTTCTGATCCAAGTTGGTAAACTATAGTTGATAAGGTTTTATCATAGAATTTACTTATGTATGCTATGAGTTTGTTCAATTTTCCCAAAACATTTTTAGTCAAAATGGATAAAATCAAGAGAAACTTCTTGTTGATATGCTTGGAAAAAAAAATTTAAAAATGTATTTGATAGCATGGACGAAGTTTGCCTTCCTAAATTCCTTGTTGGTTTGGATTTTAGAAAGATCCAAGAGTTTAATAGGGCTTTTTTGGATAAAAAAATTTGGAGGAGCTTTAAAGAGAAGAGAGAATGGATGAGTATCATTCATAGAAAAATTATATCTGATGCAGGAGCATCTCGGGTTCTTAGCAATCCTGTGTCACTAAAAATAAGTTTGAGTTGTTCAATTTGCTCGGTAACTACTCGGTTCCTTCATTAATTAAGTTGGCTTGATAGTTGATTGGTTCCTTCTTTGACTAAGTTGCTCAATTGGTTTGCCAAGTTATTTCATGTCACTCGGTAACCTTGCTCACCAAGTGGATTATTTTGGATTTCTTTTGAGGTCGACTTATGCATTGAATTTTGGTCATGGAGTTAATGCTGGTATCAATCATTGGGAAGTGTGTGGACCTAGATCTAGTCGTTCCTTTCTCTAATAATGGATCTGAATGCTCACTTGTTTTGGTAGCCTCTTGTATAAATAAATTTGGTGTTCGTAGTTTTAGGGGATCAATGGTAGGAGGTCAAGTCTAGAAGATAGAAGAGTCTCTAAAGACTGAATCCTCACATGTTAGAGGATTGTTGTAATCAATTTGAGTGTATTTGTCTGTAACTGGGAAGGCATTACAACATGACATGTGCAAGGCGGTTGTGATTAAGGTGTTCCTTTGGCCCTTTATCCATCCCTACCTTACGTTAGGTGGTATCAGAGCAAAGTGAGATCTGGATCTAGATTTGCAAATCTAGGTTGAGGGCTCCTTAGATTGCAAACCCTAGTTGATATTTGTTGTGGGGTAGAAAATTGCGATTTGACCTAAAATTATAGGCGGTTTCAAGATGGTTCATCAGAGGTGAGATGTAGATCTGGGATTGGTGGATATGTTAAGACAAATTATTGCTAGCTTAGAAGTTGTTGAGATAGCCCAGTGCCGAGGAAGACATATTGAAGATGTTAGTGATGAACAAATTGAAGAGGAACAAGGTAAATTTGAACCTGTACCTGTGATGGATCGGGGTGAAGAAATACTTTTGAAGGCATTGAAAAACTTAAAGTCTACACCACATTTCAATCCTCCTGAATACAGTGGAAAGATGGATTCAATGAATTGATGGATTGGATCACTGAGATGGAGAAGTATTTTGAGTATGAAAATGTCCCTGAGGAAAAGAAGGTTAAGATTACAAGCACAAAATTGAAAATTCATGCATCCTTATGGTCGATGCATCTACAATTGGGAAGAAAAAGGAAAGGAAAAGACAAAATCAAGGTATGGAATAAGATGGTGAATAAGTTAAAAGGCAAGCTCTTATCATGTGATTATCAGATTAACCTAGTTAGGCAAATGCAAAGTTTGAGACAAAAAGATAGCTTGGTAAAAGATTATACTGAGGAATTCTATAGATTAGATATCAGATCTGGACATGTTGAGGATGAAGTAGAAAGAATTTCTAGGTACTTGAATGGGTTAAGAGCTTCTATCCAAGAGGAAATCAGTTTGGTTAAGTTGGAAAACTTTGAGGAAGCTTATCAGTTTGCCCTAAAAGCTGAAGATAAATTGAACAAAAGACATGAGCAAAGACATAGAGGAAGAGGTGGTAGATTCCCTAGAGGAAGAGGTAGATCCTATGGTGAAAATAAAAGATCTAATCAAGACAAAGAAAATCAGGATAAAGGCAAGGCCGAGTGGAAAAGTGAAATTTCTTCTAGAGGAAGAGGCAGTAACTACCAAGGTGGTTATAGAAGAGGTGGATTCCAAGGAACGTGTTACAATTGTGGAGAAGAAGGATATAGGTCATTTGAGTGTACACATACAAGTAAGAAGGTTAGTAGCAATAGGAATGCTTTGGTGCAAGAGGACTCACCAAATGAACCAGAGAAAGAAAAGAATTTGATGGTTAGGAGAGCACTTTGGAGTGAAAGTAATAAGGAAGATCTGGTGAGGAAAAGTTTGTTCAAGACTAGATGTAGAGTTACTAATGAAGTGTGGAAGGTAATCATTGGTAGTGGAAGCTCGAAGAATTTGGCATCTGAGGAAATGGTTGCAAAGTTACAGTTGGAAAGGTTGAAACACCCAAGACCCTATCAAATTTCATGGATCAAGGATGAGCATACACTATTGGTAAGTGAACAATGTCATGTGAATTTGAAAATTGGAAAGTACTACATTAAGGTGTTATGTAATATCATGCTTATGGATTGTTGTCATATTTTGTTGGGTAGACCTTGGCAATATGATAGACATGCTATATATGATGGAAGATTGCATAAGTATACTATTTGGGCTAACGGAAGAAAACAAATCTTGTTGCCTTTGACTGAAGAATCTATTAGTAATGTTTGTACATCTGTGAAAGTTTGTTTGATGGAAGGAAGAAATTTTGTTACTGATTTGAAGAAGAATGATGTGTGTTTTGTTGTGATTCCTAGAAAACCAAGTGATAAAATAGTGGATAACATCCCTGAAGAGGTTGATAAGATACTCGTCAAGTATAAGGAGATCATTTCTAATAATGTATTTGATGGTTTTCCACTGAAGAGAAGTATTGATCATTGTGTGGATCTAATCCCTGGAGCTAGTTTACCGAATAGGGCACCACATTGGTTAACACCTACTGAGAATCAGGAATTGAACTGACAAATCCAAGAATTGTTGTAGAAAGGTTTGATCCAAGAAAGTATGAGTCCATGTGCAATACCAGCTATATTGGAACCTAAGAAGAATGGAGAATGGTTAATGTGTACTGATTCTAGAGCAATCAACAAGATAACAACAAAATATAGGTTTCCTATACCGAGAATGGATGACATAATGGATAGTTTGATAGGAGCAAAGTATTTTACCAAAATTAATTTGAAAGTGGATATCATCAGATCGGAATCAAAGAAGGTGATGAGTGGAAGACTGCTTTTAAAACAAGAAAAGGTTTGTATGAGTGGTTGGTTATGCCTTTTGGTTTAACTAATACACTGAGTACTTTTATGAGATTGATGAATGAGGTTTTGAAGAAATTCTTGGGTAAATTTGTGATTGTATATCTAGATAGCATTCTAATATTCAGTAAGACCAGAGAAGAGCATTTTTTGCACATTAAACAAGTATTACAGAGGTTGAAAGAAGAAAATTTGTTGATTAATCTGAAAAAGTGTTCCTTCATGAAAGAGGAGATTGTATATTTGGGATTTGTGATTTCAGCTGATGGTTTGAGGATGGATCCTGAAAAGTTTGAAGCTATTTTGACTAAGATAAAATCCACTATGATATGTTCCCTTTTCTTGGACCAAAGCTCTTTCTTTGTTGTTAGAATTCTCTTAAACAACAACATGAAAAATCAGGGTGTATACAACTTTCCATGAAGTGTTTCGGTGGGTGGCATGCTGACTACAATTAGGGAGACGAGCAGAGTGAAGAAATTTTGTCATTTTCAGCAGAATGTTCTTCAAAAATCTCATGGCCTTCAAGTGGAAATCTATCCTTCAATTCATTTCATACTTTCTACAAGTATTGAATTCAATTTAATATAGGAAGGTCCTTAATTCATTGATTCTTTTGGTGTTAGGATTATTGGATTTCTTTTATAGACAGTTGTATATGAAGAAAAAAATTGTGATATTCTTCAAAGTGTTTGTAATTAGTTATAAGTGAGCAATGGTGAAAGTTGTACATATAGGTGTTTTTCTTTCATATTTTAGGTGGACATTGAGTAATATTTTAAATGTAACAACTAATTTATAAATAGTATTTGGTACTTTTTAATTTATTTTATTTTATATTGTAATGTTTTTTATCATTTATTTTAGAGATTTGATTCTTTAATCTATAGATTTATTTTTCATTGTCTTAAAGAAAATCCGTTAGTGTGAATTTGATCTTGGTCACCTCTTTATAGTCACAAATTTGAACCTAAAAGTTTAAAATCTATTTTTGTTTTAATAAAATAGATAGACATTTTTCTCTTATTAACCACTACAATTTGACTTAGCCTAAATTTGTATTTATTTGCTTATTATGTTAATGTATTAGAAAATAGTCATTCATTCAATGTGGAATTGTCTATGTCTAGGAGCATGTGAGGGTTTTCTAAAGGAATTATTATAGACCATTCATGAGAGCATTGTAGAATTATTACATCAAAGCACATTATCGTAGCTCTTAAATATTTGCTTGCACCTATTTTGGGTCATGGTACATCAAATTTGAAGAGGTCCAACGAAACGAGCTAGATTTGATTCTATAGATTTATTAAAAGGTGTTTGTAAATGTTAGAGTAAAGTATTAATTATATTAATTAACTTTACTCCTTTCTTAAGATGTCAACACTTTTATTTTTAGTTGTTTATATTTAAACACACATGCACTAGTTGATTTAAACTTATGCACTAGTTGTTTTAAATACAAACTTGCATGCATTAGTCTTGTAATAATTTAACTAATTATTACATGCACTTCTTCCTTTTAGGTTTTCCTTTCAAGGCTTTCGATCTCCTTTATATGGATGATCCATTGTACATTCAATTCATTTATTATTTGAGGCTATTTTCTTCTTCATATTTTTGAGTCAAACCCTTGCCCTCTTCTTGTCTCTACTTCCTTGTAACAAGTTTTTGTATGCAGGTGATCTTCAGGTTTTGTGGATTTGTATTGCTCAAATCTTACATGGTATCAAAGCCTAATCTACTACAGATTGTTTGCGTTTGAAGGATTCAGATTAGGGCTTTTTTTTTGTTTCTTATTGAAATTAGGGGGTCTCTAAATTTTGGTGCACTTTGAGCTCAAATGGACCTCACTGTTGAGCTCGCAGCACCCAAAAACCCCTATTTCAATATAAGGCATGTCCAATTTGGACAACTTTGCATTTTGGGGCTTTTTTGGGTACCAATAAGCTTGACACGCTTCATGAGGTAGAAATTGTATGGATCTGCATGCTTCTTGAGGCAAAATTTGTACATATTGGCACATAAAATGAGGCAAAAATTTTGTTGTCTAGCACACAAATCAAGACAAAAAAAATTGGTACACAAATCGAAGCAAAAATTTGAAAGCTTGGCACGGATCCCGAGGTGCAGATGCAATTTTTTTTAAAAAAAATATTGGGCAACAACAACCATTTGGCCATCAAATTTAAGCCCTTCATTTGATGACATCAGCATGCATCATCCTCATTTACACTATTTTTGGGCTCTCTAGCGCACCAGTTGGTATTTTGCTCATAACTTAAGCATACGGTGTCAAAATCAAGCAAACGAGATATCACCGGAAAGCTGGTTCTGAGCCTAACACTCTCGTGGTGGTTAATCTAGTGTTTTTTTATCATCTAGCTTGCATTTTTTTCTGTCAAAGTTAGATTCTCTTTCTTGCATTCTGTGGGGGCTAATTTGCTCAAATTAGCTCCATTTTTCAATCCGGAAGAATCACCGAAAAGCTCTTCTCAAGCACCATCTAGATTTATGCCTATTTTCATCAAAAAAAATTCAAGGTACACAAGATTCAGATTTGAAGCTTTTTTTCTCTTCTCTTGATAAAGCATATCATTCTAGGCTTAGGGGTTCGATATTTGAATTATGGGGGGCTGTTATTTTCTTGTTTCTATTAGTTAAACCAGATATTTATCAAAACAAAAACCCCTTCTAAAAAATATGGTCGAGACCTCTTCTTGTCTAGAACTTCTAACCCCACATAATTATCACACATGGAAAACCCTAATGACATGACTTCTCTATTCAAAAGGGCTCTAATCTTGTCTAGATGTAGTGCAGCCAGTATTACAGAGGCCCTTTGAGATCATGTAGCATCGAAACAAGATGGATGAGGCTATGGGGTTGATTGCTTTACAGGTATCAAATAGCTTGTAGTTTCATCTTGATGGGTGCAATACCCCTCTAGCTATGTGGACCAAGCTAAACACCTTGTTTGGTATAGTGAATGAGTTCAGAGCACTTCAGATTGAGGCAGAGCTTACCTCTCTTGTACCTTATTCTTTTCCCTCTATTGAGGACTTTCTGATGAAGTTCAAACAAGAAAGATCTTTGTTACACAGATGTGGAAAGCAAAAAACTGATAAAGAGTGCATTTATCTAATTTTGTCTAAGATTAGGGGAAACTTTCAGATCTTCTCTTCTACCTTTCATTCTACCATGGACGCTTTGGGACCTACTTTCACCATGCCCACTTTTGAGGTGTTCTTTGATCATTTGACTAGAGAGAAGGCCAAGCTTACTCAGTTGGACTCTCTAACAGGATCAAAGAACCAAGCATTGGTTGCCCAACCATCCAAAGAAAAGCAGAAGCAGAAGCCAAAGCAGATATCAGATTCCTCTTCTCAACACTCTATTGGCTCACCATCTTCTTCTAAGAAGGAGAAATAGAAGACTGAGAGACCTACATGTTCCTATTGTCAGAAGGGACCTCATGATGAGTCACATTATTTTCAGAAGAGATTTGATGGCTATGAGAAATAGATTGTAGATTTGCAAGCTCTTCTTCAGAAGAGCACTTTTTCCTCTCCATCCTCTTCTACCTCACAAGGGTCTTCTTTTCAGTCTTCTTCCACATCTTCAACATCTGGATAGGATTTTGGATAGGGTCATGCATTACGAGCATCCATTGCATCCCCTTCACAGGTCCCTTGGATACTGGATTCAGGTGCTTCTCACCATATGCCATCTTCTCAAGGGGTCTTCTCTATTATTGAGGCTTCTCCCATTCCTCATATTCTCATGGGGAATAACACTGTCCTGACAGTCTATGGGAAAGGTTCAGTAGGCATTCAGGATGGCACATTCAATGATGTAAATTGTATGTTCCATCTCTATTTGTAAACCTTCTCTCAATTTATCAGATTACACACAATGGACCAGGGAAGACAGTTGAGTTCACTGTAGATTTAGTCTTCATTCGGGATAGTGTGATAGGAGGCATTATTGCTACAGGGACATTTGATCATTTCACCTCTCTACACCTTCTCACTCTTTGGTCCACCATCTCCATTATCGGAGCACAGATCTCCTCTTTTGCGAGAGCCTCATGTGGTGCAGTCAGGTCGCTTGAACTTTTGTATTGTTCCTAAGATCACTGCTATGACTGCCACACCACATCCTGTTGAGGTCTTTTCTCTTTAGCAGGATTCTTCTTCAGCACTGCCTAACCCTCTAGCTCCATTCATCAAGCCACCAGGTGCACTTGTTGAAGATTCTATAGAGGACATTCATCTCCTCTTTCATGATAGTGTCAGCACACCTGTCACACCACCTACATTGGGGATTCCCTTTCAAGATCCTCATGTTTTCTCCTTTGAGCATCAGTTAGGCCTTCCAATTTCACCTCTCATTTAGGGGTTTCCTTGTTCTGTGCCTTTGTTTTTTCCGCATTGGAATTGCATTGGTTTGATCATTTCCATAGGGGTTCCATCATTCTAGGGGGCTTTGGTGTCTCATCCCTCTCTCATGGGGGGGCTAGTTGTACTTATGGTTTTGAGAGAGTCTCTTGAGCCATTTCTTTTTCTACATTTTTCTATCTCTTTTTGGAGTAGGGTTTTTTCCCACTGGGTTTTCTCTATTTCTCCATTTTACAGAGATTTGGTTGTGCATGGGTACCTCATCAAGCCATGTTGTCGGGACCCATTTTTTGCTTTTAGTGTTGTAGTTTCCTTTTCTTTCTTCTTGCATTGTTGCTCATCTTAAGGGGGGGTGTTAGAGTAAAGTATTAATTATATTAATTAACTTTACTCCTTTCTTAAGATGTCAACACTTTTATTTTTATTTTTTTATATTTAAACACACATGCACTAGTTGATTTAAACTTATGCACTAGTTTTTTTAAATATAAACTTGCATGCATTAGTCTTGTAATAATTTAACTAATTATTACATGCACTTCTAAATTTTAGGTTTTCCTTTCAAGGCTTTCGATCTCCTTTATATGGATGATCCATTGTACATTCAATTCATTCATTATTTGAGGATATTTTCTTCTTCATATTTTTGAGTCAAATCCTTGCCCTCTTCTTGTCTCTACTTCCTTGTAACAGGTTTTTGTATGCAGGTGATCTTCAGGTTTTGTGGATTTGTATTTCTCAAATCCTACAGTAAACATAACTAATATTTATGTATATCCTAATATAAATAAACAATGATGTCTTTTCCTTGAATAAACTCTAGTAGTCCACTTTTGTAAAATTATTTTTGGAGGTACAACCTCAATTTCATGTTTGAGATTAATTGCAAAAAATGAAAACCTGATTGATATATTTCATATATGTACATTTAAATACAATCTAACTAAATTATAAAATATTTTTGATTTATTATTTGTTCTCTACCTTCCAATAAATATGACAAGTGATTATTTTGTGTTCTAATTAATTCAATTGAGAAAGGGCCCAAATCCATTAGTCCAAAATAAACATCAATCCCTTAGGAAGAATAAAAGGTTCATGAGAAGTGAAAACTACCAGCAAAACCACAAAACAAATTACAAAACTAACCAATGAAAAAAAGGGCCAGTGACAAACATAAATAGACATAGGACTAGACAAATGGGAGATTAATCATTTTCCAATCCTGATTAAGTTCCTTGAGAGTATCCAAAAAGGATGTCTTTCTGGGCTAAAACAAATTAGAGTCCAAAGAAGGGCCCTCCTTTACTGACTAGACAATAACTTGTATTTATTCTCCTCCCTCTTCCTTCATTTAGCCTTTCTATACTCTAATTCCTTTGGGAGAGTGTTGAAGGAAGAATTCATTTTGTCCACCATCTACTTGCTGAATTTGACCACATATGTCAACTTCTTGTTGACCCAATTCTAGTTGGCTTTGACATTGACAAGGGCCCAAAGCATTTCATGTTTCTCTTCTTCAGAGGATATTAGAGCTTTAAATTCATGGACCTAACCTTCAATAATTTTCTAATTATCCAACTTCTGAGCCAACTCATCAGCAACCTCCCACACATTGTTATTATCACTGGTATTGGACCAATCTCCCTCTTTAGCCTCAACCTTAAGTAAATATCCTAACATATTTATTTTCTTTCTAGTTGTTTGAAGCTAAGCAATAAGCCACTTGATAATGGTGTTTTGACGATTGTAGAGAATCAAAATCTTATTGACTTTATCAACATAGCAAGGAAACTTTGAAGACCTTTAACAGAGGTAGGGTCATGGGAATAGATGAGGGAACCATTATGTGGGACCTCATGATCTCCTTTATAGGTTTGGGGAGAAGAAATAGGGGAAGGGGGTTAGGAATATCTATTGATCATCAAAAGCATCTAATTACTTTTATTTCCATTTATTCCTAGATTTATATGTTTTATTGTATGATATTTTATTAATCTATGGTATGTTCATTTAATTGCATTCCTTCTTGTATACTTTACAACTTATGATAGCAAAGAATATTATTTCTTTTATTTCTACATCCATTTTTTAAAATATGAATGAGACATAACAATATGTTGTAGCATGGAACCATTGCAACATAAATATATTTTTCTATCATGCAAAAAAATATAGGTCACAATTTTTGCATAGCCTTAAATAGATAAATTTTAGTATTTTTAATCAACTAAAACCAAAAAATTAGTAAATGAAAATTAAATCATGAATAATATTATATATCTTGAAATGACATAATGTCAATTTTGATTAATATAACATTGTAATAGAAAAGTAAAATATAAACTATAAAACTAAAACCTTCATAATATGTTTGAGATGAACAAAATTAAAATAACCTAAGAGTTTGGAAGATAATTATGGTAGAAAATTGTAAGAATTTGCAAATAGCGAAGATTCAACCAAGGATCTAGAGGTTAAAGAAAAGCACAAATACAAGAGAGATAATATGAATGCAATGATTGATGATTGAATTGATCCAATGAATTCCCCTATTCAATTATTTACATAATAGGCCTCCTTATATAGGAAAGGTGATAAGAGAGAATGAAAAGGAGTTGATGAGTTATAACCTATGTTAGGTGTAATCACATGTCCACCAAATGTGGATCATCCTCCATTATGCAATGAAGTATGTGCAATAGCATTAGGATGATAAGAGCACTAAAGGTGGATCTCACACCTAAAGTGGAATTCCTCCTACACCATGTGCTCAATTGAGGTGAAAACTCCTAGGTGTCTCAATGACAAACTACTATGCAATTCATTATCCTAAGTAAGATTAAGTAAAGTGTAATTAGGAATATTTAATTACACCACCACCCCCCCTTAAGTACAACTTGGGGGAATGCACTTAAAGTCACAATGCAAGATGGGTCCTAGCTACTAGGCCATGTTAGGTACCCATGTACAATATACAATGCAATACATGAAATGCATAACTCTTGTAAAGTGGAGAAAGAGGAAAAACCTCATGGGAAAAACCCTCCTCCAAAAAGAGAGAAGAAAACAAGATGCATAGATGGATGGAGTACTCAGGACCCCCCAAGAACTACATACATCATGTATATACAAATAATTATTCCCCGATAAGAAGAATAGTTGGAGACATGATATCCCCCCACCAAAAAAAAAAATGAAGAAGCTCCCATGTTGATGAAGAGTACCTGCAAACAAAAGATAAGCCAGTGTCTATAAGAAACATGTCTCCCCTTAGGAAGAAATAGATACATCAAATGATGAAGAATCCAATCCATGTGCAAATAGAAGGAGGAAGAAGATGAAGGTCTCCATGTATGAATCTATGAAGATTGAATAGGTCTCTCCAAGCTCAAAGAATCTATCACCTCATGTGACAAACCAAGTGAATAAGGAGAAGAATTAAGAGTGCCAATCTCCAAAGAAGGTGAAGAAGTATCTCCAACTATGATGCTATCATCAAAGGGAAGAGAAACCCCCTCATATATGTCTCCCAAATCTGCATCATGAGAATCAACAAATGTTGAAGAGGCATCCAAGTAGTCATCACATTCTACAAGATCTGAAGCAATATGATCATCATGTTGAATAGTAGAGCCCATGTATGAAGAAGAAGGAGGTGGAGGAGTAGGAAGCTCAACACTTGTCTCAACAAAAAAATGATTCAAGTGTCAAGCATTTTCCTCAGTGTTAGATTTCCATATTTGTGAACTCAAATTAAGCCATTTCCTTTCTATAAGCCTGCAATTCCATTTGTTATTAAGTCATGGGTTTAACTTCAAACTTGGAAGTCCATATGTAAGAAGATTTTTTTTAGAGGGAAACAAGAAAAAAGATTTTTTTCCAACCAAAATCAATCCTTCAAGACACCGTAGTGTAAATGAGTACACAATCTTATAAGGAGTTCCACATGAACCAATAATTTGACAAAAATAAAAAAACCCTTTAATCTTGTTATTTAAATTGAAGAATTCCTTAGTATCTCACTAGCTAGACTAGTTAAGGGAGTTGAAGTCCTAGATATCGTTAAAATGTTTCACCCCCTTCTTAAAAATATATTGAGCCTATTTAGGAAAACTAATAGCCAATGGTTGCCCATGATATTGTATAAACCTCTTGCACCAAATTGAAGAATGTGCAAAGTTGAAACCATGTTGTAATGAGTTCCTCCTCCAATATAAACAACTAGAAACTAACTTCCAAGCCTTTCAAATGGATTGTAATGGAAAGGATCATTTAATAGGAAAATATGGAGCAAGTAAATCTTATCCAACCAACCCATATTATGCCACATATTATTCATATTAGAAAAAATAATTCTATTCCACACAAAGATCTTCCATGGTTTATCTCCTAAGACAACTCTTACTATCCATTTGGTAGATAAACAAATCCTCTAAGTCCTAGGATCTAAGAGACCCAGTCATCCTCTAAAGCTAAGAGGAAAACCTGAAGCCTGCCTTTCCATCCCAATTAGTCCACAAAAATTGTCGGATAAGTTTGTTGAGGTCCTCATAATTCTTTTTGGAAGGCATCCAAAAAGAAGAGTAGTAAACATGTGAGGCTAAAAAGATTTGATTGATGACCTATATTTTACAAGCTAATGAAAGATATCTATTGCCCCAATTAAAAATTTTGTTCTTCAATTTTGTGAGAAACTAATTCCACATGTAATGAAGAGAAACCCCCAAACCAAAATGGATACCAAGATAATGTGTATATGTCCATGTTTAATTATTTTCCACTAACTAGGAATCTAAGATGGCATTGAATTAGGTTGGATAATAAAAAACTCAGTTTTATGATGAGCTAGCTGAGAGGCCAACAAAAAACAATAGAAATCTAAGACCTCCACATGTTTAATCTTAGATTCAAAATTTTGTATAAAAAACAAACTGTCATCATCAAAGTGTGAATTAATAACCACTAAATTATTAGAAATAGATATGCTCTTAATTAGACCCATATGATTGTATTTTTTCAAAAGATAGCCGAGAGTGTCAACAACTAAAACATAGATAAATGGAGATAAGGGACAACCTTGCCTTACTAAGTGTTGCAAGGGAAATGGATCAAATAATGAGCTATTGACCCTTAATTGAGTATTAGCACCTCTAAATAACATCTGAACATACTTACAAATTTTGGGACCAAACCCCAACCATTGTAATATCTTTATAATAAAACTCCATTACATTATGTCATATGCTTTATCAAAGTCTAGCTTAACCAACAAAGCATTTTTCCTTGATTGTTGAGCTCATTCAGACATCTCCCACAGTAATATTAAATTATCCAGATTTAATCTACCACCAAGGAACCTAGTTTGTTCAGGTCTAAGTATCATCGTGTTCAATGGTTTGATCCTATTAGCTAAAGCTTTTGTGATGATTTTGTAAGAAGTGTTCATCAATGTAATAGGGTGTCATCTAGATATGTAATCTGTATTTTTCCCTTTAGGAAGAAAATTAATCAAAACTCTATTAATCGGTGGTCCCAAGGATCCTTCATTTATAGCTTCTAGGTATACCAAATAGAAATCTTCCTTCATATGTTCTCATAAGGTTTGATATAATTAAATTGATAACCCATCAATTCTAGGACTTTTATTAGGGGCCATTTAAAAAATTACATATTCCAAATCTTCAATAGAAAGGTATCGATCAATATAATGACTATATTCTTGATCCACCTTCCTTGGTATGACATCCTCATAGATATATTCTAAAACCAAATGCACATCTTTCCAATTCTTTTCTCCCCTAAAGAGTTTCTCATACAAAACCTACATTTTTTCTTGGATTTCTTTTGAATTAGAGTGCACCTAACCTTCGTTATTGAATATTGGTCCAATGAACTCCTTTTTATATTTGTAGTTTAAGTATTGGAAGAAGTACTTGGATCCTTTATTTCCTTTTTTAAAGTAGTGCAATCTAGCTTTGATTTTGGCACCTTGCTCCTTGTAATGATCAAGATTACAAAGTTGTGTTTCAACAGAATCTATGGAGGATTAAATAGCTATATTGTCTATATTAAAGTTTAACATTTTTCTTTATAGTTCAAGTTTCCCCTGTAAAGATTTTTCCTTCCTTTTCACTACCATGCTAATCTTCTACCAAATGAGCACAAAAATTCAACACATTTGGAGATAGATAATTACCACCATTCTCTATAGGACTTTCCTTCTCTCAGCTTGGGAATTAAATTATATATCCCCACCAAAGCATCAAAACAAGAAGGGATTTTCAGATGAGAGGTGTTAAGCTTAAAGGGTAGCTGGGAGTAAAAAAAACCTTAGGATTATCCTTTGTAATAATACAAATAATAGGAAAGTGGTATGGAAGTGTAGTAGTATAATCTACCTTAACAATCCTACCACTGTAACCTTGGACTACTTGTAAGTTAGGAGAAACGTAAAATATATCTAATTTGCTAAGTTTCCTTTTAGCTCCTAATCTGCAATTAGTCCAAGTAAACCAGTTTTGTTGATGACTTAATTTTTTTTACTGATTATATCTCTAACCCCAACAATGTTGAGATAAATTAACCATTTATCAAATTCTTCATTACTAAGTTTTATATGATTGGACCAACTATAATCTGTATGATGTTCCACCATATTAAAGTCCCCTCCAAAAACCTAATTAGCCCAAGATAGATGATTAGACATCCATTCTCATAACTCACATCTTTCTTTTGTAATATTTGGGGCATAAATTGAACAAAAAACAATAGGTTGTCATTGATGAAAGTGAGGACCCACACACAATTATGCAAGGGATCTTCCCCTTTTTTAATGAAAAACCTATTAATCTAAGATGCCAACCCAATGATCATCACCCCCCCACCTTCACTATTCATCATATGGAAGAAAGATCCCTCTCTCCAAACATTGAATAGTGAAGTAGCAACACAAGGGCCATTAAGCTTAACCTCTTACAAAAATACATCATGTTTCCACTTGACAAATATTTTTCTTAACCTCAAATTTGCGATAAGGGAGAGATAACCCTCTAAAATTCCAAGACAAAGTTTTATAATTCATAATTAAATTGAAGTAGAAGAGTCATCCTCATAAGGTTAAACATCAAAGTAATTTGCATGCACAATTGACTTCTTAGATTTCTCCTACTCCTTGATATTATAATTAGGAGACCTCAATCTTTGACTCCTAGTTTGAACAAGGGAATCATGTCTTTTTGAAGGGGAAGGAAACTCGTGGCTTTCAGAAGGACTTGAAGGAGATGTTTCCTTGTTCTTGACACAAGGTCTAGTGGGAGATGAATAATGGTTAGGAAAAGAAGAGGACCCCTTATTCTAGGAGGGTCTTTTTTTTAAACCATCCTTTAACTAACTGTCATTATAGCATCTTTATAGGTAGAAGATGTAACATTTTCATTCATGTTTGAGGGTTCAATGGCACATTGTTTTGATAGGGTGTTGTATTTTGCATCAGCATAGGCTAAGCAGATTGAAGCTCTTGAGTTGGACTAAGAGTAGATATAACTTGGAAATGACTATATTTACTCTTGTGGGCTAGACAATCTTTTATCAAATACCCCTCGTGTCTACAAAAGAAGCATGTGTTATGTTTATTAAGATAAACTATAGGTTGGAAAAACTCAAAGCATGGCCCAACTAGCTTGATATTCTTTGGTAACTGGTTATTCAAGTCTATCTCAACACAAGCCCTTGGATGAACCCTCAGGCTAGAGAACTTATCAGAACTATTCTTACACTAGATGAGTCTCCCAAGTTATGCAGTTATATATCCTTCAAATAGGGTCTGAAATCCATATTTAGAAATAGTAACTCAATCCACATAGGGTATTTCAATCTAGAGGGGCCCTCATGGTGAAAATATAATGTACATGCCCATAAGTAACAAATTTGACCATATATCACCTAGGTTCCGTATTAAAGAACTGCCTTTGTAGTATCAATAGATTTAAACTTGCAAGAAATATAACCTTGGCCCATCCCTCTTAGAGCCTCAAATTCCCACCCCTTGCTTTCCCAATTCAATCTTAGCCCATCTATAAAAATCTATTTCAGAAGGTATGCCCTTAAAAAAGAACAAGATTACAAATCTATATTGACAATCCTTAATAGAGTCAAGTACATCATCAAGAAGATCATATTCTAGGATTTTACCTTCATTCGAGGGCTGATCCATAACTTTTTCATCTTCAAATTAGCTTTTCTCCTCTTTTTCAGCTACATTATCTGAGTTATCCTTTCTTGCTTTAGATAAATCCATTCCTTTTGCATTCTCCATGTCATCTTTGCTTGATAAAACATAGTTTTCATTGGCCTCATGAAACTATGAGAAGGCCAAACCCTCTGTTGACACTCTTGCCATCCTTCTGGCCTCATCTTTCAATCACATTAAATGTTCACTATCTTCCAAAAAACCCCTATCACTCTCCTTGACCACAACCAAGGAGCAAGGAATCATCTAAAAATATCGCTTCAAAATTGCACCATAAGCTAGGGTTTACTTTGTGTTCTACACGGTCAATGTTCCTGCATGTGGCTATATTTCTCTATGTTCAACCATCACTAAACAACTAGGGTTTTTTCACTACACTCGCTCCTCTCCAAGGTTTCGGCCTTGGCTTTCAACTGCGGTTTTGTCATTGCGTTCCATTGTCACTTAGCTGGCATATCAAAAATCCAAGCAAAGTTAAGTTGAATAACTAAAATTGTCTAACACCATTAATCTTTAGAGAAGTTACTTCTTCAAAATTAAAGTTGGTTTGATAAAGCTAGTCATGTTATGTATGTGATAGTTCATTGGAACACAATAATAGTAAACCACAATTTAATAATTCAATTGATCAATTGAGTTCTTATATCATAAACTATAAAATGATATTTTTTTTAAACCTTAGAATCATCATAAAGATTTAAATCATTATGCATAGGACAAAATAAACATATTAAATTAAATGGATAATGACCTAATTCAATATTTATAAACCTATTCTTCTTAAATTTATTTATTTTTCTTATTAAAGAAAACCATAACTACAAAATTGAACAATTGATAAATGCATCAAATAAATTGCAATAGAAATAGAATTCATACATATATAGAAGTTAGTCCACATTAATTAATAATACGACATTAATTACAAAGCTAAAATTTATTTGCAACAAACCAAACAATAACAATGTTGAATCTATTAGTTGGCCAATTTATAATTGGTTGAACATTCTTGATATACTAGCAATGAGTGCTATTAAGGTGACCCTTATTATAGAGAGTAGCACTCTAGACAAAAAGAATATTTTTTTCTTCGACTAGTTTTTTTTCTCTTATTTAGTCAAGTCATTTTGTTTGGTTACTCCATCTTTTTGAAATGTTCATGAATGGTATGAATCTATTTATTTTTACTTTATTATAATACATTCTTTAATCTTTTATAAAATTAAAATTTGTAAAAAAAATTACACATGTTAAACTAATTTTGATGAATTATATAAAAAAGGTTTAGACGTACTCTTTTACTCCAAAATAATCTTATAAAATTGAAAAAATACAACTATAAAATTAATTTAAATATTTTCTAATAAAAAAACTTAATCTTAATTACACATTTTAAGTTTATATAAAAAAATATCTTCCACATTTAATTTTTTTATAATATCTATGTGTAAATTTAATAGCAACTTAAAAAATATAATTTTTATTATTACAATAAACTTAATCACTATGATTTTAGGTCTTAATTTTTCTTCCTTAGCATTAGAGTTTAATTAGTATTGGATATGATATTCCTAAGATTTGAATTAGAGTTGGAGATAATGTTAGGACTATGGCTCAATGATATTACAAATCGGGTTAGTATTATGATTGGAGCTTATGAGACTTATATTAAAATTAAGATAAAACTATGTTTATGATTCTATTGTAATCCTAAATATGATCATAATCATGACCTTAACCCTAATCCTAATCAAGTTTGAACCTAACACTAAACCCTAAATTAATTCCTATCCAAAGTCCCGAGTATTTAATCTTAACCAAACCCTAACTCTAACATTAATTTTAAACCTTGACCCTAATTTGATCTCAATAGTAACCATAGTCTTAATTCTATATCAAATCTATTCATTGTAATCTATTTCCTAAATTATTGTTTCTTTATATTGTAAAAAGCTACATTGTAATCTATTTCCTAAATTATTGTTTCTTTATATTGTAAAAAGCTACATTGTTCAACTAAAAATCTTAAAAGACTTATGAGGAGGAACTCAACTAATAATTTATGTTTATTGTAACATTTTATAAATTATTAACACTATTTTTTATTGGATGCGTCTATCCTCATAACAGAATGCACCGTTGACTTTTTTGAAAATTCATAAAACACAATCAAATTTTAAGAAATTTTCAGGATGAATTCTTCATGATCAGAAAGGTTTATGGTACAAAACAACAAAAAATCTCTGAAAAAATCACTATGTTTTTGCAAATCTAAAAAAAATCAATATTTCAATTTTGTGTGCATTCAGCCCATGCCTTTTTTATTTGTATCAACCAATTTTATTTTAATCAAATGTATATCTTACTATGACATAACTCTTACACTTCTACTAATTATGTCAAGAAGCGTAAGCTTACAATGGCAACAGACCCTATAGGAGGCCAACAAATGTAACAGTGTAAGAACAAAGAAATGGTTTGCATTCTCATGCCAACTGGATTGACATGATTTACAATCGCATAAATATAGAAGGTTCTCAAAAAATACATACCAAGTTTTTAGAACAACCATAACTATATTCCATATAATGAGGACTCGAAGGAAACTCAAAAGCACCAGCTCAAAGCATGCTATAAATGGATGCAAAACACGCCTCACAAGAAACCAAAACAAGGATTTTAGGAAAACAAGATGTAGATGCACATTCTTAATGTATAGATGAGTTGGTTTTACGTGATGAAATCCCAAATTTTATGGTAGAGCCTATTTGTGTGTGTGATAAATTGGTGCTAGACTAGAAAATCATTGCAATATGCCATAAAATCCACGTGAATGGAGATAAGGTCCTTACCGCATGAATCCCCCATTACCTGGATTACACACTCTACACAATAAACTTTATTGACCATATAAATCCCTAACAGTTTTCATTCGGATGTGATAGATTGAATAAGCAAGAATTAACCCCATAACTCTTTGATTTGTCTTCATTTTCATATGGTGTATGCACATCAACTGTGGCATTGCTCGATTCCACAATTTCTTGAGATAATTTATCAAACATGTAATATGTTTTGGCTAGGTTTGTATACATGTTTGCCAATACTATTAGCATGTATTCAATATTTTTTGCCCTTTCCTTTACAAACACCTATTCCCCACTTTATATATTTGATTAAATGCTTAAAATTATGCATCCAATTAAGGATATCAAAATTCCCTGAAAACGCAATACAAATATCCATTGTTCACTAAATTTAATCCTCTAATTTCTAATCTAATTTTTTGAGAGAAAATTTATGTGGTGATTCTATCAGGAAAGTGATTTGTTTAGAGATAATGGAGGATTTAAGGTTTCCTAAAAGTTTTGGAAATGTTGAAGATTCCAGGAAGGAAAACAAGGATTGGAAACGTTTGAGAAGATTGAAAGACTCAATATGGTTTGGGAAAATAAATTGTCATGCCTACAAATCATTCTTGTTGTTGCTCCGTAGTCCGAAAATTTGAAAAGATCGACATTCATTTTAATTGTTGATTAATTTAAGGACTAAAAAAATATAATTTATTTTAATTTTAGAATTTATTATGATTTGCAAGAAAAAAGAAAGTAAGAAAGAATAGAAAAGAATTAAAAATAAGGAAAGAATTTATTAGAATAGAAATTTTATTCATATATTTAGAAAAATATAGAAACATTCTATTTTTATCTAAATTTTAGTTTTAAATTTATAACTCATTTTTTTCCTCATGGGATTATTTGATTGCCTCTTCATGGAAAGGTATCATTATTCATGTCTCTCTTGTTCTCCTACGTGTTCGAAAGAGCATTCAATAAATAGAAGTTTTATTAAATGGAAACCTCCTATGGTTGGTACGTACAAAATGAATTTTGATGGCTCTTCTCATGGTAACCTAGGAGAGTCAAGAATATGGATAGTTTTTCATGATAATTTGGGTCATATTATTGCTTTTAAAGCTATGTTAATTCCTCCTGGCATGAATAACATGGCAGAGGCATGTGCTCTTTTGGAAGGAATTGTGATGGAAAAAAAATTGAATTTTCAGTGTTTGCTTATTGAAGGTGACTCTTCTTTTATTATTAATGCATGTAAATCAAGAAATTTTTCCTATTGAAAATATAGAGTCAATTGTTTACAAAAGAGTCTGGCTATCAAAATTTTACATCGTTATAAATAGTATAACATATATATGAGGCTAGATACAACATTTACATTGGAGATAGAAAAATAATAAGATAAAAAATTAAAGCCAGAAGGCCTCAGAAGGACCTATCAGTCCCATCCTTTCTCTTGTCCATGTTCTTCACTATGGCTTAAACTATGTTCATTTGTTCCCCATCAATCTTCATTTCTAGTATCAATTTCACCTTCAATGTAATCATTTACTGTATTTTCTCATCTCCTTCACTAGTATCCTATGGTATTGATGCAAGGAAGGGGTCAAGAGGGCCCAAAGGATGGCACACCTTGATGATCCAAACCTGCTCAACACATGTGAAAGAAAACAAACACAACAGTGAGAGAGAGAAAATGCTAGATCCTTCATATATTTTCATCAATTGAATCATACATGCCGAGCTATAAGGCCTTCCTGGTTATGGCCTGATATACAATGAATCTCATAAGTCCTCAAACATGCGAGGATCTATTACAAATCTTCAATCTAATGTCTACTATCTTCTATCTCCCAAAACTACCCTAATCTACAACCAAACAACTACATTTATACAAGAGGATACCGAACTGAGTTGGCCTCCAGATCCAATATCAATGGAAGTAATAGTCAGATCTAGGACCACATGCTTCCCAACGATGGATACCAACATTAAATCTATGATCCAATATAAATGTACAAGTCTGCCTCAACAGAAAACAAAAATAAACTCGTCGATAAGCAAGGATGGCGGAGCAGTAGATAAGAAATGTCGAGCGCCAGTGAAACTACCAACCACCCAAGAAATGACCGACCATACTTGGTAACCAAAGGGAGCCGACCAAACACCAACCAACTTGGTCAAAGCAAGAATCGAGCAACACAAACAAACTCCAAAATGTTTTTGGTGACACAGGATTGCCAAGGACTCGAGATGCTCCTACATCAGACACTTGGGGTTATTTTGAAATGATTCTCTAAATCATTTGGTAGGTATGATTAGAGCTGCATCCAACTCAGACTGTGAAATCCATGAACTATCTTCCATCGGTCTATTCTTCCACTTTACCAGATATTCCATATACTATTTTCCTCTTGTACTCTTGCCAACTCTTTGATTCAGAATCTGCTCAACTTCTTCATTCTGCTTCTTAGGATATTCTGTCAGTACTGTCATTTCTTCATCAGGTTCATGATACTCATACAAATCAATAATGTTGAAAATCGGTGATATATCCATGTCATCAGGTAACTCAATCTCATATGCATTTCCATTATCAAATTTCCTCAAAATCTTGCAAGGTCCAAACTTCTTCATCTTCAACTTTCCATATGTTCCAATAGGAAACTGACCTTTCTTCAAATGAGCCATCACTTCATCACCAACATCAAAAGTTTTATGTCTTCTTGATCTATCAGCTCTATATTTGTATTTCTAATTATTGTCTTCTAGTTTCAGCTTCACATCTTCATGCAATGTCTTCATATACTTAGCAAACTTTACTCCTTCAGCACTTCTCTTATTTTCATCATCAATGTCTCTCAAATCAGATAGTCCTCTCGGTTGTATGCCATTCACAATCTCAAATGGTGTTTTCCTAGTACTCCTATTTATTGAGTTATTGTATGCAAACTTTGCTTGTGCCAACATAGAATCCCAATTACTTGGTGTGTCTCCAACTAAACATCTCAAAAGATTTCCCAAACTTTTGTTCACAACTTCAGTCTATCCATCAATTTGTGGGTGAAATGTAGAACTATTTTTCAACTTAGTGCCAAATTTCTTCCAAAGGGTCTTCCAAAAGTATCCAACAAATTTACTGTCTCGGTCAGAGATAATACTCCTCGGTAATCCATGCAATCTGAGAATTTCCTTAAAGAAAAGATCTGCTACGTGTACTACATCTGATGTCTTTCTACAAGGTATAAAATGTGTCATCTTAGAAAATCTATCCACAACAACAAATATAGAATCATTACCTCTTACTGTCTTTGGTAAGTCAAGAACAAAGTCCATACTGATGTCAATCCAAGGTTTCTCAAGTACAATAATCGGTACATACAAACTAGTATTCTAACTTACTCCTTTTGTAACTTGACAAACTCCACAACTTTTCACAAATTTATGAACATCTTTATACAATTGCGGCCAAAAATACTTCTCCTTAAGAAAATTCCATGTTTTATCAATGCCAAAATGTCCAGTCAAACCACTACTATGTTTCTCTTTTATCAAATTAGTTCTCATTACTCCTCTCGGTATACACAACTGAATACTTTTGAACAACATACCTTCCTAAATAAAATATTCATCACATTTAGTATCATGTTGATCTTGAATAGGTGCTCTGCACTTTCTCCATGGCTCAGAAAAATCAAGATCATTTTCATACAAACCTTTCATCTCATCAAAACCAAGAACTTCAATTTTCATCTCAGTCATCAAAGATCTTCTTCTACTCAATGCATCAATAACTCGGTTAGTGACTCCACTCTTATGCTTTATCACAAATGTATAGCTCTGCAAATAGTCAACCCATTTCATATGTCTCTAATTCAACTTATTCTAACTATCGAAATACTATAAAGCCTTATGATCAGTATATAACACAAATTCACTCAGTATCAAGTAATGTCTCCATTTCTTCAATGCTTGAATAATAGCATAGAATTCTTGATCATACATAGAATATTTCCTTCTAGCATCATTCAACTTTTCACTAAAGAAAGCAACAAGTTTACCTTCTTGACTCAACACAGCTCCAATTGCACTTCCACTTGCATCACATTCCACTTGAAATACTTTACTGAAATTAGGTAATGCTAAAACAGGTAATTCAACAACCTTCTACTTTAGATTCTCAAAACTTTTATCAGCTCCATGTGTCCACTTGAATTCTCTTTTATCTCCTCTCATAGTCTCAGTCATAGCATTACAAATTGAACTGAAATTTCTTATGAACTTTCGGTAAAAACTTGCCAAACCATGAAATGATCTTACCTCACTAGCATTCACAGGTGTAGGCCAATTCAGAATAGCTTCAACCTTTTTAGGATCCATCTTCAAACCATCAGCTAAAATCACAAATCTCAAATACACAATCTCCTCTTTCATGAATGAACACTTTTTCAGATTTATCAACAACTTTTCCTCTTTCAATCTCTACAAAACTTGTCTAACCATGCAACAAATGTTCTTCTCTGGTCTTACTAAATATCAGAATGTCATCAAGATATACAATCACAAATTTACCAAAGAATTTCTTCAAAACTTCATTCATCAACCTCATAAAAGTACTCGGTGCATTAGTTAAACCAAAGGGCATAACCAACCACTCATACAAACCTTCTTTTGTCTTGAAAGAAGTCTTCCATTCATCACCTTCTCTGATTTTGATCTGATTATATCCACTTTTCAAATCAATCTTTGTGAAATACTTTTCTCTAGTCAAACTATCTATTATGTCATCCATCCTCGGTATAGGAAACCTATACTTCAGTGTTATCTTATTGATTGCTCTGGAATCAGTACACATTCTCCATTCTCTATTCTTCTTAGGTGCCAATACAGTAGGTACTACACAAGGAATCAAACTTTCTCTGATCAAACCTTTCTCTAGAAATTCTTGAATCTGTCAGTTCAATTCCTGATTCTCAGTAGGTGTTAACCGATGAGGTGCCTTATTCGGTAAACCAGCTCCAGGGATTAGATCCATACAATGATCAATGCTTCTTTTCATTGGCAAACCATTAGGTACATTATCAAAAATGATTTCACTATACTTGGTGAGTAACTTATTAATCTCCTCTGGGACATTAGCTTCTATTTTCTTATTCGGCTTGTTAGGAATCACAAAAAAAACATACATCATTCATTTTCAAATCTTTAACAAACTTCCTTCCTTCCATCAAGCAAACTTTCACAGATGTGCAAACATTACTAACAGGTTCTTCCATCAATGGTAACCAGATTTGTTTCTTTCTATCAGCCACAATAGTATACTTATGCAATCTCCCATCATATATCGCATGTCTATCATATTGCCAAGGTCTACCCAAAACAAAATATGACAACAATCCATAGGCATGATATCACACAACACTTTATCATAGTATTTTCCAATCTTCAAATTCACATAACATTGTTCACTTACCAGGAGTGTATGCTCATCTTTGATCCATGAAATCTGATAGGGCTTCGGATGTTCCAGCCTTTTCAACTGCAATTTTGTGACCATCTCTTCAGAAGCCAAGTTCTCTGAGCTACCACTGTCAATGATTACCTTCCACACTTTATCAGAAACTCTACATTTAGACTTGAACAAACTTTTCCTTACCGGATCCTCCTTCTTGATTTCATTCCACAGTGCTCTCCTTACCATCAAGTTATTTTCCTTCTCAGGCTCATTCAATGGCTCTTCTTGCACCAAAGCATTTCTACTGCTACCAGCCTTCTTACTTACTTGTGTACATTCAAATGACCTATGTCCTTCTCCACAATTTTAGCAAGTTCCTCAGAAACTTCCTCTACTATAACCACCTCGGTAGTCACTGCCTCTACCTCTAGATGAATTTTCACCTTTCCACTCAGTCTTGCCTTTGTCCAGATTTGTCTTTTTAGGTTCAAATCTACCATTTTCACCATTAGATCTACCTCTTCCTCTAGGGAATCTACCACCTCTTCCTCTTTGTCTCTGTTCATGTCATTTGTTCAGTTTCTCCTTGGCTTTCAAAGCAAATTGATAAGCCTCTTCAATATTCTCCAACTTGACCATACTAATTTCCTCTTGGATGGAAACTCTCAAACCATTCAGGTATCTACCAATTCTTTCCACATCATCTTCATCATGGTCTAGATCTGATATCTAGCCTATAGAATTCCTCAGTATATTCTTTTACCGAGCTATCTTTCTGCCTTAGACTTTGCATTCGTTGAACTAGGTTAATCTGATAATCACAGGGTAAGAACTTTCCTTTCAATTTATTGACCATCTTATTCCATACCTTAATTTTATCTTTGCCTTTCCTTTTCCTATCCAATTTCAGATGTTCCCACCATAGGGATGCATGACTCTTCAACTTAGTGCTTGCAATCTTCACCTTCTTATCCTTAGGGATATTCTCATATTCAAAATACTTTTCCATCTCGGTGATCCAGTCCACCAATTCATCAGAATCCAGCTTTCCACCATATTCAGGAGGATTGAAATGTGGTGTTGACTTCAAACTTGTCAAATCCTTCAAAAATCTTTCTTCACCTTGATCCATAACAGGTGCAGGTTCTACATTCACCTGTTCTTCTTCAACTTCATCAACACTAACATCTTCAAGATGTCTGCCTCTTCTTTGGGCTGTCTCCACTACTTCTAACCTAGCAGCAATATGTCTTAGCATATCTACCAATCCTGGATCTACATCTCACCTCCCACAAACCATCTTGACAACCCTCTGCAATTGTAGGTCAGATCACAATCTACTACCCCACAACAATCAACTAGGGCTTCAAGAGGAACCTACAAACCTAGATCCGCAAACTTAGATCAAGATCTAACCTCGCTCTGATACCACCTGACGCAAGGCAGGGGTCAAGAGGGGCCAAAGGATGGCGCACCCTAATGAGCCAAGCTTGCTCAACACATGTAGAAGCAAACAAACATAGTAGTGAGAGAAAATGCCAGATCCTTCATATATTTTTATCAATTGAATCATACATGCTAGGCTGTAAGGCCTTCCTAGTTACGGCCTGATATACAATGAATCTCAAAAGTCCTCAAACATGCGAGGATCTGTTACAAATCTTCAACCTAATGTATACTATCTTCTATCTCCCAAAATTGCCCTAATCTACAACCAAACAACTACATTTATACAAGAGGATACCGAACTGAGTCAGCCTCCAGATCCACAATCAACAGAAGTAACGATTAGATCTAGGACCACACGCTTCCCAATGATGGATACCAGCATTAAATCCATGATCCAATATAAATATACAAGTTGGCCTCAACAGAAAACAAAACTAAACCTATCGGTAAGCAAGGATGACCGAGCAGCATACAAGCAATGTTGAGCACCAGTGAAACTACCGACCACCTAAGAAATGACCGACCATACTCGGTAACCAAAGGGAACTGACCAACTACCGACCAACTCGGTTAAAGTAGGAATCGAGTGACATAAACAAACTCCAAAATGTTTTTGGTGACACAGGATTGCCAAGGACCCGAGATGCTCTCGCATCAGGTATCATAGTGTTTTGTAACCTTAGATTTGTCAGATTACTCTCAGGTTGCTCAATGTACCTTTGAACTCCTAAGTGAACCATCTTAGGAGCATCCACTACTTGAATATCTTTAGAAAATAGGATAGTGTCCCCTTCTTTTACCAGGCTTTGGAATCTTTCTCTCAAAATCTGTATAGTGGTAGTGACCTGAGACATAATAGTAAAGTGTGTGAGTTTATAATTAAACTCAGTAAGGTCCCTTCTCTTATCTTGGAAGATTTCTTCATTCCTCTGCTTCCAAATAAACCAAAGAACTTCAGTAGTAAAAGTGATCCAGAAATCATTGAGTTTACAATCAAACTTTTCCACATACCCAGCCAAGATTTCATGCCAAGACAGACTAGACTCAAAATATCTCAAAATATCATAGCCAAAGAAAGAAGACCAAACTTAACAGCCCACTGACATTTAAAAAATAAATGCTCATAAGACTCAATACAATTACAAATAGAGCAAAAGATAGTGTTTCTTGACCCTTGAGAAACAAAATAACCAATTTCATGCTTTTTCAATAGAAAAATCCACTTAAAACAAACCTTTTTGGGCTCCACATGAGAATGCCATAACAGTTCAAAGATTAAATGCCACTTATTTCTAGACTAGTTCAAGCCCCAGACAAAGTTAATTTCATTAAAGATGTTGTTATTGTCAGTCATCATATTATAAATTTGCTTGCAAGACAAGTTCCCAAGAGTGTTACCATCCTTCCATTTAATATAGCCAGGGTTTTGCCTAGAATGAATGCATTTTCCTGGGAACTAATTACCCACAACCTTAGCAATGAGAGTGTAAGTTTTTTTCTGAGATGAGGGAATGTCAAACTTGCTGCTTAACTCTTCCTAGGAGGAGAGCCTGTTATCAACAATAATATCACTTATGAGGGATATGCCTTTTTTGTTCCAACTTCTTGCTGAACAACACTAGGTGAGGGCAAGTGGTTTATCATTTAGATAGATCCCCCACCAAATGGATCTGTCAATAACAGAGAAGTATGGGTTTCTCCCTACAACACTTCTGGAACATAGGAGTGGTTTAATGTCTTTCCAAGCCTTCCACAGAGCAGCGAATACCCTAGAACCAAAGACTTTCACATCAAATCACCTAGAAGAATGTCAAGAAAAGGGATATTATTCCAATTTTTACCCTTTTTAACTAAGGATCTGGCAATATTGTTTCTGATTAAGATTTTCCAAGGTTCATTACTAGAAATGGCTTTAATAATCCATTTGGAGGTCAAGGTCCTCCCTTGTTTTTTGAGATCTTTAATACCCAAGCCACCTTGCATTCTTGGGGTACAACACCACTCCCACTTGACATTATGCCTCTTTCTATTGCCAATACCATCTGACCCAAAGGACATCCCTTGAGATTTTCTCAAGCTTATTTGTTTGAGAATTAGTAAACAACCAAGTTGAAGCATAGTATATTGCATGTGAGGAAAGAACTTTCTGGACTATTTGCAATCTTCCTACTAAAGATAACATGTGTGTTTGCCATTTTAGGTGTTTTTTTCCTATTTTCTTATAGATCCAGTTCCACATTTCATTCAAAGAAGGGTCAAGGGAAAATAAAATTCCCAAATACCTGACAATAACATTAGGGCCCGACCACTGCCATCTTTTACCTCCTAGCCAAGTGGGAGGGGTGTTGTCCCATCCAAGAACAATAGATTTATGAGGGGCTATCTTTGCACTAGATGCTTTACAAAATAATTGAAGTCCGCAAACCACTCTATCAAAATTCTGTTATGAAAGATCAACAAAAAGAGTAGTATCATCTGCAAATTGTTCAATAAGGAGGTCTTCACTGTTAGGCAAAGAGAGACCTTTAATAGGGTGACCAAATTCAGTGGCCTTAAGTATGTAAGTCATAACGTCTGCAAAAATGACATACAAGGCAGGGGCTAGAGGGTAGCCCTGCCTAATAGATCTCCCTAGGGTAATAGACTCGAAAATCTCACCATTAATCTCAATGCTAGTGTTAGAGTCTTTAAACAAAATCTTGACCCAATTACAGAAATATTCAGGAAACCTAAATTGCTTGAGCATAGCAATAATAAATTGCCATTCAATTCTATCATAAGCCTTCTCAAAATCTAGAAGAATCATAGCCACATTCTGTTTGTCAGCTTTTGCCCAATGCATTGCTTCCCAACTGGTAATAAGATTTTCGAGAATAAATCTCCCTTTGATGAAGCCTGTCTGAGTCACCGAGATAATGTCATTTAAAACCTTAGCAATTTTGTTAGCCAACAATTTAGCAATGATTTTATAAGATATTTTTAAAAGGGTGATTGGCCTCCAATTCCTTACTTAAGTTTTCTCACCTTCCTTAGGTAGAGTTTAATTAATCCCCTATTAATGTTCTCACCAAAAGTCTCATTGTCAAAAGCAAATTGATAAACTTCAAGTAATTCTTTAGATATCCACTCCTTGTTAATTTTATATAACTTAGTCGGTAAGCCATCTATCACGGGGGATTTACCATTAGCCAATGAAGAAATGGCCTCTTCTAATTCTTCGATAGAGATCTCTTTCCCCAACATATCACTCTGTTCTTTAGTAATTTTAGATGGGATAATACTCATGCATTGGTTCATACATAACTGATTGCCTTCATCATGTTCAGAGGTGAAGAGATTCTTGTAGAATTCTACAAAGACAGACATGATCTCCTTGTTATTAGTGTCGATTCCCCTTCTATATGAATACCCTTAATCTCTTCTCTAGCTTACTTTGCCCTGATGATATTAAAGAAATATTTATACCCCCTATCTCCCTCTTTGATCCAATTAGCTATAGCTCTTATTTTCTGACCCTGAATCTTGTATTGTTGAATAACTCTCAGTTTTCCTTTAGTATCACAAAATTTCCTTTCTATTTCTTCATCACTTCCTTTATTCTGCAGCTTAGTCTCAAGATCTAGCAAATTGGAACTGAGGAGAGTCAAGAATATGGATAGTTTTTCATGATATTTCGGGTCATATTATTGCTTTTAGAGCTATGTCAATTCCTCCTGGCACGAATAACATGGAAGAGGCATGTGCTCTTTTGGAAGGAATTGTGATGGCAAAAAAATTGAATTTTCAGTGTTTGCATATTGAAGGTGACTCTTCTTTTATTATTAATGCATGTAAATCAAGAAAATTTGATAATTGGCACTTTAGATATATTCTTGAACAAATTTGGGTTCTCTTAGATACATTTGAATACCTTTTTATATCACATGTCT